>VXBX01001679.1:170446-192777 GCA_013400415.1 Scytalopus superciliaris
AATGGCATTTATATATTTAAAAAAATAATAATAATTTTTAAAAGTACTGCAGAAATGTATCAAGGTATTTTGCTCAGTACTGACTCAGAAAGTAAATTGCTACCCACCTGAAAAATAATTGATACCGCTAGTTGCAGAAGTGAACATGGAGCAAATTACTTATCTAGGTCTATCTTTATTAGTCTGTTAGCTCTGAGTGGATGACAAGGGTGTGTCTACTATGGTTTTCAAATGATGATATTTAAGATTTCTCTTAATCACACAGGTGATCTATCTATGGGTGATCTATCTACTCATGCACACAATAGCCTGTTGCATCCATTCAGATCTAAATTTTATTGAAGATCTACTTTAGCTCAGGCTGATTTGTCTTTCATAACACAAAGTCACATGCCATATTTTACCACCTTCATATGTATTCTTCCTTTCTTTTTCATGTTTATACCACTATGGTTTTCAAATGATGATATTTAAGATTTCTCTTAATCACACAGGTGATCTATCTATGGGTGATCTATCTACTCATGCACACAATAGCCTGTTGCATCCATTCAGATCTAAATTTTATTGAAGATCTACTTTAGCTCAGGCTGATTTGTCTTTCATAACACAAAGTCACATGCCATATTTTACCACCTTCATATGTATTCTTCCTTTCTTTTTCATGTTTATACCACTATGGTTTTCAAATGATGATATTTAAGATTTCTCTTAATCACACAGGTGATCTATCTATGGGTGATCTATCTACTCATGCACACAATAGCCTGTTGCATCCATTCAGATCTAAATTTTATTGAAGATCTACTTTAGCTCAGGCTGATTTGTNAAGTCTTGAAAGAGCAATCTGGAGTAGGCTACAGCTAGCAGTAAAGGTCAGTCCTTCTTAAAAGCATGAGAAAGATGCTTTGTTAATAATGGCCTCCTGTGGCTCACAGCCCTGACTTTCAAATCATTACTATAGTACATTAAATAGGAGGGCCATATCACCGGTAATAAAAGTNGCCATATTTTACCACCTTCATATGTATTCTTCCTTTCTTTTTCATGTTTATACCACTATGGTTTTCAAATGATGATATTTAAGATTTCTCTTAATCACACAGGTGATCTATCTATGGGTGATCTATCTACTCATGCACACAATAGCCTGTTGCATCCATTCAGATCTAAATTTTATTGAAGATCTACTTTAGCTCAGGCTGATTTGTCTTTCATAACACAAAGTCACATGCCATATTTTACCACCTTCATATGTATTCTTCCTTTCTTTTTCATGTTTATACCACTATGGTTTTCAAATGATGATATTTACGATTTCTCTTAATCACACAGGTGATCTATCTATGGGTGATCTATCTACTCATGCACACAATAGCCTGTTGCATCCATTCAGATCTAAATTTTATTGAAGATCTACTTTAGCTCAGGCTGATTTGTCTTTCATAACACAAAGTCACATGCCATATTTTACCACCTTCATATGTATTCTTCCTTTCTTTTTCATGTTTATACCATTTTTACAGTGTTTTAACATAGCTATCTTGATAATCTAGAGCTTCTTTTTCAAAAATTTACATTCAGAACTTCTTCTGTTTGGGTATAAAGAGCATTTGTATCCATAGCAAAGTGTTTTCATTGTTCTGTTAAAAAGGAGAGATAAAACAAACTAAAGGCTTTCCTAAATTTATTATGATGGGGGAACAGAATGATCAATGATGTCCATCTGATTCTTCTTTCATGTATGCCTGGCTATTGTAGCACTTCAAACTACAACCAGAAGTAGGGAAGTTGAAACAGTGCTTCTAAATAATACCTATCTTGGTTTGGTATAAAAAATTGTCCTACCTTCAAGTAAGGAAAATTCAGGTGAATTTGCATAGGATCAATAAATCTCCATGCTTTAGTGTACTTTTGCAGATACAATGAGATGGAAGTGATTGGATTTTTTTACAGTTACCCGAAAGTACTTACTAAGTATGTTTTGGTTTTGCTGGTGATTAACATCTTTCGTCTAAAATTTTCTAAGGGAAATATATTAATGTTTTCAAATGTTAAATCTTTGCATATAGATACTTTATTGAAATATTGAAAAATAATATTTTTTTTTAAATTGAAAATAAATTTCTGAGTACCTTAATAAAAGAAAACATTCTTATCTACTCTCATGTTAAGTATGTTATCTTGTCTGGTTTCAAAACCAATTTGTTTGCCCATTTACTCTTAACAATTTTAATAACAACAATTTTTACACATTTAATTTCAAATTGTCCTCTTAGTTAATTGAGAAGAGGCTATGCTTCCTTTGTAGCATTTGGTCTCCTTCCAGGTGGTCTGTCTTTACAGACCTGTTTATGATGAGAAATAAAATAGAATTGCCATACTCTGGCACAGTAAAATATCAATGCCGTGATACTTTTATGTATGAGATATTTTTAATTTTGTGCAGCAATTTGGCAAATGTTAGAAATTCTGTAAAGTTCCTGCTATTGTCATTTATAGTAAATAAGGGATGACTGAAATCCTGTTTTGCCTTCATGTTTTTGATGATATATGTTGTTTTAACATCAGACTAGAAATTAATTAATGAAAGCAGGCCGTTTAATCTGTGAATGTTAAACGATTAACATTTTAAATTAGAGCAAAAGGAAGACAGAGAAAAATAATACAGTTGTACGTGTAGAATAGAGGCTTTCCAATGAATAGTGCTGTCCCATTGTTTAAAATAAAAACATAGAACAATGGTGAAAAAAGAAGACCTGGTATATATAACTTCCTGATTCATAAAGGGCTTGTATTTTAAAGAAATTTTGAGTCTATTACAGAAACCAGTACTTAGAAAAGCAAAAATTAATAGGAGACAAATATAAATAATAGTGTTGTACTGAGTAGTAAAATTATTTTGGTAGATCTTATAGAAATTTGAAGCATGTTGACAAAGGGTTAGCTATTGTTGCAACAGAAGAGAATTGCTTACTGTGATTGGCAGAGCAGTAGTAAAATTGAAGCAATGGATGTATCATAGAATATAAAGCATGTTATGGAGCACGAGAATACGGTCATGACTCAGTGTGATACTCTGTTTTACATCAATAAGCATTTTGTTTAACTGGAGTTTATGGTCTTAGGTTTAACTGGGCAGTTGAAATTTCTTGTGGTTTTGGTTGTGTTTTTGGTTTTTTTTCAACTGTTCTAAAGTATAGGAAACACATGTACCTTAATTAGGCATTTTGCCCTTAAATGATACACAGTTTGTCCTGCAAGGAGCCAGATATGGTAAACTTTCTAACAAATGTGAGTGTTTATTAAGAGGAAAGTTTTTAAATATTGGCGAGATTTATTTACTTTGTTAATAGAAGCCAGAAAGTATTTATCACCACTATTCTCAGTCCCTTTAGGAAATGGGGAGTTTCCAGCCTCTCATTGAACATAGACTAGATCTAACAGAAATATATGTAACAGAAAGAAGAAACAGAAATATCTTATTGGTCATAACATGTAGAAAATAGCATTATGCTATTGTCTTTGTGTATGAATAGCTATCAAAAGATATGATACCTGTAGGCTTATAATAACATCTTGGCTTCATATTAGGAAAAGAACAGAAGTCATACTTGGGATAACTACAGAAAATATGTTTGTCAGTGCCAACACATGCTGAAATTTGTCAGTGTTTTTTGTTTGTTTGTTTGTTTGTTTGTTTGTTTTACAGACAACTTTCTGAACCCTGTAATTTGTCTTGTTTTATACCAGGATGTTCTTGGAATGGCTTATAGTTTACCTGACCAGAAACCATAACCAGGCAATAAAAAGGCTATCACTAAAAAGTATTACAATTCATTTCTGTGGGGAGGGTAAACAAAACAAAACAAACAAAAGACCCAAACCAACAAACAAAATCCACCCGAAACCTAAACAAAAGCCAAAGAATTGTTCCTACATAACTGGTTTCCGTGGTTAGAGTGAAATTGGCTGCCAATGACCCTGAAGTGTCTTTTCTTTCATTGATATAAAGGAATTGATCTTGCCTAGTAGAGCTTTCTTGTAATAAAAGATTAGACTGATGGGCATGGAATATTAGTGGTTTGAGCAAAGGCAGCGTGTGTGTGCCACTCAGATAACTAAGATTGGTAGTAAATGTAAATTATCTCAGCTTTCAAGTTTTATCAGTGTAAATTCAGCATTTACTTGTAGTATTCCTGCTCATACTGAGTGCTTAGTTCAGGTTGACTGGGATTTGCTGTTTAATAAAAAAGGCTCTAAAAAAGTATTTTAGAAGTATTGAATATGTCACTCTGGGTGAGACCCTTGTTAGGTAAAGCCTCTGTGCTGGCATTCAAACTGCCAATATTTTGATTTTATAAGCAAACAGCAAAAGGTGGCAGTGAATGGATGTCAGTCACTTCGTTGTGTGTATTCAGGTGTATACTTTAAAGAAGTCTTTCATATAGGAATTCCATTAAAAATCTGTGTAAGCATGTATGTGTGCATTTTTTATATAACATACTTCATAACAAACTGGCACAAGTGGCAATGTATTAATAATCCAAGTAATGTGTGACCAGCCCCACTTTCTCTCTATTGTTGTTTGTAGATCATACATAAATGCTGCATTTAAGAGGAGAGATCAATTTAAAGAAAACTATTTGAGTTGCAATATGATTTTTCCCCCTTGTACCTTAAGAGTGAGCTAAAGTGAATCATTCTGGTTTTCATATCAGCTTTTAAGGTACTATGTTTCTTTTTTGTTTTGTTTTGTTCTTTTTTTTCCCTGTGTCCTCTCTTCAGCTTCCACATTGTAGGAGATTCCTAATCAATCTCTATCTTTTTTGGTTTAGGTAGTTTTGTCTGCAAGATATTTGAAAGTTGTGTGTGTTTGAAAAGATATTTTGTTTCCATTTTTGTTGGTTTATCACATGTACCCAAGGGATTTTGTGATAAACCAAAATTTATCCCATGGGGCATTTTCAGGTTGTATAAAGCTGAAGACACTCTGCCTGCATATCTGTCTCCCTCCTGGAGAGTTCAGAAATACATGGGATGGGCTGAACGAAAATTGGGTGAAAACTTTAGTAATACAGAAGTCTATGGGTTCTTAGTTCGGGGGGGGGGGTTACATTTTTGTAGATTTTTTTTGAGTTTGTAGATAAACATCTGGAGAAACTTGTTTCTATGAAATAAAATTAGTTCTTTCAGTATAAGATGAGTGCACTTTAGGAGAGAATGACATGAATCATTGTCAACATAAAAAAATGGGTTTGCACTCATGAAACTAAAACTGAAATGCAGTATTTTATACAATAGGAAGACCAAAAACCCCAATAAACTTTATAAATTTAAAGCTAAAGTGCTTGTAATCTAAGTATTTGAAAATGGATTAAATCTTATCACAGTGTAATTAATGAAGAGCAGATATTTTTAGAATCAGGAAAATTTAGGAAGTATTCGGTGATATCTTTCCACTAATCCTACAAATAAAATGTCTTTAAAATGGAGATGCTCTTGCTTAGCTCATTCCACAAATCTGACCCTAAACTGAGTCATGTTAAAGCATAAATTGCATCAGTACCCCTTCTTTGGGGCCTCCTAGCACTTATATACACCTTGGAATGTGATACAAGTAAACTGCACAGTGCAAAGCTAGTTTTGCTTTGCAGAGCCAACTTGGAGTGTAATAACAAGTACATCTACAATTAAAGCTGATTTAAAAAAAAAAAAAGATTGGGGTAGTGATTATAAACTGTGGTATTTGGGTAATTATTATAAATTCATGTCACTGGTTATGAGGTTAATTTGAAAAATATATGAGAAATTAATGTCACATACTTTATCTGATTAAATCTGGTTATATAACAATTTGTTTTGTTAAAAAGGAGTAAAAGTTGAATGGTATATGAGTCATTCTGAAGATCTCTGTATAACATGAAACAATAAAAGAGACAGCTGTATCAGAGCATGCTAAAATTTTCATTTAAAATAAGCTGCATCTACTCAGTAGGAGATTTTGAACGTCTAAATAAATTAGCCGTCATTGCAGATTCATAGCAAGCTAGCGTAAAGTTACAGGGTTTTGGGGGAAGTAAAAGGTTAGTGATGTTTTATGGCTAATCTCAAGAGCTCTAGTACTTTGGCAAAGCTGTCATTTGTGTCTTGTGCCTCCCATAAACAAGAAAAAAAAGCCAAATTTTCTTTATACATCTACATATAAAATGAAGTAATTATTCTCACTGGTGATCCAGTAGCGAGGGGGTTTATGGCACTTTTCTGTGTCATCCCTCTTCAGGTTCTTAGGAAGCTTGCAACATTACTAGATCTCAAAATAGCAAAATCATGTTTTCATCAACTGACTTTTTTTTTTTTTTGAAAAGCCCAAAGCAGTTGCATGTCTTCTATATAATAATGGATATTGCCATTATTACCAGCTGTTACTATTTCCTCATAAAGTGAAACTAAAGTCCTTACTGTGTCCAAGAGAATAAAGAGAAAATTACACATCTCTAATTAATTATTTAAACAGGTACAGTGTTATTCTGTTCATTTGCAGTCAGAGAAATAATCCCTTTCCTAGATTTGCTGAATACAGACAAATCCTGTTCAGTTCAACTAATGTTTTGGGCTCATGCATTACAAAGTGTTACTTCAGGAAGAGAGAACAGAGAGTGATCTCTGCACTGACCACTTGTAATACAATCTTGGGAAGGTATGCACAAAGATTTTCTCAACATTGGAGATTTAGTTAGATGCTCTGAATTGCTCACCAAATGGTCACCTTTTTTACCCAGCAGCAGTAGAGTAATACTAAGTAAAGCTATTTTACTCTACTGAAGGTAGTAAAGCTATTGTGATGAAAAACAGGCTTTGTAAAATTCACTTGTGATTTTGTTTTTTCTTTACAGTCTCCCCAGTGTCAAGAAACAAAGGGACCAATTAATACTTAGAATGTCTGATTGTAGCTAGGAAGTTTGTTTCCATGGTCAGCAGAGAGAGGCAGGCAGTAACTACAGCAGTGAGCAATGACAGATCCACTGAGCTGTCCCATGAGAAGATTTTGTTACCTTTAGCTTTCTCAACTGACTGTAAAAGAAGCTTAGAAAGATTAATTTCCCTTGACTAAAGCTAGCCTGCATTAATAGCCATGAACTGTTGTCTGGTGTTACATTCTTCAGAATAGAGTTTCCTTTAAGATCCTGTCACTTTCTACTGTATATGCTCTACTAGTGCTTATTTTAGAATGTGTATTTTCTTTCTTTACACTTTGACATGATTTACAATTTTCTGTCAGGTTGGTTCTTCAACTAGTGGATTTACACTACATTCTTGATTAGTTCTTATTGCAGCTTTAAAATATGAAACTGAGAGAAGGTATGCAAAATTTGTGCTTACGAAATTTAGGTTTTGTTTTCCCTCTTAATCTAGAAGGAAAACTATGAAAAAACCTCTTGGATTTGTGCCAAATGCAATTATTTTCAGACTTCTTTGTGGAATTTAATTTCTTTCTGACAGGCAGTAACAAACTGCAGAGTTGCATTGCTTTGCCAGTGTGAACAGAGAAACTGATTACTTGGAAAACAAGAGTTGTAACATTGACATTGGCTTGAAAACCCTGAGCTGAGTTTATCTGGCAAACCAAGCATACATAAATAATTATTTAAAAAAATGTTTCCAGTTAACCCTCAAACGGTTATCTACACTCTGTGTCCTTGTAATAAAGGAAGTTAGAGATACCTTAAATTTTGTAAAATATTAACAAGGATGTGACATTAGGATTACTGGTACTTCCATGAGTCAACTGAAATTAAATGTGATTAGAGGGAGGTATAGAAAATAAAGGGAATTATGTATAGTGGCTGGGGTTTTTTTACAAGCAAACAACTGCTGTTTTGAAAATATTTGGTTTCCTACAATTATTGATGCAAAATTGCAAACCCATGAATAATTCTAAGCCTTAGCTTCAAATTTTTTACCTGATCAGTTCAGAGGCAGATGATGGTTTTGGGTTTGTTTTCTTTTCTTTTCCCATAAGAAAATATTTTTTTCCCTTTAAAAAAGAGGGAAACACCCACACCCAAAGTGTGTTATCATTATCACTGAACTATTATAACTGTATTACACTGTCTATATTATTAATCATCATTAAAAAGAGTCCAAGCAATATAATTTTTTCTTTGTTTTAGATTTGTCAAAGACTGCAAATAGAAATAGAGGTCATACAAAATCTAAGAGCTATGATGTGGTCCTTGCTAACTTCATTTATTAAGGACCCACTAAGCTCTTTTTTTTTAATGTTTGAGTGTAATGTTAGTAAGAATTCACATCTCCAGTTCACATAGCCTGTATTATTTTCTTAATTGTTGATTCTATTTTTCTTTTCTCTTGCATTCCTCAGTGTGTGGAGTTTTGAAGTTAAAAGTAATATTTTGAAGTTCTTTAGAATTTGAAAAACTAAAGACCATAATATTGTATTGCTTCTTCTGACCTACCTGAAAGAGGTGCCATAAAATCAGTACTGTGAAAGTGTATAAGTGTAAACTTTGGTGCATGAAAATCACTTTTTTACTATGTGCCTTTGTGGAGGTACTGGTGCTTGCTGGAGTGCCAGGAAACACACACAGAATTAATCAGCTGCTTGAACCTGAGCTTACAGGAGAAAATTTTGAAACAAAATCCCTTCATTGGTTCATAGCTGTCCTAAATGCAGTATGTTCTATTTTACAGAGTGTTTGTATCACTGTGTATAAAGCTGAGGCTTTACAGGAATGTTGACCAGAAAGTTATGATCTGGACCTGAAAAATTGCAAGGGTTAGAAAAACAAAAACAAAAACAAAAAAAGGAACAAAAACAAGCAAACAAAACAGAAGTACTTATAAACCAGAAAGAAAATATTTCATATTTTTTGAGTTCAGGATGAACCCTTTAGACCACTCAGTCACTTCAAATGTGGAAATCCCTGGTTTGAATTTTGTACATTAATGATTTAGCTGTTGCATACCTATATTTTAGTTCTAAAGTTATTTTGTGAGGGAGTTAGACTTTCTTTTCTAGAACAATAATGTTTTATGATTTAAAACCAAACCAAAACAACAACAAAAAAAGGAACAAAAGAACACAAACAAAAAAACCCTCACACAACAAAAATCTGCAATTCTGGGTATAATGGCTTCAGAGCACCTAAATCTAGTCTGCATTCCTGACCCATTTCCCTGAACTACTTAAATTCACTGAACTGAAGTCTTAGTTATATGTTACAAGTGAGATTTGGACAGTGAATAATGTGGATGGACTGAGTGAAAAGGTAAATGAAGACATGGTATTGTTTATTTGGGAGAGATATTTTTTGAGGGGAAGGTTGTGATCTCTACATGAGAGAATACTCAAGATTAAGTATAGAAGGTTTTCAAACAAAGCAAAAAAAGCCCAAAAAGTTATTTAAGAGAGAAATGTATTGGCAAAAAATGCTGGGGAAAAAAAAAAGTCCCACAAACCAAACCAAAACCAATCCTAATTTCTGTGATGATGAATAAATTCAAGCAGTCTACTTCATTATACATTCTCCTGTGGGGAAAAGCTGAGAAGAGTCTTTCCAGAGCTGTTGATGAAGTGCAGGCAAGTGATCATAAATTCTCTCATATGCAAAGTGATAGCAAATGAAGGCAAGTTATAAAACTGAAGGAATAATTGTTGCATGAAAAACAAAAATCACCTTTAGATTTCTGTTGTATAAACACTAAGACAGCAAAGCAAAGATTCACTATCAAATTAAAGTTTTCATCCCATATTATTTTACTCATTATTCATGACACATATCATGACTCTTAAAATGTCAAGTTCTTCAGCAGAACAGGGTTGCAGTGGAATCCTTGTTAATTCTTCAATTCTATCTTTTTATGTATGACAAAAATAATTAGTGTTTCTCAATGTAATTCTAGAAGTACTTACCATTTTTATTTGAACTACAGGAGATTGAACAAAAATTGAGCTTGTAGTAGTTTTTTTTACCACCATCAAATATTTTTTTTTTTCCAAAAGGTAAAAAAGCCCTGTTGTGTATTTGTTGTTGTTGTTTGAAGGTTCTGTTTCAACTGTTTGTGTCAGTACAGATGCAGGATTTTTTGGTGACTTAGCTTCTGAGTTAGTCGATAAAACACTGAATATTTGTCAACACAGTGTGTCAAGTAGCTTTGTTTATACTTCACCACCCCTTTTTAAATGCTGCTTAGAACATCAAGTTCTCTTTGTATTGAGTAGTTTGCTTTAATTAACAAAACAAACATTGAACTTGCTATAACAATAAACTAGGGATATTTATTTTGTGGTTGTATAAGAAACCCAAACCAAACAACCAGACAGAACCCACTGCTACCAACTGAAAAAAAAAAAAAAAAAGCCATTGATAAAATTTTATCTCTCTGAGTGATGAAACGATGTTGTCGGGTGTGAATCTTACTGAAATACTGATAATATAAAATAACCATAAAAGAATGTTTTATCTATGGTTTCTAAAAGAAGGAAGGGAGAAGTCATAACACAGACATTCATTTACTTAAAAAAATAGCCATAGTACCTAAAGATATCATATGCCACAGTGAATCACTTAAAGGGCTGGAACAGGTAAGTGTGCTTCCAATCAGTATCTAATAATTTACCATAAGGAATGTTAAATTACTCTCCGGACTGCATTGTGGCACCTAAATTTTTATACACTCCATCCTCTGTCCTATTTTGTTCAAGAATACTTTTGGCAGAAATTAGGCAGAAAATTTTAGACAGCACTAATAGCCATTTTCTTGATAAAACGTGAGTACCTGTAGCGTGACTTTTTGGAACAGCTGTTCTTCCATCTTCTGCTAATAACATTGGTGAAGAGCAACACTGAAACTGTGTGTTTAGACAATCAAGAGAAAAAAGTAAATTGAACTTCTCCTTCTAGAAAGAAATAAAGATCAAAACACCCAACTAGGAACTTTGTTGAAGTTAGTCAGGTGGATTATTTTGAAGGGAAATCCAGATGTGTTGGTTCACATTATAAAAGTTAAAAATTAAATCTTACGGAGTGTTCTTTTTCAGTGTTTGTGGTGGTAACATGTAATGGTATATTGAAGATTTGGTAAAAATACTATCTGTGTAACCAATGTGCTAGTACAGAAAGCTAGTTATATTGAGAAAGGCAAGCCTTTGATAGTATTAGAAGATGGGTTAATTTTTAGGTGTGTTATTTTCTTCTCTCAGTGAGCAACTAGCAGAATCATCTAGAGCACAGAGTTGTGCAATGTGAAATTTAGTTTTTCATCTTTGAATGAAGAAATACCATGAGGCGTGTTTTCTGAATAATATTTTTTAGGGTATTTAAAGAAAGAATACTGAAAAATTAAAGGGAACTTCATAGAGATTTCAATTTTCATGTTTAAATTTCAGTCTACAAGAAGGCTCAAGATGTTATAATGGAAGTAATTTTGGATGAAATATATACATAGAAGCTTTGAGATCATGCTCTCTGAGTAAGAAAAAAACTGGAAAGTGAGGACTGAAAAAAAAAATTCCCAATGAATTGGGAAAGTTGTAGGTCCCTTGGCTGCAGTGCCCATGAGATGGTAAAGTCAAGGAGCCTAAAAGGAGGCAGCAGGGCAAAAAGCTGGAGTACAACCATGGACTTCAGGGCAGCATTCAGCCTGTTCAAAGATGTGCTTGGAAGAATCCCACAGGAGATTATATTGAAAAGAAAAGGAGTCTAAAAGAGATGGTTGCTTTTCAAGGATCACCTCCTCTATGCTCAAGAACAGGCTGTAAGGTGTCAGGAAGGACAGGTGACCCATGGAGAACATGAAGACACTATTTGAATGTGCAGTTTAGGAAAGACAAAGCCATCCTGGAACTGAATCTAGTGAGGGGCATAAAGTTCTACAGGGTTTCAGGATTATACCAGCCGCAGAAGGAAGACCCGGGAAAATATGGACCTACTGCTGAGCTGGTCACAGGACCTGGTACTGAATGTATAAGTGACTGATGTACTGAAAGCTTCCTTTGCCATGGTCTTGACCAGAAACACTGACTTTCAGGAATCCCAGATCCCTGAAATCAATTTACAGCAGTAGTACAGCAGTAGTTCTTCTGTAATCGATCACTGCATCTAATGAGAAGAATTGAAGAAAACCTAGGAGGTTTTTTTGTGTGTGTCTGTGTATCTGCTTATTTCAAAGGATGACAACACTTTCATAAGATGTCAATTAGCTTGTTAGTTTTTGCAGAGATTTTTCTTGATCACATCCAATCCTAAATAGCTTTTCTTCTGCAAATAACTATCACAGCTAAATAAACATATTGCTTCTGCAGAGTTTAACTACTTGATAAAACAAGAAATGTATTTTCTTTTCCAGACAAAATATATGTGGCAAGATTAAACAACCTCACCTTTCACAAATACAATATTTGAATTTCAGATTGCTGCCAGATATTCTCATTTAATATTTGTCAAGTCTGATACTTGCATCACAGCTTTGTTGCCAAAATGATGAACATAATTACCGCAGAGACACAGGCTTAATTGTGATAACTTTGTTCTTAATCTTTCCTGGTAGGATTTTGGAGATGATGGGTCCTTGTACATTACTAAGGTTACCACAACTCATATGGGAAATTACACCTGCTTTGCTGATGGCTATGATAAACTCTATCAAACTCATATTCTTCAAGTGACTGGTAAGGAAAAATGTTCTAATTACCAACTCATAAGTTACTTGGGTTTTGGATTTTATCAAGCAGATCTGATATAGCTGTTTTACTTTTTTTGTATTCTGTTACAGCTTAACAGAAAAAAAAGAATTTTTCCATTTTTTTTTGCCTTTAAATAACCGTTAAAAACAAAATATAATAATTCTAATTTATTACTTCCATATGAATAATAATCATTAAAAGGTGATATTATGCAGGATAACAAGCAGCTTTATATATACGTATAGATATACACAGATAAATAGGTCTTGGTACTAATTTATTAATTCTAGAGAACACATTGGGGAAAATAAGTGCATAAGTGTCTTGTGTTAAGAATGCTTTGTTTAATACAAGGAAAAAAACATGCACGTTCCTAAAGGTTTTGTAAATTATTTAGACTTCTAAATTCACATTTATTACTTTAAAATCTAACCATGATTTTATTAGATTAACTTCAGGCACCTGGATTTGAAATCTTGATCTTTACATTTTCCTGCATCTGTTCAAGTTCTAGGGAACATTTGGTTGAACTCTATACTTGGAGGAAACTTAACTGCATTGTTACTGGTGCCCTGGAGACAAGCCTTTACCTTCTCTAGAGCTGCTGTACCCTCTTATAGCTGTTTTTCCTATGTTCAGTTTCTTTCCTAAATTATTTCAAGTACCTCTTCTCCACTGATGAAAGGTCTGCTGTAGTTTATCACCAGTGAGGTTCAATATCTTTTTTTTTTTTTTTCCTTTGAATGACCCTGCACTTTCATGTTATTTCAATTCATATTTGTCTTTGACTCTTAAGTCTCCCTTTCTGCAGTAAACTACCAGTGTTTGTCATTTTGTGTTGTTACTTAATCCTGTCCAGAATCATGTCTGACCTCCATCTTCTCCTCCAAATTTATTTTGCATTAACAGGCTCTGTTTCTCTCCTGAAGTATATTTCTCTATTTCTCTCCACTGCTATAACTTCTTTGTTTTGTTAGTGGTTGCTCAGTTGCATAAACCCTTGTTATAATTGACTGTTCTTGAAATCTCTTAAATATCCTGTTATTCTTATCTTTCATTGATATGCACATGAAATACAACTTCCAAGATTATGTTGGCTTTTAATATTATTCATTTTCCTTTTAATAGGCGCTTTTTTTTTCTTTTCTGTTGTTAATATCCTTCACACTATAAATTACTTTGACGTTTAGTGTTTGTTTGCAGTTTTGTAAACGTGTTGTCTTTACTGTTATTTTTATCCAGGAAGTTGGGTTATAATATTTATCTATCTGTATCTTTTAATATTTTTTTTCCAACTTCTTTCACTCCTGACACCCAACACCTTGTATGTGGAGTGTCCTCCATGAGCTAATCCATGGCATCAACATATTTTCCTCCTTCAAGCTTTTCTTCTAGGACTATTTTCTGTCATTTAAAAAGCCAGATAGCAAATACTGGCCAAACTAGTGAGAAGACTGAAGTGCAGTTTATTCATATTTTAATTTCTGCAGACATAGCAGAGTTATTCATGAATTGAACATATTAGAAGGTCCATGACCGACATTCCTCCCCTGTTCTATGAGTTTTGTTTTACCCTAAAATATTAACAGAATTATATTCTTGTCAATACATTGCTTGTCTATCCTGATAATAATAATAATATATCCTGATAATAATAATAATAACACAGAGCTGCATTGCAACAGTTAAAATACTAGAATTCCTCATGTTTGGCTCAGTTCAGCACTAAATGAGGCAAAAATACACTGAAGTTGAAGAAGGTTTTCTGCAAGACTAGAAAATCAAGAAATATGTTTTGAGAGAGCACAACTGTACGTTTTTCTGGTCTGTCAAGAAATCATTTTTTCATCTGGAAACCATTGTAAACCTGCTGTTGCTAAAGCTGACACTGGAATGGTACCTTCCAACCTGATTTTGGTTGATATTTTGGGGACCAAGGAGTAGGTAAAAGAGGCCTTTGAGCAATAGGATCATTTGCTGTACGTGTTGTGGATAAATAGAGGTAAATCCATGGGGTTTAAAGGTCAAATGAACAGCTCTTCCACAGTTTAGATCTGTACTTCTAAACAATAATCTTCTTAAGTGCAGGCATGATGGTCAGTACTTGTGGCTGTGATAATGACTAATTAATATAATGATACTTGTATTAACTGGAGAGTCAGTCAAAAGGTTAATGGGATAATGAGGCTTCATTGATCACAAAGATATAATGTTAAGGTTCAATGAAAACAATCTAATTAGATTTTAAGTCCTTTCTTGATTTCTATTTATGTACAGCTATATATTTTTAGAAAAAAAAAGTTGCATACTTTACATCGACTAGTATGCAAATATATATATGATTAAATTTTAAGATTAAAATCTTTAAGTTTTTTTAGTTTTGAATTATCTGGTACAGAAGTAAAGAATAATGAGCTTTCTTCAGAGTCTTAAAAATACAGTTAATGAGAACAGCAAAAGACTTGTTTTATAGTGAAAAAATCAGTCTACTCTTATACAAACAATATGGTAAATATTGTAAGCAATAGTATAATAAGTTGATATTTAACAATTTTTCATATAAACTATAAAAAAGCCCAAAATACAAAGTTGTAATGGGGCAGGAGTAACTGTTTCATAACATAATTCTAATTATTAACATTTAAATAATACTTAAAACTTTCAATGCGTACAATATTGAGGTTAGATGACAGAGACTATATGACTATATGAATCTGAGCTTGTCAGTTTGATTTTTATTTTTCTTCTAATATTTCAGTGATATCTAAATTAATTCCATCAAGTATTTTTCCTTTAGTGTTTTTGACATCACATGACATGAATCTCATTAATTAGAAAGTCTGTTCTCAGATAGGGAGAGTCTTATGTAATGGTCTTACTATCACTGAAGACAAAGAGGAGCTCTGTAATTCAATCCCATAAACTATTTATAATATCAACTCCATAATTTGTTTGTTCAAAACTGTCTAGTTAATTTGTGTTTCAGAGGGATTTGTATCATCTCCCCTATGCTGTTATTATCCTCTGTTTTTTTCCACAAGAGCCATTTAAAATTTTATAGGGAAATGTTGGTAAATGCTGGTTATATTCTTCTAAACAAATTAAAAAATTATGCTCAGAGAAAAAAAATCTGTAGCAAACTCAGATATTCTTGCAATAGGTGTTGTTGTATTTGGTATGGGGGCACCTGTGTGTAAAATACCCTTTGATGGTATTACTATATTCAATTAACCACTTTATATATATACATATTCAACTATTTAATACAACAGAAGTCTATGCATCAATTAAGTGAAAAAACAGAAGTTTATTAACAAGATTTTTTTCCTTATGTTTATGTTATTGCTTACGTTAACGTGTTGAAAAAGGATTATTAACAATTGTTACTATTTCTTGTTACTACCATTCTTTGTTATTCCAAGGTATCTCAGTTTAATAAAAAAAGAAGTGTTATTATATACAGCAATAGAAGAACTTAGTTCACTGTGTATGTTGCCCATTTCTTTCTTAAACACATACATTCTCTCTGGAATCAAGACAACTTGAACAGACTATTTTCTTCCTTCCTCAGCCACCATCCTCCCATCAGACCCAAAAGAAATAATATTCAGGAGGTTTATAGCAAATGTAAAATTTATTGACTAGTTAAATATGCACCATATTTGGAACCAACAGTCCTGCATGGCTTTTTGAACTGAAAGATAAGGGATATAGGATTCACTCAATTATGTGTTATACATTACTCTGCTAAATACAAACATGCAGTGTCTCACCTCCCTTTTTAACCTATGTAATTATATCTCCCTTGTAAAGTAATTTAAGTTACGTTAAGATGTTAGAACAAATCTCTTTGAAAGTCAGTGTGAATAATCACATTAATTGTGTATACTTAAAATTTGACTTCTGGTAATATTTATGGGCAGTTACAAACAAACAAAAAAAATCCAAATTGACATCAAACTTGTCATATCAAGTTTACTTTTTAGACTAAGCCCACAACTGCAGTAATATTTCACTTGTCTCTGTGTGCCTCAGCTGCACAGTTCTTACTGTTATATTACAGGTAGGCTTCAGAGTAATATAAAATAAAAATTATAATGCAAAACAAGGGTTGAAAAACATTTCTAGCTGTATAGACAACCTATCAGACACAGATTTGCTGGGGAAAATGGACAATGGCAGCAAATGGAGGAAAGGTGTAGGGCAAGAAATAAACTCTACTGTCATGCAAGAACCTCTGTGCCTGTGAAAACATTGCTAAAGGCAACAGGATCTACCACAGATATAAGATATAGCAAAAGAAAACTCAGATGTGCTTTCACTTGAAGCAGGTCCTCACATTTTCCTGACAACACCTGAGCAGTTAATTTAGCAACAATAGCATCTTGTCATGCAGGGTGGGATTTTGTTTCTTTATTTAGGAAGTATTTGATTTCAGTTATAATATTTTTTAAAACTTAACAGCAATGTTGTCCCAAAAATATCACCAGCCTTTTGTCCATATGAAACTAATACATTCTATTTTCTATTCAATTCTTTGAAATTGGACCATTAAAAAATACATCTTCTCAAGTGCTCAGTAGAAGTCTGTCAAGCTGTGGTAGTTAAATACGCATAAGGTTTTATATGCAATAAGAATATTTCACTGACAGAAAAAAAAAAAAAAGACCAGAAATATTCTGTCATAGGTAGTCTGAATGCAATTAATGGCAATGCCTTACTGTTGGTCCTAAAAGTTGCTTCTGTTGCTGAGATGCTTGAGAGTGTTCAGTGATGGCAATCCTGTTTCTAAGGAGGTGGAACTCCTTGCTTTTCTAGAGATGAGGTGGAGGAATAAGCTATTTGGCTTTGCTGCAGTAGGAAATCTACAACATGAGGTAGGCTACCTAAAAGACCTTGTGTCAAGAAATGCTGAACAGGGCAGGCATGAAAATTGGACCTTTGGAAGAGAGATGGAGTGAGACTGCGACCTGAGGCACCAAAAGATTTTCAGACCACTGATTGTGCAGGGCTCAGTCTGAGGAACACAGGAGGGAAGGCAAGGTCTCAGTGTGGAACACACAGATGCTGTGCGAGGGGGGGATAGAACAGGGAAGAAATGGAGGGGGAACATGAGCAGAAATGTCAGGCTTGAGATGGAAAGTAAAGACCCACTTGCATGAAAGCAAAGTTCCTTCAAGAAACTCAATGGAAACCTTAAATCTCTATTTTTTCTATCCTTTTCTCTCAACTGGTACTCTAAGAAACTAGCAGCCATAATTTTCTAATTTTTAACCTTATTCCATGTTATTTTACTATATTTTTGCAGTCTGCATATTGGGCCCAGGTGCAATTTTATGTGTATGTTATTTGAAAAGACCCTCTCTAACTAGGTTGAAAATATCCCTGAAACCTCTCAAATTTTGCATCCCATCTGAGATAGAGTGCATTCATGTATTTCTTGTAATGTAGAAATCTAAGGAATTTCTATGCTTTAATAGGACAGCATGCTGGGACATTTCTTGTAAATAGCTGGATAGCATTTGAAACTATTTAATCTCATGCCAAAATAGACACAGTTAATTTTTGATCTTGTTATCTTCTTTCATTATCAGATGATACTCCATCCTCCACCCAGCTGTGCTTTGTGACACAGCCCAAGTATACCACATTTTTAGAGCTGCATTAAACAAAATTTTGGAGAATAGCAAATATGCTTCTTTAACCTTATTACAGTCATTTTTTGTTGCTGTTGTTAGGAAAAAACCTTAAGTGACTTCTCTAGAAATAACTAAAGATATGTAGTTATTCATCTAAAAATTTTTTAAAATCTTGCTTAATCATTCATTATCAATAGGAATATGTCCACTGTGATAACATATGTTGTCTCTCTGCCAATACCAGTTTGTAGCAGATTTTTAGTTGGCAAGCAGATACTGCAGCAAGTTTTCAAACCTTGAAAAAGTGATGTCAACAATTCTTATATTTTACTAATAAACTCAGAAGACTAATCTTATACATGGACTCATAGAATCATAGACTCTGGTGAGTTTGAAGGAACACAATCAGGATTGTTGAATCCAACTCCTGGCCCTATGCAGGATGCCCCAAAAATTGTCTGAGAGCATTGTCCAAATGCTTCTTGAACTATTCCTGCCAGGTTTTCCAGGCATGGGAGAGGCAAACTATGTGGAAGGGCAGCTGTCTTGTCTGTCCTGTGGCCACATGTGGTTTTCCCAGGTGGGGCAGGCCAGCTTCTGTCTGTTTGGTCCAGTGGGCAGGGCTTAGAATGTTTCTCCTCATAGATTGGTTTAACCCAGTTTTATTGGTATTGTTATTAGCATTCTTCCTGGTAAGGAGGGTTGTTTTTTTTTTTTTCAATTACATCCAGGTGTATTTGGTCTTTTTCTGTATTGGAGAAACCAGGGGTATTGAATCTGATGGAGGAGACTTCTGGCCAAGGTCTCTGCCCCTCCAAATTGTCTCAAACTGAGACAAGAAGGCAAATGGTATCCTGGGCACAGAAGGTTCTGTCTGAACAGGTATAAACCTGAACAGATTTTATACAGGTAAAATGGATTGCTAATAGGTGTTTTGAAGAGAGGGGAAAGGTGGAGACCAAGTGTTAAGGTTTGTGAAACAGGACAATTACAATCTCTATACATCATATAATCATGTGGTTGTACTGGTTGTACATTATTTATATTTTATAAAGAAATCTAAGGAAAAATAAAATTCTTATTATTCAACCACAAGCTATTGAACTACAATTGAGGCTTTTTTCATTGATATCACAGGCAGTGAAAACACATTTTCCTCAGAGAACATTCTTTCTGCTTCATAAGTTTTCTGAGACAGAGTTCCACATTGAATGTCACTGAATATCTGACTAATACCACATCTCTGTGTTGTTATATATAGATGTAGGAGTCTTTAGAATTGCTTATAAATAATTTTCTTTAGATGAAGATAATGTTTTTTTTCACTGAATTATAATTGTTTTCTGTCTTCAGTTCCACCAGTTATCAGAGTCTATCCAGAGAGCCAGGCAAGAGAGCCAGGTGTGACAGCTAGCCTTCGGTGCCATGCTGAAGGTATTCCCAACCCACAGCTTGGCTGGCTGAAGAATGGAATTGATATAACTCCAAAGCTGTCCAAACAACTAACTCTTCAAGGTAAAGGGGAATATTTACTGATTTTTGCAGGTTGCTAATGTTTATCAGTTCATCCATTGTGTACTAGCTGCCCTTCTTGCATAGTTTTAACCAAGGGTAGAAGTCTAAACTAAAATATTTCAAAGGATATCTTCCAGTTACTCCCCAAGACAGATATCTTCTCTGCTTTCTCTTTGTTGAAATAATGATTGTACGTACTGACAGGATTACCAGGAAGTTCCAATATGCTCTTCTCTAGTAAAAAATGTGCAGTATCTGAGTGGAGCAAGCAGCCCAAGACACAGTACCATCCAGAATATGTCAATACAAGTATATTAATGCCATTCAATGAGCATTCAACACTACTAATGAAATTGGGAATCACTGTTTTATCTATACCCTGATATCAATCTAATTATTGATCATGAATTTAGATCAGACTATGGATCAAACTTTGCCTTTATTCTAGATCAGTTGAAAACTTCTGGTTTTAGTGAGATTTGGGGACCTGGTGGACAGGACAGGAGAGGAGGAGAAATACCTGAAATGGATTTGCTGTTTTGTCAGAGCTATCAGCAGACCTTCAGGGAAATACAAAGACACTGCATATGCACACACACACAGACACACACAGACACTCACATGCCCTGTCAGCTGAAAAAACCAAACAAACAGCAAAAAACAAACAAAAAAAATATATATTAAAAAAAAAAAAATCCCACAAGCATAAACCAAATAAACCCCGGTCAAAACTATAGGAAAGTCTTACCTTTAAGTAATCAACAGTTTACATTAATCAGCAGTTACTCTGTGAATCTTCAGGGCTCGGCAAAATCAGACCTGTCCAGCATAAAATCTTCATGCCTCTTCAGTGCATCTGGTGGGTTTTGATCAGCCACAGAAAAAAAAAAACCAAAACAACTCTCATGCTGTTAGTATTCACTTCAAAACCTTCTCTCATTCATCCACAAAACCAGAATGTGTAGTTAGGGTAGGATAGCACTCAGTCTGCACTGTAAGAAGCCGTGAGACAGGCATGGCAAATGCTTCTCTGAAGAGTTACCTTCTCTGCAGGTGTCAGTTCTCTGTTTTTTCATGGACAACTCTCCTGGATACCTGTGAAAAATTGCCTTGCAGAAACACTTTCTACTATGAGTAGAGTGATGAACTCCTCTTCCATAGCATCATGCTGTTAATTTCTCCTGTAGGGATTTGACCGGATTTTTTTTTCCCCTTCATCTCTGTTTCATATATTTATGATAAATAAATAAAAAGGGTCCTTCTGTTTCATATATTTATGATAAATAAAATGGATTATTCTCTAAGCAAAATACATTTAAATCAATTTTCTTGCATGTACTTATTTGAAATGAAATTTTGAAAATTTCATTACATCTTCCCAGAATTTTTCCTGGATTAAACTATCTATGCATTAGCTTCAAGCTAAGAGGCGTATTGCCCTGTAACCCAGTGCCTCTTCTAGTCCATGCTTTAGCATAAACTCTAAAGCTGTCTTTTTGTAGAGTTCCTACAGCTGAACAAGTATACTATACTTAAACCGCAATAAATCATTGTTCAAGTTGTTGGTCACATCACGCTATTTGAAAGACCTTTTCCTGTGAAATCTGGACTGTTTGCTGACCTTCCTACACAAGCTGACATACGGTTCCTGAAGCAGTTTCCATAGGCTCCTACATTGATGTAGATGTAAAATTTCAATGCACCTGTTTTTCTGCTGTTGCATTGAATTCACGTAAAACAAAAACTAGATGCCTTTGGCTACAAGAAACAAATAATTTTATTGAAATTATTATTTACATTGAAATTTTAGCCCATTATGTTCCATGGAAACATGGGTTATATTGTGTAAAGCAAATGATGTTGCCAAGTGACCAAATGCAACATAATAAAAGCCAAATAATTACCTGATTTTAGAAACAATCATAGTCATTTAAACATATATAAAACCTCAGACTGATATTTGGCTCTGAAGTGCAAAATCAGCTGAGGTACTCCAGGTATCTGTGAGATGAATAATAGTGCATGTAATTCACTAACCAGTTGAATACCTTTGAACTAATTTGGCATGCCTCCAAGTTATGAACTCAGAAATGAAAATGGTTTAATTAGTATGAGCCGAGAAACCCTTTTGAATTTATAATCTGAAAGCAATGTAGCATGTCTGCATGTTGATTTTTTCCTCTCCTTTCAGCAAATGGTAGTGAGGTTCACATTAGCAATGTGCGCTATGAAGATACAGGAGCATATACTTGCGTTGCAAAGAATGAAGCAGGGGTGGATGAAGATATTTCTTCTCTTTTTGTGGAAGATTCTGCTCGAAAGACACGTAAGTATTATGAGAAATAGAAAAATACAAATAGCCATGATTTAAGCATTTAATCAGTATGAAAACTATGAAACAAATAAATTAAAGTGAGCTTGTGTAGATAGCTGATTTAAAAAAAAAAAAAAAAAAAAAAAAAAAGGAA
>VXBX01001679.1:192813-226521 GCA_013400415.1 Scytalopus superciliaris
TTGTGGAAAGAGAAATTAAAAAAAAAAAAAAAAAAAAAAAGAAAAGGAAGCTTAAATAATGGTGGTATACAAAGAGTATATCTGAGCAGGCAGAGTGTGCAATCTGAAATTTATTTAGAAGTAGAATGAAATCTCTGATTCATTCTGTGAACCAACATATTTTTCATGTTACTGTTATATTTTTGATATTTGCTCCTGATAGATTTGTTGCATGTGAAGAAAAAGGCAAAATATTGGTGTGGTTTCTGGGAGCTGATGTGAGTGTGGGAGGGAGACCTTTTCCAGTCTTTATTCCTTCATGTTCTTGAGATATAGCAAGTGTCAAGCTTGACCCTCATGACATGACAGTAATTATGAGACTTGATCTCACATGGTGGAGTGCTCAGCAAGTCTAGATCAGTTCCAGCCTGCCCATGCTGTCTTGTGCCTGGATAACTGTGACTCTTCAGAAATGTGGAGCAACAGTGATCACATCCACTTTTTAAGATGGGAGTTCAGTGTGGCAAAGAAATCTCTACCACTACCAAAAAGTGTCTTTCTTCTGTTGAATGGTAGTGGGATTTATAAACGCTGTTTATGTATTATTTGTCTACCTTGATACTTTTTTCCCCTTCTTTCCCCTTCTTTCNGTTATATTAGAAATATATCTAGTAAAATGATAGTTATTTTACTAGTGAGTCTGATTGCATTAATTTTAAGGTATTCCTATTTATTTAAAAGCTTATTACCCGACAGGAAACTAGAGGCAGAATTACTAGCATTGCAAGTCTGCCTGACACTTCCAAGAACTACGGCATTGAGTTCAGTTACATATCAGTTCACTATGCTTAAAATGTTTCAGAGGAAATCTTCCATGCAGGAAAATTTTATAATCCAAACGGTAATATCTTTACTTAGCTGCTTTCAGTAACAGTAATTATAAATGTCTTTTCAAAAGTCCTAACAAGTTTGGGGGTTTTGTTGTTTTGGGGTTTTTTTTAAGTGTGAAAATGACTGCTCAGACACTTCTGAGAAGGCAGTTGAGGATAAATAAGTTGTTTGATAATGCTGAATTTCTGGTAGTCTGGTGATATGAAGTAGCTTGGACACTTCTGTTTGCCTTTTGCATTGTGTGAAAAATGTTGTGGATGTTGCCAAATTACAAAACCCTGATAAACTCTAGTTTGTTGGTGTTTGATTACAACCTGTCTAGTTTCCAAGTGTTTTAGTTACCTAATTGTATCTTCTGAAGACCTGATCTGCTGTGATCATGTAGGGATATCCACGCCTATGTAAAATACTTTTTCAGGACTTGTAATATCATGTAATAATTTTAAGTCGGTTAACTTCACAGGATTTGTAAAATCAATGTGATGCAATGAACACTGCTGGCAAGAAATGGTTTAATATCTACTAGCACACATACTAAACACAGTGCTACTCCTACTTTAAATTCAAGTCTGCTGATTAGGTCCCAAGTTACATTCTATAAATAGTCTCTGGTGAATGAAAATATGATTTCATATGATCTGATATAAACTATACCTGTTGCTGATGACATTTTTATAAATGATTTTCCTTTTATCCTTCTTTCAGAGAGTAAAGCATACACGTTTACTTTTCCAATACCTTTTTTTCCTCTTTTCCTTAGTGGAGAGCTCCCTTTTGGAAATCTCAGGATGTTGTTTTGAATAAAATAAAAACAAATTCTCACTAGCTTGTCAGTCTGGGCTTTTCTCCTTTGTAATGTCATATAAGGTAAAAATCAAAGCAAAATAAAAGCATTTCCAAACACTGAGTTGTTTTGCTGTTGAGAGGTTAGTGAGAACTTTGCAGTTAATCTCTAAAACATAAAGTACAATTGCACTGCCTTGAGCATGACAGTAATTTTATAAGCCACATAAGGAATACAGAACATGACTCCATTATTACCAGTGCATGTATTTTATTTCCTAGGAAGTCTAATAGTCAAAGTAAATGTTCACTTTTGTACTTATCTGACCCATTGTTTATGTGCATATAAAAACTTTTGGGGTTTAATGCTACTTTGCATAATAAACTACATTTTTATTACTTCTCTGAGGAATCTCACTTTCAACACATGCCACATTTATGGAAAACTCAGGACAGTGCTTTGACAAAAATTAATATATGTGACAGAAAGGGCATGGCTAGTTCGTTTCTTTGTGAATGGGTATGGTAAACAGCTCCTAAGAGAAAATATTTTCTGGGACCTCTGACTAAATGATGAATAAATATTGTTAAATGAACAACAAAGTTTTATTTCACCTGTGTGTTCAAAAATGGTATCAGATTGCTATGTTTTCTAAGTACAAAGGATTGGTTACAGATGCATGTAATGCATGTGTCTGTATGATAAACAAAAAAGAAATTTAATGAATGGCAAACCTACACTGCATTGTGGGAAGTGTGATACTAGTAGCAAAAATAAAAATATACAATGCAGAGTATGACTTAGGGGTGTGAGGGCTCTGTTTATTTTATAGTTTCCAGTTTCAGAAATTTGAAATCCAGTTACCAAGAAAAGTCAATATACTTTGATGATAATGGTTCATCATCAAGATGGTAATCTGAGATGGAAGTGAATGGAAAATACTCTGAAAGTGCTTTGTCATCTAGATCTGCTCAGTAAATGCCAGCACTAAACATGGAACCATTGTTCTGTCAGACATAGACAAAAATTTAAATAGTGGATGACAGTCTTAAGTATAGTTTGGCCTCCCCTCAGTCTTTTTCAATGTGCACTAAAAATAAGACTTCTGAAAATATGTTTTGATTTTAACATTGTTTTAGGTGAGAGGAATTAAATTATTTTGCTTAAAATACCTTGAGATATGTCTTCTCCCAATTAACTAATTCTGTAGCTGAAATTTTATATACTTAGCAACCGTGTCCCGACACATGGATATTTTTTGCTAGATTTGTGAAGTTGTAATGGAAATTTTTAGATTATATTACATATATAAATGTCTCTTATAAGTACTGGCAATAAATGTCTGCTGCTCTCTGTTATTAGATCATGTTTAATTCCTCTGATATCAACAGTAACAGCAACATCTAAAGTATTTCTAAGTGCAAGAACTGTGCCATTTTGATTCTCTAGAGACTGGATTATTAATTTTTTTATTTTTCTGTGAATTACATTTTTCCTCAAGCTTGCAGTTAAAACCATTGAGAATGAGATAGCTGGTCTGGGTGATAGCTGAGTAACCCCTGCAGTGACTGGTAAAAACATTCTGGGGATTAACGACCTGGTGTAAATCTCATTGAAGACAGAAGAGTCTCCCCTACTGTCATGATCTTCTAATAATACTTGAGAGAGCTTGACTGTGTTGGAAAGAGTCTTTGGCATAATCACGCTTGTAAATGCAAATAGTAGTTTAAAATCTGGTCTCAGTTGCATTCCAACATATTATGATTTTTCAGAACAGGTATTTCATGGATTTGTAGATTTAAGCATGATGGAACCATTTTATCTAACTATTCTATCTTCTCCATTTCACAAGGCATTAAATTGCATCCTGTTCTGCCTGAACACAGTTCTAATGCTTTGTTTGCCTGAAGTGTGTCCTTGCAGATATGCACCTACCTGAGTCAGACATGCAGAGACAAAAAATCCCTCATTTCTCTTGGTATTTTTCTTTCCTTACTAATCTGTTTCACTAACACAGAATAATGCTTAGCTTCCATTCTGAAGTCAGTTTCCACCTTTGAATCTCTCTTGCCGCCCCCCTCTCCCTCCCCCACCCAATAAACTGACCCTTAAGAATTCTTGCCGTATGAATATATGAATATTGATTATTTTTGTTCTCACACAGAGTAGATAAAAGTTTCTTATAATAAGAGTCACTGCAGTACTCAGTCTTTTGCCTTGAGGATTCTAATTGGTTTGGGTACAATTTTCTTAAAAAAATGGGAACTGCTCTTTGCAGAAGCAAATGTATTATTTGTTTCTTGAATGTTCTGGATAGAGAAGTATATATTGGTAATGGGATTTTTTCACATCCACTGATCCTTTGTTCCTTTTTTCCACTAGTATCAGCAGTGGAAGTTTATGTTTATGTGTTTATTTCCCATATGCCCTATATCCTATCAGATCTCACTTTCCAAATGCTGTCCTTTCTCACCTGTCTCAGTTAGGCATAGTCTGTATTGTGCTTTCCAAGGGCTCTAGATTTGCATTTGGCTATAACAAAATTAAATTTATTTATGAATATACTTGACAAAGTAATTCAAACAACTTTTTAGAACTGTTGTTTATCATTACAGGTAATTCATAGACTTCTTATGAAATTATTTTTTGCTTGTTTACACATCACTTATGAAAGTGGTTAAGACAAGATTCACTATCTGTTGGTCTGGACGCATTCCAGAACTTTCTTCTTCACCTTTTACTAATGATTTAAAAATGAATATGGTGTTTTCTTATTAATCACTTTGGCAGTTTTTAATTCAATTAACATGTACTATACACCTATTGTATAGCTCTAATATTTAATCAAAATATTCTGAGATGACAAATTAGATATTTAGCAAAATTCTGGGTTGCAACTATGTGAATTTTTACATTACAAACAGGTTAGTCTGGGAAGAGCTGGTCTCCCTTAGAACATATTAGCAGACTTATAATTATGTCCCTTTGATTTCTTTCTGAATTTAATTCTGTGCAAGTGTTGTCTGTTCTTTTGTCTGAGACATAAACCCCAACCTAACTAGCCTACAGCTACTTCAGTTATTAAGTTTCAGGGAGCGGGGGCATATGTAGTGATACTTTATGGCACTCTTAAAATTTGTTATATATTCTGAAATTTATCCAAATTTATCCAAAACTAATAACACTAGTCTAAACATCTGAAAGAACTTTTAGCAAGTATTTTTATGCACTGCACTGGGACCTGATTTCTTTAAATATTTGTCTTGGCTTCGCATAATTTTCCCTTCTTTTTGTTCCTTTTTACGGTAGAAAACATTTAATCAGCTCTGTTATAAATGATTATTCTTCTTCTGCTCAAATAGAGAACAAAATATTTATATTTAAACCTTGAATAGCTCTGATACCACAATGGGGTTTTTTTCCTACCTTTAGCAACTATCTGTGACTATTTCCATGGCCTTTGCTGCTGCAATTGTGTAACGGAATATCAAATTCCTGGAACTTCTTCTGTTAACAGGAGAATTGGATGTTCATTGTACATAAGGCTACTTTTTTCCTCAAGGGCTCCTATTTCTTTCTTTTTTAAAACAGGTTCTTATTCTAGCATCCCAGCATCTCTGCAGCAACTGACAAAGGTGGCTTTTCATTTTCTAGCTTGTAGTACATGCAGATGCGTTTTAAGGAACTCTCAAATCTTTTATTAACAAATAGCTTTCTCTTCCATACTGCTGGATTTAGCATCCTTTAAAGCATGGACCCACAAACTGACAGCTGCACTGTAGGTTAATGTTGATGACTGCCTTTGATAGTCACAAACACAGATTGGATCAACCCAACTCCTAGAAACCATAAGGCAAACCCAAGCCATCAGTTCGCTCTAGTTTGAAACACCGTGTGAAAGCTGAAGAAATTAAATACAGAACACAGATAATTTGACAGTGTATCTTGACAATATATTAATGAGAAAGGTGCAGCGACCAACATGTTACTGCCTCTTTTGTTGACACAAAGTACAGTAATAGTCACAAAAAGAGGAAGAAATTACAACTTTCAACTGTGGTATTTATTTATTTAATTAGGTTCCATTCAGATAGTACTGGGATGAATAGAGTTTTTTGTCAAAGTAACATTAACCTTATATGGAATGTAATACATAAATAAATATACCAAATAAACCATATTGTTAACTTAGAAAAAATATAGGAAGAAAGACTTGGTAGGGGGCTATTTACTAGAAACAATGGAGTAGAATAATTAGTGTAATCTGAGATTACACTGGCTATAGATATTTCTTTCTAAAGAAGAAAATCTGACAGGTACTTAGAAGTCTTATTTTAGCTATTAGTAAAATATTTTGAAGTAAAAATAGCTTTAAAAATCCATTTACTTCTTTCCTTTCTTGATGACTTTGACAGGTACCTCAGCTATGCTTCGGTTTTTCTGCTTCAAATTAGCATAATCCTATGAAATTAGAGTCATAGATAATGAAAACACATGCTGTTCTTTTTAAAGTGAAATACTTTCTTGGGTTTGTTGTTATCTTCTATTTTTAAAAATATTTTCATTTCTTCTAATGATTTTCAAAAATTCATTTTATAACATGCAGTTCAATTTGCCATTAATTAATATGACTTCTTAGACGTTCCTCTAAATTTTATTGAGACATATGTATGCACCTTGCAGAGACACCTGTCATGATAGAGAGTTATCAAGTAATGCTCTTAAGACATTTTCAAGACTAATTTGACAGTACTTTTAATATTTAGTGGCTTTTATTTTTGATCTTCAATCATAGGTTCTTGTGTTACTCAATTGACCCACTATGACATCATCATATATGGCAAAGTAATTTATCCTGCAGATTCTTTCACCAAATCACAAAAAGCAAGACAGTAGTTCTCTGCCTTATGCCCTGTGTCTTGGGACTAAATTTAAAAACTAATATACCTCTTCCATGCCTTTAAGTAGATCTATTTCCAACTGTGCCTTTTTTACCTAATATCACAGTCCTATCACCTAACAAGAGATTATGTGATCTGAATGCTACTGACTTGACAGGTTTATGGCTATCATGAGCAACGAGGCATCTCCACTGTCTTGAGCTGGGAATGAAACTAAAAGCCTTTTGATAGTGATTTATGGCCTAAATTCTCTCTGAAAGGCTTTATGCAATTTTAATAGAATCTTCCTGTCACATCTGATACTGAATGGTACCTATTTACCTAATTTCCTCAGACATAATTTATGCTGGCATTTTATTTTATGGCAGAGGTAAACAAGTTTATACTTGTTGACAGCATTGTAGGCAAGACTTCATTTCAAACTTGCAAGTAATTCAGCTCATGAACTGGTTTTTCTTCCTGCTTGTGTACAATGGATTGAGTTAATGTTACATGATTCATTACAAAGATTTATAGAAACACAGAAAAATCAGCTAACGTGCTCAAATTTGACCAAAAATGAAGTGTCAACAGTGACTTTTAATTGATATATAATAGTTTAATATACACAAAATATATATTTGTTTATTGTGTTACCTAACTTGAAATGAAATTAAAATGCATGTCACAGAAGAATGGAATTTTGATAGAATTTTTAATGACATCATTATTTTAAAAATACTTTAAGGAAGCAAGCAATAGATAATTTGAAAAAAAAAAAAAGCTTCACAAATAGATTAGTTTTTATATACTCACCTTCGTAGATAAAACCAACAGATCTGAATTTCTTATAAAATAATGTTAAAAGCAGATACATGCATAAGGTTTTTTCTGCCTTATAGTGGAAGCTGAGTAAAAACTCACCTTAACTTCACTTTGAACACAATTATTTTGAAGGTATAAATAATAATTAAAAATTTGTGTGGTCTAGCAAGCAGATATTAATGATGGTATAGATTTACCCTGTAATGTAAGGGCACATGTTTATACATTAGAGATATGAGAGAGTAAGATAACAGATACACTCTCTTTACAATGTGTGTATGGTTGATCAGAGCAGTTGACAATTGTGGTGGCCATCAGTGAAGAAAGCAGACAACATTCCTTCAAACATCTTGAAATTATTTTCTTTACGCAATTGAAAGTACAGTAGATTATGATCGGACCATTCTGAAAAACAATGTTGAACTCCACATTTTTGTCATATGACCTTATTGTGTCTTCGTCATTGTCCTGTTTTCTATTATGTCTACTTGTGACCTCTTGCCATCATGGAATTGAAGGCATGGGAAAGAACAGTGGTTTCCAATGCGAGGCTGCAAAGCCTAGCCCAATCAGCTGATATGAAACTGTTGATTTTTATTTATCAGCTGTTAAGTTCTGATAAAAATTCAGGTAAAATATTTAAGGAATTCTGAATATAAAACTTGTGTTTTGACAAAACCTGGAATTAACAACAGTCGTTCTATAGTCATGAACAACGAGTATTCATATTTCCCCCTTCTGTTTATTGGAATAATATATAATGCAGAAAAATTCTTTTTGCTGATTTCCCCTATTTTTAAAGCCGTTTTAAATTGTCTTGTTTTCTTAGTGCAGCAAACAAAGAAATTTTTCAGATAATTTTTGAGTGTCACTGTGCATTTTAAAAGCTCACTGAGTATTTTCTTGGATAAGGACCACTAAAGTATTAATAGAATAGGGAAAACTGTTTCTGGAAGAAAACAAAGTATTGTACCTCAATAAGATATTTTTTTTTTTTAATATTATTTCCCTGATCTTGTTTTTATCTGGATATATAGTAGTGTATGCTGAAAATTTGAACAGCTAATTATAATGCCAAAAGGAAGCAGAAGCATTTAGTCTTCAAACTCACTGAATGTCAATCTTATGTATACACACACACTGTTTTTCCAAAATGCCTTGAATGTTTTGAAAAAAGAAACGTAGGGAGGAAGAACACTGTAGTTGAAGTCTTTGAAATTGTCTGTTGAGACAGAAAAGTGAATGTAATGACATTTATTACCAATGTGATAAGAAAGAGAAGGATACAGAATTTATTTGGAAAGTCATATTGTAGTGCCCTCATTCATTTAGTAATAGAAATACCATGGATTTTTGCAGTTGTTGTTTCCATCCAAAGTGGGTAAGAATTTATACTGCTGTTTGTCTGCTGCAGAATTTCATGAAGTACTAAGGACAGAGTTTAGTGAAAAATGTGCAACCTATTACCGTTCAGGCCACAGACAATGAATAACAAAGATGAAGAGTAGGCTTTCAGATGTTATGTTAGCTACCCATAATCAAAGGCTAGGGCTGAGCACAGAACCATAGAATAGCTATATAAGGACCATGAAGAGTGATTATAGCTATGTAAGGACCATGAAGAGTGATTTTTATGGAGCTGTAATCGTGCTTAAAAAAAAAAAAAAAAAGAAAAAAAAAAAAGAAAGAAAACCTCTTTCAGGAAAACATGGATTCTCCGCTGTTCTGCACTGCTAGGAGAGAGGCACAATGCAGAGTTCTTTCTGATGACAATATAAAAGGCCCAACAACAAATGATGCAATAAAATAGCTGCTTTAATGAGATATAATAAAAAGAGGAATATAGATAGGGAGTAAATCTCACATCCCTTCACATGCTGGGCATCCCACATTTATGCAGCATGGGATTAATTGTGGATGGATTTTCCCATAGCAAGCTGCACAGATCCTGTCCATGAAGAGGTTCCCTCTCCCTCCTATACTGTGGTGGCTTTTATCTGGAGTAACAAAAAAACCCATATATCTTCTGACAGGTTGCACTATTATATTTGTTGCAGGACCCCCAAGGGTGCAGCACAGGCTTTTGTGGGCATTCCAGCAGATACCCTTGCAGGAGCTACCCATGCTAATATGCAGGCTTCCCAAGCCATAAGTACAAGCCAACGTAGCAGTCATAGCCTGCTCAAGGTCACAAATTTCTTGAATACAGTGTCTTCTGCAAGGCTCCCAGTACATCTCCTGATACTATTTAATAACTCTGTGGAAACAGCGCACAGGAGATGGTATTCTGTCATGAAACCAGAAAATTTTACTGAAGTCTATCAATAATTGCGTATTCTTACATCTTGAAGTTTACAAGTGTTTGTGGATTGAGTATAGGGTGGCTGAAAATGTTAATTTTTCTTAACCAAAAAGGAAGGCAAACAATATGTTCCTTAGCATATTTTCTATATAAAAATGTTGTACGTGTTCCAGCTTTGAACTCTTTATGTCAAGACTTGACACGTTTCCTGAACAGAAGTTATAGGACTCATTAAAAAATAAGTGAGATTTCTTGATCTGTGTTAGGTGAGATGACAGCTGTTGTTTATGATTTTGTATTGCACATTTATGTCTCAATTTTCTTCTAACTGATTTGTTAATTTTAAAATTAATGCGTGTGGGGCTTTTAAAGCATTTTTTTTATCCTGCTCCTTTTTTTTGAGCAAAGCTCAAAATCATACATATCATTTTGCATTAACACAAATTAATGTGTTCTGTACTTAGCATCTTAAATAATTTCATTTGATGCTGTGCAGTTCCACACAGTTGCATAATTGTAATTACTTTTTATTTTCTTTCCTATGTCACCCTTAGAAAAAAGACTTATAAAAGGTAGAACCTTATGGCTGAATTTATGGGACCTCAAGTGCCATATATTACATGGTTATTTTCTCACAATGTGAAGACAAAGATAATTTTAAAGAAAATCCTTCAGGTTTCCCTGTGGAAATTAATTTGCTGTATTACATTAAAAAAAAAAGAAAAAAAGACTATGTAAGATAACGTAGACAAACAGAGAACTGCTATCTGCATCTGGAACCACTGTCTGGGCATGTAGGGATAAATTTGAAAGTTCCAGAACCTACCTGGAGCTGAGTCTGGTGACAAACATAAAGGGCAAAAGACGGACTTCCACGGAGACACCAGCAGCAAAAAGGCGACTAGGGCAAATGTGACTCTGCTGCTGAGTGGGACTGGGACCTGGTGGCCAAGATGTACTAAAGGTCTTCTTCACATCAGTCTTTACTGGCAAAATTGTCCTCAGAACTTGTCAGAAAGTAGATTGATGCTTTTTCCAAGGACCCTTGTACATGTTTGGGACTCTGTATATTCTCTGAGAGCTCAAGAATGAGAAAAATGCTACACTTCATAAGGCAAAATGTTCATCTTCATCCTGTCTTCAGCAATGCTCAGTAAAAGATGTTTGAGAAAACCATAATACCCAGGTTTTTTCTGAAGTGATAGTTGTGCCTGTTTTCAGTCTCAACCTTCAGCTGTCAGTAGTTGAGGGACTTTTGTGTACCAACATACTTTTTTAAAAATATGTCTTTCATTACTTTTTTGAAGCTTTTTTTTTTAAAGCACAGTAATGCTTTGTTTTTTTTTCTTTTGCAACACTGTGTTTTAATGAACATCACAATTTCATTGTGTCTATGTGTGACATATTTGTGTTTTCTGTGGTTTATTCCTTTCCTTTATTTTTTTCATTAGTATTTCTTAAGATCATTACTTTACAATATGCTTTGGTTTTCAGTGATGGTGTTTTAAAATTTTTATTTTGTGGCATGCTGAGCTCTAAATATTTAAAATTTGCAAAATTATATTTCCTTTCTTTGCTTTTTCACCCAGGCAGAAAAAGCAATATTAGGATAATATAATTTTCATTGGTCTCAAAGGTCTGAAATTCAATTGTAAACAAGATGGCCAAATAAAAATTTATATTTTCATGAAAAAAACAGCTTAAACATTCAGTTGATTACCATGCCAGACCCTTTTGGTCTTCCAAAGATAATGACAAACATTATACAGCACAAAAACTTTGGTAGCATGGTAGTACAACCATATAGAACGATATCTTCTGTGCATTTTGGCTTTCCATGTTTCTCTTAAAACTATGTTCTAAATCTCTTTGAAGTCCAATGCTTAAATGAAGTTATGAAAATCTCATCACCTTTCATTAATATATATCATTTATGCATATATATTTGCACATATTTTTTGTAATGGATTATGAAACATGATAATGGCTAATGAGTTAATCTGGGGGGAATGTAGTGGAAATGATGGGGTTTACCTCACCTCCAATAACTATTATGGCTAATCACAATTTCGTCATGTGATATGGAGGACTACTGTTAATTCACTGTTTTCATTGATTTACCTGTAGATGTATTTTAGTTAATCAGAGGTTAAAGCATAATAATTATTTAAGAATTAATATATCATTTCATGTTTTCTCCCTATTCATTTGTGTTTTCTGTTCTTTCTCTCTTTTACATGCTGCAGTTGCAAACATATTGTGGCGAGAGCAAGGTACTAATAGAGATTACTTTTGTTCATATTTTCCATATTATGATGAAATGCTCATCTATTGTTTCTGTTGTGTGTTTTTTTGTTCTCTGCAGTTATAGTAATTACTTTCCCCCTTGCAATACTTAAGGGATTTTATTTAAAGAAAAATTAAAGTGGAAAATAATCCTTTAAATGCTCATACTTTTGTGAACTGCTTTTCATTTTGGGAAGAGAGAATGAAATAAGCTCTTCAAATTTTCAGACAATTGCTCAAAGATGCACAACAAAAATATTAGAATTAAAATGTAGACCTTAAACTTTTGTTTGTTGGCATGATAAAGTTTCCAACTAGTCAGCTTATGTGCTGTTTGGATTGATCTTGTATGAATCAATCTTATTTGACAAAATTATAATCTTAAGCAGTATAATTAAAATTTAGATACCTGTTGTTTAATGAAACCAAGCATTTAATTTTTATACTCAGGAAGGGTTTGTAAATAAATGTTGGGAGGGGGAATGGCTGTTTGTGATTTGTGATAAACTGAATGATAAATACAGACATAATCAGGTGTTATTAACATAGAAAGCATGGAAATTTTATTTTACTGGCAAAAGATAGATATTAATTTTTGCATATGTGACATAATCTCATAAAGATTAATATTATAATACAGATAAATACCATAATCTAAGTGTTGTTGTGAGGTCCCATTTTGTTGTTCGAAGTAACCTGTTCTTCACTATAAGTTGCAATTTAGGAAGTAACATATTTCAGGAGTAAGAAATTGCTTCAATTATTTCCATTGGATGTTTGATAATACACAAAGTAGATCAGGCTTTGTCATGAATTCATGCTACAAATGGTATTTCCTCATATTTCTTTAAAAATTGTTTTAAATTGATTTAAATATTCAGAAATCTGATATTTAATTTGCTTAATTACATAGTAACCTTTGGCATTCCTGGTGCAGTTATAAATATGAACTAGTTTGTTGGGGTTTTTTTACTCATATTTTACCAGTTGCTCAGCTGGTATAAAAAATTAGTTACCTGATTATAGTGGAGCTCAGCTTTGACCCTTCTGTTCTATTGGTCTTGCAGAGTACAAATGACGTGTTCCGTTTCATACAATTCCACTGTTAATAATTAAACTAATGTGCAACAAGATTCTAACACCAAAGTTTTCAAATGTATGCTGTTCACACCTCTTGCTGGGAAAGTATCACTTGTGTTTTATCTCAAATAAACCTGAAAACACGAATGGTACCCCCTTGATTGTCTTTTCAAGTCAAGTCCTCTTGCCTTCAGGGGTTAGAAAGCACTTAGGAAAACTTAAATTCTGTGACAAAAAAAGACCAGTTAAGGATAAGAGCTTACCAGACTGCTTATGGTAAAGACAGTCAAATTGACTGTGGCTATTGTGAAACTAAACAAAAAGCAATATATGGTAGCAGATTTTCTCAGTCTCTCCTGCCTTTCTCGTTGGCCAGTGCTTGTGTTTTCAACAAATGTTGTTACTAGTTGCAACATTGGAAATCATGTACAAGAGAACAATACCCTGAGAATGTCCATAGACACCACCACTAAGTTCTGTGGGCCATGCACACCCTGTCATTTTCTGTTATCAAAGTATTAACAGATAGGAAAGGAAGGATGAGTACTAGGAGGAGGATCAAGATCATGAAACCATAAATAGTCTTTAATGCCTACAGTGCATATTTCTATATGGAGTACACAAAAAATTTATCACAACTCCTTGTGTCAGAAAATCTGAAAGTATTTTGAAGGTACGTTAGTGTGTGTATAACAATAAAAATACACTATATAAACAAATGCAAAAGAACTCAAACCACCACCATTTTTTTTTAAATCAGTGCTAATATCAACTTTCAATATCAATTCAGTCCAAAAGAAGCAAATGTATTTGCATTTATTGTTATTGCTTCTGTCATTGTATTATAAATGTGCTGGGTTCTATTTGGTGAGCGAGGGTTGCAAAATTAAGTCTTTACAGGAATAGCTCCTGTAGTTGTGAAACAGCTTCTGTAGGTGATTAGATATTTGTGCAGATTAGATATTTGTATGGGTATTTGTAGCCACTCACTCAAATGAAGAGTTTTGGATCATAATAAATTAGAAGGGGGAATTAACTAATTGGATCCACAGGTAAAGAAAGGTTCCATAATGCAGTATTGAAATGGAAGGACATTTCTTACTGTGTCTCCTTCACTGATTTTGAAGAACATTTTGGTGAACATTACTATCCAGACTTTTGAAATAAAGCCTGAAAAGTTTGGGATGGGCTACTATACACAAATATTATCTGTACATTGGAAAGCCCACCTTGGAGTATTGGCAACTGAGCAGGAAGTTTTAGGAGCCTTTATATTAATGTCTGAATCACATAGCAATATCCTTTGATTTACTTTCTTGTGTTCTGGTATTACTTATCCTGCTAATAACTATTCTATACTTTAGTCAATGAGGTGAAGGAGAAGGGAGAATTCTGTTTTATCCCCAGCCAGCTTCACATATTCACCATCAAGACACAATAAGCCGGTTGCTCAGCTACACAGTGTTCACTGGTAGGGACAGCCTAACCTCAGTCAGGCATACCTACAAATTCCGTCTGTTCTTAGAGGATACAATGTCAGGCATTTTCTTTAGAAAGATCTTACCATACTCTCTTATACAAGCTGTATGATTTACCTGCAAAGGCATACAAAAGTGCCCATTGACTAGAGTGAGCGTATTGCCCTGAGTACACCTTTTGCTCTGAATAGATGAACCTGAGCCTGCTTCTATGTTACACCAAATACAGCATGGACAAATCTCTCTCCCACTTTTTGTAACCTATTAATAGCTAGATTTGATATAAAGGGAAGAGAAAACCTTGCTTGGAGACTGTCCTTTCTTTCGTTTTGGGAGAGCTTGGCCAGAAATGGGAAATGATTCCACAAGATTTCTCAAAGATATTTGAACTTGCTTGTTCTGGGCGTAGCCTGACAACCTTCCACATAGCACTACCTTTTAAGTGACTGTATTAGTCGTGTGATTCCTAATGGAGACTGGAAACAGTTATCTATGTTTGTACATACACAAATCTGTACACAAACACAATCTTTCCCCCACCTGCTCCTACTTTTCTCGTTATTTCATTTTATACTAAGTCATGTTCTCTCTCCACTAGTGTAAATTTTCCTTCAGAATTTGGGATAAGCAGAATTTCAGACTCTCATTTCTTTTTCCTGGGTTTCACTCCCTTGTGTTTTTATACCAAATATTATTATGTTAAGAAGCTTAGGCTCTGTACCCAGGATACATGTATATTTTTATCCTTGTAGCCCACAGTTTAGCTGTTAGAGTGGTTATAGTGATAATTTTATGAGTACTGTGATTTTCTTCATGGAATTTTACAAATATGAACTGATCATCCACACAGCAAATAAACAACTGTTGCCTTATGTTGGCACACCGTAAACTAAGGAGACGATACTTTTCTGGGGTCATTACTGTGATCACAAATATTATGAGACTTCATCCTACAGACCTGCTTCCCACCTTTTCTGCAGTACTTTACATCATGCTTCTCACTCAGCCACATTGTGATAGAAGGGTTGAACAGTTCTGTAAACATTTGTGACCCTTCAACCTTGGAATGAATATCTGCCCAACTCTGTCTTTCCAATACAATACAATAGAGAATATTTCCTTTTCAGACTGAAAAAAATATCAAATAAGGGTTTATAACAAAGGTTCAGGCCTTCTCTTTCAATGTTATACGGAAATTATGTTAACTCCTTCATCCCTCAGCAAAAGAAAAAAGAAAAAGAAAAAAAAGAAAGGATATATGGAAAAGTGCTATTAATTTGATTTCAGTGTAGGTGATTTCACAAGATCACTTTTATTACTGCAGCTATCAAACTGAGTATTTCTAGATCTGTATTCATAAAGACACTGTCTTGCCAATGGACAAAACTATGTGAAATTCTGAATTATGTAACAGTTTTTTTGTAGTTTTACAACAAAAAATCCCATAGGTTTAGCTGTGTTACTACTACACTCATTAAGAAATTGATCTCATACCAAAACTGTGATTAGGTTTTCAGTTCAACAAGGATTTTCTTTTTTTGTCATTATTTAATTTTATACATTTCAATGTGTTTTTGTTCCTAAGGTCTGGGAATTGGGAACATGTTTTATGTTTTTTATGAAGATGGCATCAAAGTAATACAACCAGTGGAATGTGAATTTCAGAGACATATTAAGACTAGTGAAAAACTCCTCGGTTTTCAGGCAAGTTGGTTTTAAAAATTTATTTGTAGTGTTTTCTCAATTATAATTTTCTTTAGATAACAATTTATTATTATTATTAGTTTAGTGTTTTCTGCTTGATAAATTCATGTCTTCTCAATTAACAAATAGCTTATAATGGTGAACTCAAAATTTCCTGTATTTTCCTCAACTAAATTCAAACTTTCAGTCTGTCTTTTAGATTGAATATTCCCTGTATACTCTTCAAACCTTGTATTTTCTTTGGCTGTCTTTCTCCTTTCCCAGTCCTTTAACAGCTCTCTACTCTTTATTTCTGAATTTGTTGTTGTTTTCTCCCCAAACCCCAACACACCAGTTAAGTTCATCTCTGTGAATCAGGGATTGATTCTCTCTCTAGTAAATATAAGACCTAAGGTTATTATTTTTAAAGGTTTCTTTTTCTCCACTGGATGTTTGCCTATATTAACCTGTCTGCCATTGTGAAGCAAATCCCTGTACTGATAAACAGTCTCACAGATCCACTGTAGTAGAGGTGATTGATGCTTTGAATCTAACTTAAAATTCATATAAGTAGTTTCAACAACTTTATTGTTAACATATTTATAGCTGATTTCACCATATCCCTGTGTAGGATAGACAAAAACATTATTGTGTTCTCTATTTCCATTTATTCTTGTAATGTTTTTCCTTTACTGCTAACCAAATTGCTAGCTGGCATCTTGCATGCTCTCACAGGAACACTTGGTGCTAGTCATTACATTAAGATTTACTCTGTATGATCTATCACCTTTCAAAAGTAGTAACTTTTTCTCATTTGGATTTGAATGAGTGACCTTGAAATACGTACTACTATGTTTTTTTCTTTAATGCCTAAAGCACACTCAGATAAACAGCAGAACTGTCTCAATAGCATTTGCCTCTTCAGCTATCCTTATTGATGTCAAAGGCTGCTGTACTCAGGAACAAGATTTATTTTAGTGTGAATAATTATGCTTTGAACAGCTAATCATACCTTGATTTGTACTGCTTAAGTGAAATTAGGTTGACAGAACCAAAAATAAGCCAAAAAGCTTTTTTTTATGTCTGTTTAATTCAAAAGTTGATTTTTTTAGGTCTGCTAAAATGTTATTGGTCTAAAGTGCAGTCTAGATTTTAGGTGTATTTTTATTGAAATGTGGTCATAATCAGGCTGGATAAGTCAAATTTGTTTCCTTTTCAAACCTCTCAAATGTAGAGTAGCATAATACTTATATCCTCTGGGGGGAAAAAAAATTATCCCTACATTCTTGTAATTTTGCCCACTAAATTCAATCTATTCCTACTTATTCCCCTGAACACATCTTCCCTCACATATGGTAGTTAATAAATCTCTACTTGGGCAAGAGAAATTAGAAATATTTGGAAAATATAACCTTATGTTTTTCTACTCAGTGACCTTTTCACTCTGCATTAAAAAAAAAAAAAAGAAAAAGAAAAATAGTTTTCAGTAGAAAATTTTGTAAAAGCCCTTTCAGATTACGTTCTTCCTAGAAACAGGATGAAAAAAAAATTACAAAAATTCCAGGCATATACTGCTAATATTATAACAAAAGTATATATTCCTGAAAAAGTACATTGACCACAAAGCTTTAGACAACTATTTCTTCCTTTGAAGAATATCATATATTCCTCAAACCTCTTTGGAAAATCTGTTTCCTCTAAATAAGAATAATAACCCAGTTCTGTCCCAGGATCAGATTTTTATCAAGTTCAGCATGTGATCATCTAGTGGTAAGGCTTCATGTCATACATTGCTCCTCAGTAATTTTCTGCCATATACTTTTACTAATCAGACATGTCAGTATACTGCATGTTTTGAGGTGGCTTTACATAGCTTTTCACATTAGGGCATCTCCATGACTTATCTCTTAACATTTTAACACTAAAGGAAATATGTGCCTACTTAAACCTCTTCCATTTCTTTACACTTTTCTGAATTAGCTGTTCAAGTGATAAGTAAAACCCCCAAAGACATGATTCATTGCCAGACATTTGCTAAAGCGTAGGAACATTTCTAAATTCTGCGGAGCATTTGAGGTACTAGAAGTGTTACAGAAAATGTCTGGATGTTACACATGATACTCCAGTGTTTCTCCATGGGTTTACTCTTTGTCTGTCAACAAAATTAGTTACCTTTAGCTGACCTTGCGTAAAAGAGTGAACTCAGGCATTTCTACATGGCATTGCAATGTATTGTGAACCATGTTGCAGTACTTGTACTTATTTAAGTATGCTAATTTTGCTAAAGGTAAATAGAATTTCTCACTAACTATATACTTGAGAACCCTTATCTAAATATTTAATTGCCTCTTATGCAACTGAGTGTCAATACAGCAAAGCACTTTAGTGTGTGTCTAACATGGGAATCAATTAGACTTTTTTTTAAGTGAAGCAAAAGATTTAGTGCTTTGCTGGATATCATGCTTTACAGGAAATTGTAAAGATCCTCTTCCTCTCCTTCCCAGAATGTCCTAAATTACTTGAGTCTTCCAAAAAAAGTCAAGTGAAAGTAAAAATTTATTAGTCCAATAGGGCAATTCTAGATGCACAGAGACAGAAAAAAAACGATTTCTGTGTTCTGATGCAGCTTATTGCTTAGGTAGACCAGCTTCAACTGCTGTTTGTTTAACCTGTTGTCAAGTAGATTCTTAACCACGGTTCAAGTAGAGTCTCTCACCTGCTAAATGTCTCGTCGTTCTGAAATGTTTGGGACATTTTCCTCACTAACATGAAAACTCTGTTTATCTTGTGCAAATTAATATTATCCAAAGCCCTTCAATGCTCATTCTTATGCAAAATTGTTTATATTTTCCCTTTCCAATGAATCCCAATTAGAATAATTATTTCAGGAGCCTGGAAAAGAAGCAATTGAAACAGATGCCTTTTGTGACACCAATGAAAAAATCCTTTCGGCTCTAACATAAACCCAATTTCCTTTTCATTACAAGAACTAGCACATAATGGCCATATATCAGGGAACTATGACATCTCACATCTGAATATGTGCTGGAGGGGGGGAGCAAAATACTTAATTTCAGAATAATGTGACTACATGGCAGAGCAAAGTTTCTACAGGAAATTAGCTTGAAACATACCTGGTAGTCCACAGAAATTGCTTTGATTTATGGTCTTACAGTACAGAAAGTGTAGTAAATGCTAACCTTTGTCTCCAAAAAAACCCCCCAAAATTAAAAAAGTCCACGCTGATTTTTAGTACAGAAAGTCAAGTAAGCAGTAACTTAATATAGAATAGGTGATACGTAAATTCAAGTCTGATAACATCTTACTCTTAGAAAGCCATAGTACAGCTAAATATTTCATTGTACTTCCTAAAGAGTTTGACTCACATCTTGTTAAAACACTAAGAATCCTTGCAGTGAGTTAATAAACAGAATTTGCACATATAAATCTACAAGTAAAAGTTTCCTATTGAGATTTTCTTGCCCCAGACTATCTTGAAAAACTTTCTCTAAGGATTTACTTTCCTCCATCTGCTGACTTGTTACAGGGCAAGTCACTTTTTGATTAAAAAGTCTGGGGGGAATACAACAATGAAGTAAATTAATGTTTTATCAGATGTTCCCTTTTATTCAGAGAATAAATTAGGAGAAAGTAAATTGCTCACATTTTAATTAGAAGAAGAAAATGGTGGGTTTATGCATATATTTTAAGGAGAAATTATTTTAACCAATTACTCAACCACTGGAGAAATTAATATTGAGCCTCAGAATTACTACCTGTAAAGTAAAAGAAATCCAAACTGTCTAATCAGATAAATATTAAGTTTTCAAAAGCAAGATTTTAGTTCTATTGAAACAGCTTCAGATAATTGTAGGTTTGAATAACCAGAGAACAACTGCATAAACCGATTTGTGCTGGGAAAAAGTACTCTATTTTGGATATGAGAATTTTGGTGTGTAATTTTTACTGTTAATTTGGCAAAACAATTTTTTTGCTTTTATTTAATTTTTTCATTCTTCTGAATACTTTCTGGCTGCTGTATTTAAACTGGAACTTGAGGAGCAAATTCTGTGACTCATATCCTTAATAAGAATCATATCCTCTAGATTCTAATTTAATATTTGTGTGGTTATATATATATATGAAAGACTATATTTGTATATGGTTTTACGATGAAATAATCTTTAGAAATGCACGTCAGTCAGTATTTTAGACTCAGATTCAGGAAAATGTAGCTTATCTACAAGGAGATAGCTTATCTCTGAATATAGTTATGAGTGCTTAAGTTAGAGTATTTTGCTGTTCTGATATACTTCCCACAAGGGGAGGCATTATTAGAGTAATCATTTACACTAATCCATATGATGCCGTTTGAGACAAATCCAGATTCCTTCAGCAGGACTCGGTGTTGTTTTTAAATAATATATTGAATGCATCCTTGTAGAATTTGCAGTCCACAAAACTGGTGTAAACTGAGTCCCTGAGAGATGACTGAAAAAAATGACACTCTAGAGACCTGTTACAAACATTCACAGACACATTTTTTTGAAGAAGGTGTTCTCTCTGGGAAATAAAGAGAACTGTGCAAGTCTAGATGTAGTTATCTGTTTAGATAAATACCTAAGACAAGGTGTATTTAGAATAAATACAAAAAATAATGAGATCAGTGAAACAACCTTCCAGTTGAAGTGACAATTACCCAGAAGGCAAATGACAATAGATCATTGATCTGATGATTGCACATCATATTAGAGACATACTTGTTTATGTTTACACCTCACTTTATGCAATTAAAAGTTTTTAGCCACTTTTAAGAATGAAGGTCCCCTTTGTCCCATGCTTATCATTCTTTAAAAAACAGATTTAAAACTTCTCCCTTTGAAGTCCATGCCTTTTTATCAGTTCAACGTAAACCTTAGTCTTGTGACTTATTTCTAAGTTTTGCTGAAGTTCCTGATCTTGTGCTATCCCATGGTATCTGAGTTTAGTAGAATGTAATTTCTGAAAGATCTTTCCTTTGTTGAAGTTTAAGAGCCATGCATGAGCAAGCAGTGGTTTTCCATCTTCTGTAAAGAAACTCCCTCTGTTAAAGCTGGAAATTGATTTATTTTTTATTTGGACATAAAAAGATTGAGTGTATTTTCTAAAACATAGATACACAGCAGGCGAATAATGTTGATGATACAGAAAAATTAGCGTTTAAATCCATCATCTTCTTGAAGAGCATTGCTTAGTGCCAGATATGTTGTTTTGTCACCTAATTTTTCCTGTTCCTTTTAAAAGAAGCCTGATGCTTAGAAACAGAATTCTTGTTTAAGATCTCATCAACTCTTTCTGCTCATTCTACATTGAAGCCATCATCTGCTGACATATCATAATTATTTTCACAGCAACCAGTTATGATGTATCAGGCAGAGCATGCTAAATTAGGAATCAGCAGCAGATAAGTGGTAAAAAGAAAGAATACTTATGATTTGGTGAAATTGTCCCTTGTGATCCAAGAAATTTAAAATAACAGGGAAAAGAACAAAAGGTCAGGAAAATAAAACAGCTTGACACATGCTGTACTTCTCCAAGCAGAGTATTTTTGAGGTCCTTTCTTTTACATAATTTTAATGTCCATTATAGGAAAAAAATCATGTTATTTCACAGAGTTCACAGAATATTCTGAGTTGTAAGGGACTCATGAGGGTCATCGAGTCAAGTCCAGCTCCTAAGTGAATGGCCCATAAGGGTGTCAAATTCACAACCTTGGTGTTACTAGCACCATGCTCTAAGCAATTGAGCTAATCTAAAGGGAATTTCCAAATATATTAACATATTTGACCAAATAACTTTTAATTTTGAAAAAAACCAAGTTTTTGCTGGAAGCAAATATTCACAAATAAGTAGATATATATAAATATATATGTATACATATGATGATTGGAACATATTTATATGAAATATGAATAGTGAGCATGTAACTACAGTTAGCTATTTTGAGTGAGAGTGTATAGTTATAAATGGTATGAAAAATTAATTCACCAAAGTCAGCTGGAATTTTTTTTCCCCAAATTCATCCCTTTGCAGCAATGGAAGAGCAGAGAGGGAAGGAATGATGTAAGTAAGATACTGTTTGATTTCTCTTGGGTTTAACACCAGTAAGATAGGCCATGAGAATGTCTTATGGCAGATGCAGCCAGACTTGATATTTGAACCAACATAATACATGTGACCAAAAGAGCCATTCTCTCCAACTCCTGCTGCTTTGCCCCTATGCCATGTGGCGACTTGCACCACACCTCCTCCTCTCTCTCTCCATTTGCACATTGTCATTCCCCCCCAGTTACGTAGCTGCACAGTAACAAAGCATTGTGTGCCTAATTTGGTGTTCTGTTTTTAAGGTCTCCTGGGTCTTGCTCACTTTCTTTCCACAGGTATTGTTATTTCAGATTGATTTCTTTCTAAGGCCAACAGTGCTAATTTCTTGAATTTCTAGAAAACATCCCAAAAATTTGATGTATGGTTTATATTAAAGTGCTTGTGAGTTGAGTGATGCTTACGCCATGCAATTTGGCTAACATGAGTTTACGTTCAATTGTCAACTGTCCTTCTTCCTTACCTACATTTTTTGAGATTTTATTTTACAGTTTAAAAAGAAGAAAACCAGTATAATTTCTCTTTCTGTTGCATTGTTGACAGTTATGATTCTTACATGGTCCCTGTTTCTATTGAATTATAGGATGAAGTTTGTCCCAAAGCAGATGGTGATCCTGTTCAGCGGTGTGTATGGGCAACTGCTGTGAATGTAAAAGACAAGTTCATTTATGTAACTCAGCCCACACTTGACAGAGTCCTTATTGTTGATGTACAATCTCAGAAAGTTGTACAGGTATTTATTTGTCATTTTTTAAGTTAATATCTAATTTGGACACAAGAACCTAAGACTTGCCTTCATATTTCAGAAACAAAAGTACAATTAGCTTGATAATAAATACATTGTTTGGAAAAAAGTTCATCCACTTTGAACATTCAGCAGCAGTTTCTGTTTAGTGACTGTTCTCAACAGACAATTGGGAGGGAGATAACATGAAAATAGCTCTTATAAATATTAATCAAGTAGTTGAGGGAGTGAGTTCTTTAGGAAGTTTCTGGCTTGAGGTACTTTTTACTTCAAAATAAGGATTAGTTAAAATAGAGTCTTTACACAAGAATATGTCTAACAGTTTTGACAAGAAAGGTCAGATTTGGCTATGGAAGATGGAGGACTGTTACTCTGTAATCTTGTAGACAGAGAAATTACTGAAACTGTAAAAATAAACATAACCTGTAGCCAAGACTGGAGACTATGAATTCAAACTTCTTCTCTGCTCCTCTTTCTTGGTCTCTGGGATGCTGGAGATACTCTGCTTAATTCTTGAAGTAAAAGAGAGAAATTGGTGCTATAGCACAGGGATTAATGCAGACACAGAATTTGTGGAAGACCAGATGTGGTGGGTTGACCCTGGTTTGAGGCCAGATACCCACCAAAGCTGCTCTGTCACTACCCTGCCCAGCTGGACAGAGGAGAGAAAAGGCTTGTGGGTTGAGATAAGGGCAGGGAAAGATCACTCACAGATTACCATCACAGGCAAAACAGACTTGACTTTGATAGTAAATTCAACTAATTCCCCTATCAAAATCAGAGCAGGGTAATGGGGAGTAAAACAAATCCTAGAAACACCTTCCCCTCAACTCTCCCTCCTTCCCAAGCTTAACTTTATTCCTGAATCTCCACCTCCTCTCCCACCAGTGGTGAAAGGAGATGGGGAGTGGGTTCATCTCATGTTATTTCTGCTGCTGCTTTTTCCTCAGGGAGAGAAGTCCTTTCCCTGTTCCCTCATGGGGTCACTCCCATGGGAGACAGTCCTACCAGAACTTCTTCAATGTGAGTCTTTCCCATGGGCTATAGTTCTTCATGAACTTTTCCAGTGTGGGTCCCTTTCCACGGGGTACTGTCCTTCAGGAACAGGCTTCTACAGCTTGGGTCCCCTGTGGGGACCACAAGTCCTGCCAGGACCCTGCTCCACTGTGGGCTTCCCATGGGTTCACAGCCTCCTTCAGGCATCCAGCTGCTCCAGTGTGGGGTCCTCCATGTGCTGCTGGGGCACAGCTTGCCCTCACCATAGTCTGCAGGGGAATATCTTCACCGGCCCTAGAGCACCTCCTGTCCCTTCTTCCTCACTGACCTGGATGTTTGCAGAGCTGTTTCTGTCACATGTTCTCACTCCTCTCTTACCTGGTCACAATTACTTCTCAGCAATAATGTTGTTTTCCTTCTTAACTACTTAATCCCAGAGGCTCTACCACCATCCGGATTAACTCAGTTGTGGCCACCCAGCATCTGGTCCCTCTTGGAGACAGCTGGCATTGGCTCTGTTGGACATGGGGGGAAGCATCTAGCAGCTTCTCAGAGAAACCACCCATATGGTTCCACCCCATACCAAAAGCTTGTTATGCAAAGCCAATACACCAAGGTACAAGGCAGTGCTAAAATGAATATTAAGGTTTTTTTTGAACCATACAGGTACCTCAGGAAAGCCTGAGAGTCACAATATGCTCCAAATGATCAGTAGTCTTACTGAGATAGAGTAAAAATTTGATACTTAGTTGCCGCCACTCAAATTAAATGCTATAACTATTGTACTCTTGTCTCTTTTTTGTTGTTTATCTATCCAGTGATATCTATGATATTGTACTGTAAGGTTAAATAGGGAATTTACACGAGGACAAATTTTAGTCTGTGGAGCTGTACAGATGTGAAAATAAACTTAGAAAATAACAGCCATAAACTCAATAAATTCTAAAAACATATTTTTTGAATATTAAGGTAAGATTTAAAGTCTTAAAATGTTTTTTAAAGTACACTAAAACCTTGACATACTTTAAGAATTTCTGAAATAAAATTATTTCCTGGGCAAGAGTTCTGAAGCTAATAAATAACTTGTTAACAGTCCTGCTCTGATTCTCAAAAGAAATTACACATGTATAAGGGTCTTGACCCCACCTTGAGTGTTCTGTTTCAGATTTTAATCAGATAAACAGGGTTACTTGTAGTATCATCATATTCATAGGAAACAGGTTTTCTTTAGCTAAATAAAACATGGATTTTTTTTTTTTAAATTTAGTTAGACATCTAACTAAATTGTTTATAAAAAACATTTAAATAAAGCTTTCCTTCATGACTTTTGCTTTTTTTTAGTGATAAAATTAACAAAAATCTTTAATTTTTAGATTATAGATGATGTATTCGGCTCCAGGAAGACCATACTGTGGCCTTCCGATACTTGAAGGGAACTTATAAGAAAGCTGGAGACAGATTTTTTGATAGGGGCTGTAGCAATAGGACAAGGGGTTATGGTTTTAAATTAAAAGACAGTAGATGCAGGATAGAGACAAGGATGAAATTTTTTACATTGAGGCTCATGAAACACTGGCAGAGCTTGCCCAGAGAGGTCGTAAATGTCCCATCCCTGGAAACATTCAAAGTCAGGCTAGACAGAGCTATGAGCAACCTGATCTTGTTGAAGGTATTGTCACTGCATTTTTTTGCAACCCTTCCCCAGAAATATATAAAGCAACTGTCCAGTTTCTGGATGGAGTTAGATAGATTGCTGTTCTATCACATAAATATTCAGATTTCTGTAATGAGCTAAACAGCAGACATACATAATCAATAGGTGTTACACAGAGCTTTGTGCACTAAGTCTGTGCTACTTAGTGAATATATTGAGCTAAAACCTGAATACTCCACAAGCTTTCATACTAGTCCAGGGGGTAAAAAATCACTTTAAAAGAAATTTTATTTTGAGGGATAGAATAGCATTGCTTTTCCACTACTTTAGTAATATCCATATTGTGAACTTAGGAAAATATAGAATGAAATTTATCCCCCCTGTGGAAACCTTTTGCAGAAATGAAAGTCTCTGTATTGATGGTTCTAGGTGTTTGAGTATTCATAATAAATTATCTTTCCACTTCACAATACTTAACATTGACATTTGGTAGGACAATATAAGAGATAATAGATGAACCAGATAAATAAATTAAACCAAGTATTTTATTGTCACTTTTGGACACCTGAGCAGAATTTCTGCTGTTTGTTACTGATCTGAATATGGTTTCCTAGGATATGCTTAGCCAAATATATGGGAAAAATACAAGGGGACTTGCTCTGTGTCTGGCTTAACTATGCCATTATTCAAAATAAACTTTGAAAAGTAACAAGAACTGTAAAAAGTGGAACCACTGCTGAATCACACATGGCTTTTAGAATTGAAGCAAGGATAATTTGGAATTTAGTGACAAGTCAAGTGACAGTTTTTCAGCTTTTCTTATAGCAGCCATGGCCCTATCTTCTTATATTTTAACAATAAGCATTTATTTTTTTAGTTTTACTTTTTGCAAGCAGCAAGAATCTTCTAGCCACTAAATGTTGTTTTACTCATATGATATACACATACAGAAACACCAGTACAAACAGGAGGCACAGAAGGGAATTTAATTTTTCAGTCAGATCAGTCTATTTTCATTACTTATAGTACTGCCTAGCACAGGGAGGGGGGGGGAAGTAATTGATTTTTGGAAAATAGAAACTGTTCAGAAAGGAGAAGGTTTTTCTTGTTAGATTGCCTTTTCTCTAAGTGTCAAGTTAATACAGAGGATATTAATTACATACTTGTACATGTAACTATTTTTAGTCTTCATTTTAAATAAGAAACCACGTATCTGCTCTGTAAAACCAAGTTTTCAAAAAACACATACAACAGTAGGAACAAATGTGGAGATAACTTCATATTCTGAAAGCGAGCAGCACTCTAATGAAATGTCTGTCACTGTGCAAAAAACCCTAAATACTAAAAATGAATTTGAAAGGGCTTTAAGTCATGTAACTATGCTGTTTTCTGTTTAAAAATACTATGGGTTTGGTTTTACTTACTATGATGTTTTCTCTGAAGTAGTACTATATATGTTATGCTTACTCCTTTCTACTGGGAAAGTTAAAGATGTGTGCACATATGTAACAACTAGATTTGAGGGTGATTTATTTTTATGACAGCTATATTTATCAAAATAAGTAGTTTAGAGGATTCTAAATTGAAATGTATTGGAGATGTAAATGGTGTATCTTTAGAGAGAGACTTTTTACTTATCCAGGTAATTCTCATTATAAAGTTAAGAGAAGCATTTGCTTTCATTGGTAAATTCTTTAAAGCAAGCACTGTCACCTGCAGTTCTCCAGTACTGCATAGCTGTACTGCATCCCACTAACTGGGATGACTTGGAGGCATTCTGAAGTAGAGTCATTATCGTTCAGTCCACAGTGTGCTGCTGGCAGATCAGCCTGGCTAGCTGTAAAAGCCCACTTCCAAGATGCTTAGCTCTTTTCTGCTGTTGGTTCCTCTCCTGGGAGCTGTTCTACCTGTGCCTGACCCTGCAGGCAATTCTTTATGCTCCTCCTGGCTATGCCACGACCGTGAGCCTGAACGCAGCTGGTACTCCTTAGGCAGAACATGTTTGGGTCAGACCTTTGTCTGGGGAAGCCAAAAGGAAACTTGACACGCTTGAACAAATTAGCTATACAACAGCCCAAGTATTATTTTAGAGGATTTAAAGAGTGCAGCAGAAAAATGTTATCAAACACACACGACCTCTTTCAAGGAGTAACTTCTGATTTTAAATGAGCCGGTAAGTAACCTGCCTTCATTTTCCATTTTGAAAAGGAAAAACAAATTCTGCTTAGATGAAGTGGTCGCTTGCAACACCTCAGGAGTATTGTTAAGTATCATCAGCAGTCTCAGACAGCCATTAGTGCATTATCTTGAGGATCTATATCATTAGTTTAAATTAGGTTCACTTAATTAGCCAGCTGGTACTCTCCTTGACACACTGATAAACAAGCTGTGCTTTACAGTTCCATAATGGTAAGACTAAAAAACAATTTTCTCCTATGTTTTCTGATTTAATGATGAAAATAAAAAAGTAATCCCCCCAGTTGTTTACCTTGTGTAGAACATCTCTTAATCAAATACACTGTCCTCCTGTTCCATACTTCTGAAGTCTTCAGTTCTCATAACAAGGAAGTTTAGAGCTCAACTGTCTGAAAGGTTCATAGTCTCAGGAGGCAGTGGCAAGGTTGTAGGGAAAACACTTCGGTTCTGATTACAAGTCTGTGAAAAGTAGCAACTATAATTGGAAAACATATGAAAACAATCTTTCCAACTTCAACAAAATAAACCCTTTTTAGCTTTGGGTGCAGCAACATCATGTTGATTTTATGCAGTAACACCTTCCATTGATTTCAGTATGTGGCTTGAGAATATGCTTCCCTTTTTATCCATTCTCCAGTAATTGGTGCAGTTTTTCAACCAATATGTATAAAGTGAGTGTGATGGTAGGGAAGGGAGATAAGTACTTTTTTACTTGATTTAAAACCTTTGTTTTCAGCTTCTTAATAGCTTCAGTATAATGCAATTTTGATGCCAAGTGTTAGAGCACATAATGAATAAAAACCACATTTTCAGCAATTCAGTAAGTCTGAATTAATCAGAGGGCTGTTTCAACAATTGACAACATAATTTTAAAATACAATCTGAAAACATCAGGAAATGCATGTCTACTCATCATTTTAATTCAAGGATATATATTATTTTTCCTTTGAAAATGTGACAGAAACTAAGGGTTTCTATTTTTATTATGCTTTAGGCTGTAAGTACAGATCCTGTTCCAGTGAAACTACACTATGATAAATCACATGATCAAGTCTGGGTGCTGAGCTGGGGAAACATGGAAAAGAATTCACCAACTTTGCAGGTGAGGTGATCAGAAGGATTATATGTAAGGAAATTTAGACAAGCTGAACCCTTGTGTAATTGCAGTGTATTGTATGTTTTGCTTTAAGCCTTATTAGCAGGAGCACAGCAGGGGCAGCAAAATGATTTCAGGTAACCAGAAAACAAATCAGACAACTGATTTTGCTAAAAAAGTTAGTGATTATTTTCAACACCTTTAGTCATAAGTGACAATGGCAAATTGATAAAAGGATAAGGAATACAGCTGAAAACAGCAGCATGTTCTGTAACTGCCAGTCTTTTGAGAGCAAACTGTTGCTGTTTATGATGGTTTTGTTCCTAATTAAATAATAAACTGGACTTTAGACATATTTATATTTCACTAATGTTATGTTGATGCTCTGGAGGTGTCAAGCTCCATCTTTACTGTTTTTTTTTCAGATGTGAAATATTAAAAGTCTACTTTTCCCATGCCTCTGAGCAGTGATAAGCCTAGGGACAGTCAGTAAAGAAACATCTCAAGAAGCTGTACTTATATTACTACTTTTTCATTAATTTTTCTTTATTATTTAAAGTCATCCCCTGAGACTACAATGATCATCTTTATATTATAATTTAAAACTTAATCTTTATTACAATTTGTTTTCCTTTTTTCAGAAGTTAATGAAATCCTTATGTATGTAATATATATTTATATATAAGAAAAAGAATAAGAGAAATTAAAACAGCAAAGTTAGTAACATTTGAAAACACCTTTTCATCACCTACAGACTCTTAGTAACTTTGAGTATGCAGGGTAATTTGTGGGAGTTCAGCTGTCACTCCCCAGAAGTGATGAGTCAGTCTTATCATATTTTACAGTGACTGATCATCTTCACCCTCATTTTTTCTTACAGTATATATGATAGATTATTTTCTTTGTTAAAAAAATCCACTCTTCAGTGCATGCATGTGAATATCATAGCGCCTATTATATGGAATTGCCTTTTATTCACCATAAATATTTACCTCAGAGAAGGTCCGAGATTTGGGGATTTGATGGAAATGGGTCCATAACAATGGAAGAAATACGTAAACTCAGTTCAACTTGCTATTCTGAAATATGCTATGTTGAATTACTTCATGGTTGACAAGAATTGGGAGTATGCATAGCCATATATTCCAGCAGATCAGTTGATAGCATCTTATCTTTTCTCTCTCACTGAAGTACTTAAGAAATTTAATTTCACTCTAGGATCTACTGTTAAAAAAGAAAAAAGGAAAAGAAAAAATTTAGTTTTAACTAAGACCTGCTAGAGTTTTTAGTAATGTAAATTAATAAATATAGATTCAGGGGTGATAAAAAAAGAGGGAGGGGAAAAGTAAATATGAAGATTAAGTGGTCAAGTGTGTAACAGTTCTCTGAAATCTGTAATGCTGATCAGCTTTATTCACTATCATTTGCATTCATTTTCTTGGTAACTGAAAGATAATACAAGAGAAGGAATACAGAGGCAATGCTGTATTAATTCTTTTGGATAGAGATAAAATTTTGAAAGAGTATTTCTATAGCTTATAATGATGTCACTTTATACAGGTGATAACACAAGCCAGTGGGAGTGTTTCTCATCACACAATCCATACTCAGCCAGTGGGAAAGCAGTTTGACAGAGTGGATGACTTTTTTATTCCAGCTACAACCCTCATCATCAGCCATATAAGGTAAGTTCCAGCTGAATTATAATTAACTTTCAAATGATCTAAAATATTTTCTAAAAATAAAAAATTTAAAAATTTGAACCTCTGACAGCATGCCACCTACATCAGCATTGCATTGGAACATTTCTTCATAAACAGACTAAATGCAAGTTGAAGTGAAAACAAGCTAGATATCAGAATATATACATTTGTTAGCATATTTATTCTGTAGCTCACCAAATGTTCAAAAGTTCAGCTTCTCTACATAGTAAAATTGAATTGTAATATCACCTGAGGGTTTATTGAGGAATTGATAACTGTAATATTCGGACAATTCTTTAATTTAGTTGCGTAAATCTTAATTTGTAAACAATACATATTAATTTCTTCTACTGCTCCGAGCAGTTGCCATATGTAGTATTTATCATATTGTATTAGATATATGTTGTATTAGAGTTATTCTCTTCATTAAGGAACAAAAAAAACCCCACAAAAAACAACAAACCACTTTCTGAGTTTTAAATGTTATTATGATACAGTATAACTTAGCTCTTTATGAACTGATTCTCATGCTCATTCAGTTCTTTTTACCTGTTTTTTTAATCAGGCTCTCTGTTTTCTAAACAATGACTGAGGATGTAACATGCACTCTGTTAAGATGCACGAATAAAATTGGTCTTATTTCATGGGTGCTGAGTATATGATGTTAAAATGGGTCATGCTGTAGACATGCCAGAAGACTGTAAATTCTTGGGACCCTTACTATTATTTCTCTCAAAGAATGCAGGATTGCCTTTCTTTGGCCAAAGAACAGTCAGGTTCTGGCTTTGGTAAAAATACCCTAAGTATGGAAGAATTGAAAAAATTGAAAAGCTGGATTTTAAAAGACAGCTGTGAGTCCTGCTATGGGAAAATGAACTCCATCTCAGCCAGATGCAATACAATGGTACAGAAAAAGAGAGTGTGAGGAAAACAGAGCAACACTTAACATAAGCATAAGGCAGAGCTCTCCCCAAGACCTCTTAAATGAAAATCTATTTGTTTTCCTTAAAATACATTAGTAAGAATGTGATATATAATTTTATTTTCTTTGTTTGTTTTTTGGGGGTTTTTTTGTTTGTTTGTTTGTTTGTTGGGTTTTTTTGTTTGTTTGGTTGGTTTGGTTTGGGTTTTTTTGTTTTTTGTTTTTTTTCCCCCTGAAACATTTTTGCCTGTAGGGATTGAATATTTCTGCAATCTAGGATTTGTACATCTGAGTATTGCATTAATGTGTATTAGCACTTTGTATGTTTAGGACTGTTAAGTTTTTTTGCAAGCTGATTCAGACACATTTTGTCTCAAAACACCTCTGTGAACAGTTAACTCCATTGTTTATTCTGATATTCCAAGTTCGAGTCTCTAAAGAAATGCCTTCATTAAATGTTCTTAACTGTCCTACATCATCGAGTTTAAGCAAAAATCTCAAATCACAGATGTAAATATGCATCTCCATTAAAAGGATATAATTTCTAATTGTAGTGAGTGGTAGTTTTTTAAATGTGAAAACATGTAATTTAGGATGATTTTACTACTGATTTCAGAATTTACCACATTTCTTGAATTGAGTACATAAATGCATCACACTCAGCACTAGAAAAGCATTAAATATTTCTGCTGTATTTGAAACAGATATGCATTGTGAGAAGAAAAATTACTGCTTCATAAACTAGCTAGTAGTAGAGGTACCCCAACAGAACCGCCATTTAGATATTTAAATTTTCGTGTAAGTAGGCAAATAAAAACTTGGATAGGTATAAGCATTATACATGGAAGGGAATCAGGACTGGGAAAAGAAAAATAAGGTCATCCCAAAGCTAGTGTTGAAGTCATCTTCTCTAACTCAAACTATTTTGAGTTGATATTTTGCCCAAATTGGTCAAGTACACACTTCCTGCTTTGCATACTGAGTCACAGCTACCTTCTGCTGATGAGTCATTTCACCCGTTCCATATGCAACTTAAAAGAGAATTAAAGAATAAAAGAGAACTCACAGAAATAAAAAAAATGTGATATGAAATTCAGTTGAACACTGAAAGAGTAAAATTGGATAAGTGATTGCAGATATATAATAAACATGTACATCCATTCAGGCCTAGTAAAATTGTTGCTATTTTTGATTTTCCTTTTTTTTTTTCTTTTTTTTTTTTGCATTCATATGCCAGAAATCAAAATAAAATTTCTAAAGTCTGGAAAAAAGCCTTCAGTAGTTTATTCAATGTTATAACCATAAATTTGAGTGTTTTAATGAACAAAACCAATTCAGGAGCAATTAACTCTTTTTACTGACTCATGAGCTTACTTGAAATGCTATCTAATTCTGAATGCCTTTGCTAGAAAAGAATGAAAAAACCACTTTTTGTACACCCAATTTGTGTTTTAAGTTTCTGGTGTATTCTTTCAAGAATGATTTATGTTAGTTGTTAAAGAATTTGCCTTCCATAAAATGTCTGGACTGCAAGTAGTTTGATTATTTTTATTTAAATAAGAATTAACTATGTGAACAGTATGTCAGGAAAGATTCTGAATTAACCGTATTCATCAAATTAGTAGTGATGTAGAAAAAACTATTGAATTTTATATCACCAGTCAACAAAAAACCCCATTCAATAACAGCATGTGTTTCTTAAGGATGTTAGGCAACAAACATAAAAGCCTGAGCTTATTATTATTTGGAGTATATACCAACAGGGAAGCAATTTATGATTGTGAATTGCAAAAAAACAGCTACAGGAGAAATAACTCCACTGGCTAAGTTAATTGGCCTAGTTAATTGCCCAAGGGCCCTATTTGCTGTTTCTTAGAAATCAGTTACCTTTGACCATGCAATACAAGGCCCTTCCAAAAAAATGAAAGCTTTCTGTAGCTGGGTGCACTTGTCACGTGTAAATTAAAATTTTGAATAATGGAGCAGGAGACAGTATTGTATGACTTACCAAATTAGGATCCAGAGCCAAATCTAATGTCTGAAATGTGCAGTTCTAAGCAAAAAAAA
>VXBX01001679.1:226580-267688 GCA_013400415.1 Scytalopus superciliaris
AATTTTGTAACACAGTTGACACAAAGCATCTACTACCATCTACAATGTATTACTATCTACTGGGTATTCTGTACAATCAGTTATTCTTTAATCACTCTAAATAGCAAGGACAGAAGGTAAAGATAAGTCGGCTTGTTGAGATCTAAGAGTAGAAGTAAGTGCAAATACTTTAAAGATACAATGGTTTTTGTTTTTTCTTCTTTGAATAATAGCTAAAACAGTAATTGCCAGTAGTATATATGCAAGTATTTAAAACTTGTTACAAAATAATTTTATTTAAGAAGTGATGGAACTATACACTTGCTTTACCTAGGAAAGTTATTTTCATATGTGAAAATGCAAATGGGACACCCATTATAAAAATAGAAAACACACGTTTTACTTCTCTCTTGGGCAGCAGATAATTTAGGACACACTTCCCACAGATCAGACATTTTAAAAGACACTATACATTTTGGTCTAAGTTAAACAGTAATTCATCCCAACAGAAAAATGTTTTCCAAATTTTTTTCTGTCATAGACTGAGGCAATGTTTGGTTGTGCTTATTATACAGCAGGAGTCAGGGCAAATAACCTCTTGGTTTTGTAGCCAGCAAGCATAATATTCATGCTCTGAACAAGTCTGATGCACCAACAAAGCGGCAACTAAACAAAGTAGGCATGAACCAAAAGAAGTAGAGGAAGAATAGACCAATTCTCTTATCTTTGAACTTTCTTTTGTAATGGGTGTGTAGTTGATATGTGTACAGAAGAGGACAAAAAAAAAAGAAACTCTATCATTTGGTGGAAGATAAATGTGGTAGGTTCAATACCGTCAGTTAGTTTTGGGACATTAGGAAGGCGCCTTCCTCTCTTTTATATTCCAGTCATACTTTTTCCTTCCACTACTGAGATGAAGGAGAAACAGTTTTGTGCAAGCACCATTTTAGGAATCAAACAAGATTTTCACTGTCATCTTTTGTATCTGCTAACCATTTATAAATATATATACTGTGTGTGTTTATAAATAAAAGAAAATATCTATTAGTTTTCTAGAAAATCTACTATTTATCTCCCTAATAATGTGTAGAGCACCCCACTGATGTTTCCAGATAACAAATCCATGCTTATACAGAGAGCCTTAACTGCAGATAGATATGGTTGGCCCCCCATGATAATGCTCTAAAAATAGAGGTGACTTAAGTTTAGAATTTCTCAGTGGTTTTTTTGACAAGACTAGTTCACCTGCTGACTCTAAGAGGGAGGTTGTTGCCTCATGCCTTTGAGCATTCCTTCATGATGGAAATAAAATTCCTTCCTTTTCTCACTAAGCAAGCTTAGAGTTTAGAGAAAGTCAGTTTCCCTTGACTTTTCATGAGTTTCTTGTGCCAGCTAACAATAATTATTATTAGAAAGAATGCTGAAAAAATTTGCTCAGTCTTGTTGGAAATCTGAAGATTTGAAGGCAGAAATTATATATTTTTCTTGCATATCTTTAAAAATAGCATGTCCTACTATTATCATTTACTATGTTTTGCCTCTGATAAGTGCACCCACTGTCAATATATGTTGAATTATACCAAGAGAATGAGTGAATATAAAGCATTGTTTTCCATGCACAGTTATGCCCATATTTTCAGTGCACACAGCTTGAAAAAGTGTTCCCCTCCCCCCAACTCTGTTGAAAAATTATCAAACTCTGGGGTCTTAAAAGTAGGTAGGAGAACTATTACACTGTAATAAATGGTACAAATCCCAAGGTGTTTTTCTTCAGTTGTTACTGAAGCTTTTTCCTTTTGTAGATGCATCTTATAAGAACTGAGTATATATTTCCAATATTTGGCCTTATACATTTACTAAGAAGAAAATTTTATTAGTGAGCTGCTTTCTCTGCCAAAGCAGTTCAGCACAACCAATGATCTTGTCCTTAATTGTCTGCTAATACCACTCCTTATCATAAAAGTAGACATTTGCAATTAGTATGTGTGATGGTTGCAGAAAGATGACTTGTACAGTAGTCATGAAAATATATTCTTGGAAGTCTAAGGAGCAAAAGGACTGATTATTTCAGCTCCACTGTTCGTAAATCAGAATGAACAAGAGATAATTGGAATAAATTAGTGTCTGTCACTACACTGCTGTAAAATGTTTCAAAAGCAGTATTAGATGAACTCACTGTAATGGAGTAACTAACTTTTTAGATGTTTTAATCTTTTAGCAAGTATTTTAAATGTCATACAGTTACCTGACCTAACAAGTAGAAGAATGAGCAATCATCTCACTGGTGAGATGGTTCAGTATCTGAATAGAGTTAAAATATTCTCAGTTTGAGCTTTTTCTCTCTTTTATATCTCTATTGTATTTGGTAATAGGGGAAACAGTCTTTCTAAAATTGCACTGACTCATTTGTACAAAACAGTCCAAAAACGAAGCTTTTCTATAAGAGTTAATTGGATGTACTGCCAATGTATTCATGTGAACCTTCTTAAATGAAACCCATGGGGGGAAGTGATTCAGTATATTCGCATTCTATTCCAGAGTTTAAGCCCCTGCAGAGGTGTGAAGTAGCTGAAGGGGTGTGAGAGCATTTTCTGTATTTCTATGCAATTAAGCAAACAAAAAATATTTTTTTTTGCTTGAAAAATCCTACAAAATCAGAAAAAACTCTATTCAGTGTTTTGTGAGTGAAACAATGGAAGTTTTAAATGCTGAATCAACTAGACAAAAACATGAACAAAAGAGGTAGATTTAATTTAGGGTTGAATTTTTCATGTAGACAATAAGATTTAGTGTAAAGATATATATATATTACAAAATCAGTTAACAATGCATATTAGAGAAGCAAAAAGTTTGAGACAGTTCTTAGTCATCAAGCTATAAACATATATAGTGCTTACAGGGATAAATAAAGCAACAGCTTGAAAGATTGAGGAATCAGAGAATGTTCAGTAGGAGCAGGGCAAACAGAGGTCTAGAAAGTTATCTGCAATTTCTAATACTGATTGTGAAATCTGTCAGTGAATCAACCCTACATGGTGACACAGCACACAAAAGAGGCCCAGCTGAGTCAGGGGTTCACTCTGCAATCTCCCACTCTGTCTTAGTGAGAGTAGTTCTGCATGGAAATCTTACAGTCATTCTTTCCCCCATCTGTGTATTTGCCCCCCAAAAGGACACTTCTGTTCCATAAATATGTTGCTTTTGAACAAGAAACTCCCAGGATCTTTTGGAAAGATGGAAAGAGACAGTAAGAAGTCTTTTTCTGCATCTTTTTTTGCTTTAAATAGTGGATTTTAGAGCATTTTTGTTCCAGGGGGAACATGAAGAATGAGACATTCAGCTCAAGCAGCTTTAAAGCATTGAAACTTACTTTGTCCCACTACCACCACTGACAACAGCAACAACTATTGAGATAAGTGCCATTTTAAAAATGTGTAGGTACACTTTAGGGTGTCAAATCTATATTCTGTACTTCAGTCCTCCTCTGTTCACATGACCCCATCCAAAGGGCTAGGAATCCATAAATGTAGCCACTGCATACCTTTAACTAGGGAACTCCCAGTCCTTAGGTACCCAAATTAACGCTTCAGCTATATCCTCCTTCAGCTCTACTCTTATATTCTAACTGAAAAGCACCAGTGTTTGCAGGCTTTAAAATGTGCTAGGCAGTAAGGATTCCTGATGGTGTCTGTGGGAAAACATCTACAAAACTTATGAGGTAATTGCCATCTTTCCACGATTTGCTATCTCTGAAATGATGTTCTGACGTGACAAGTCCAGGGCACTTTGGAAATCATGAAAGAAATATTTTTAAAAGTTCATTTTCAGTTCAGTGTTTTGAAATTTAATTAATAATTAATTGCACATCTAAATGTTGCTGATATACAAATATTTTAATATTTTTCTAATGCACGGAAATCTGTGATTGTTTCTAATCTTGCAAAATATAGGTATGTATGCACATACAGACACACACATATAAGAAATCATTTTGAAAAACTAACTTGCTTCTGGAATCAGTTATTCTGCATGCATTTTCCCATGTCAGCTGACAATAAAATGCAAAATACTGCTTGGCCAGTTGATTTAACTCATGCCCAAATCTTTCCTCTTAGGTAGCTTGAGTAAAACTTCCCAAAGCTCTCAAACCAAAATTTGAGCTGTCAGCAAAAAAAGGATTGTTCCAAAAACTGTTTCCATTTCAGTGTGGCTGTTTAGAAAGGAAAGTTCCCTTCAAATGTTACCTAAAATAAGAGATTGCAGGCAGCCTTTGTAGTGCTATAAAACTATAGCATCAGTAAAAACAATTCCTTGTGTTCCACCTGTCTTTCCCCATTAACTCACAAAATTGCTAGATTCTGGCTTAGGTCTAGTCAGCTCTACTATAGTTTTGCTAAACTGTGTTTGGGGGTGTTTTTGCACTGCAAGTTTTTTTTTTCTTTTTAGCAGAAGTCATTACAGGAATATTTACCTTTGGGATAATATCATCCATCTGTCTGAAGTGGCCAAACCATTACTATAAACAAATGTTGTACCTATCTCCTAGTACCTACTTGCTTTTAAAAGTTCAGCATCTATTGGTGTGTGTGTAAATACATAAAACAATGAAATGTATAAAAATGTGATCAACTATAAGAGAAAACTGTTCACTGCAATTATGGCACGTAATTTGTTCTACCCAGTGCTTAGAAGGGATCTTAGTGCTGCCTTAATTACTCATTAAAAAAAAACAAAAACAAACCCCCAAATTATAAACATTCATCTGTTAACTTGGAGCCAATCTTAAAATGATGTAATTAACCTTTTTTTTTTTTTTAATATATATGTTTGTTAATAAAGAACCAGAGCACCATTATTTTGAAAAATTGTGCTGGGTCTGACTGCTATGGGGCTAGTTTTCCTGATAGCAGCCAGAACAGTGCTGTGGTTTAAATCTGTGATGCTGGAAGCTTGAAAATTTGATTGGAAAGTTTCATTTGTTCAGTTCTACTTTTGAACATTTAGATTTTTACTAATTACATTTAAAATTTTCTATTTGATGTTATAAACCTGTTGTCTTGGTTTAGGAATGGCATTCTCCAATTTAGTATTCCCACTAAAAAGAAAACCACGAGCCACTCCTCTCCCCCCACCACTATGGTGAAAGACAAAAGACAGAGATCATAAGTTGAGATGAAAACAATTTAACGGAAACAGCACAGGGATAAGAAAGCTAATGGTAACAGCAACAACGTTAACAATAGAAGTGTACAAAGAGAGGGTGATTTATGTGCAAAAAATGCTCAGCACAGATTCTGAGCAACAATGACAGATGGGTTCCCTACCCTGACACACTTGTTTGACCTAAAGCTGCACTTTTCTTCTTGGAAGCAGGAGTCCCTCACTCACACGCCTGACTGTGACATAGGGTGGTACTAAATAATATTAAGGTCTCGGCCATGCCCATTCAGCCAATCTGGTGGGCTCAGCCTCCCTGGCAGCTGAGACTACACCACCATCCTTGGCTTTGGCAACTGTAAAGAAAAAAAAATAACTCTGTCCTGGCTGCAGATAGGACACCTGTTTTTAAATTTTTAGTGATCACAGGAATCAAAAACTTTAGGAAAACTTCCAAATCTACACAAATAGACTGTTTTGTCTGAGTTAGTTCCATGAGTTCTCAACTGTCAGCATGTAACATCTTATGGTGGATAAAATGCCCGAACTTCCATTTAACAGTCACCCCAATTAACCCCCAACCCCTACATATTAGAATACAACAACCTGCTACAATGTGCCTGATCTTTTTTTCCCCATGACAATCATATTTTTAATTCAAATGTTGTCTCTGATGCTTTTATATGCACAAAATAATATTTAATCATAATTTTTCCATACAAAAAAATCTTTCTTTATTCAGTCTAATATTTTTTAAAATTATTTAAAAAAAGGAGAAAGAAATTTTGCTAAAGTTCAGTATTTGTTCTTAAGAATACTCGCATATCCCCAGCTATAACTGTATGTGAACTTCATTTTTAAAATGAAGAAAAAGATCTTTTGAGACTGTTTTGATGTATGCAATTTATCACCTTTGTAGTCCCTATCTCTCTCTCATTATTCATTCTGTACTAGCACTGACTATTTCTTTTGACATATATAAATTTGGCTGTGCATTCCATATGACATCTGCCCACCTTGATGTTACCACTTTTTCTGAATTGCCAGATCCTCTTAATCCTATCCTACCTTGTACTGACATTTAGGAGCATCTTTAGAATGTCTTTTGTTCACTGTGTCTGTATAGCTAGCCCTTTATTTGACTTTTATTGCTTTAAAAATGAAGTGAGGGTTTTTTTTTTTTTATTAAATTGCTAGCTCTCCTTCCCTAGAAGGCACAAGAAAGAAAAACATATTTGCTGCCAACACTAAAAATAGATTTTTGCTGTGTGGGTTCCTTTATGATATAACATGAACATTCATAGATTCTAAAAATGTAGAAATTAGGGTGTTTCCTTTTGCCCTAAAATTTCTGGGTTTATTTCTTGTCATCACTGTTATCATGGGCCAACAATCTGCAATAATTAAAATGTATATTCTATATACACATCTTGCAAGTGGTCCACAAGAGAGACCTCAGAAAATTAGCAGACTCCTGCCTCACTAGTACCCTGAAAATTCAGAATTTATCCCTACCCTGTGCAAATGTACATTGTGTGAGATCCAGAAGTCATGAGCTCTGTGCAACATGTTAAAACAAGGCAGCTCTTCCCACAAGAAAAAAATGACTGAAGAAGCCTCCATAGTATCTGGTCAGCTGTAGGGAAAATTTCCTGGTAGTTCTTTATGCATGGGTCATTTGAACATATTCTTTAACATAAATTTGGGATGACAGTCTGTTTCCTTCCCTGGATCCCTAGTGAGATATAATTTAAATGCTCTGCAAATAAAATCTTAGAGTGAAATAGTAATAAAATAAAATTAAAATTTAAAATAAAAGGAAAAATACAGAGAGTATCTTAACATAATTTTAAAAGTATTTTTGGGAGTATACTATTTCTGTTATGAAATTTAAAAATTAGTTAAGAAATTTTTGCTTTTCTCTTGTAAGCACTTACATGATTTATCCAGCTGAATTACAGAAGACAACTTGCAGAGTCTTTCCCAAGTGAAAACTATCACAATAATAATGAGGATTTTGTTGCTGGCACTTACAGTGTCATTTGTTTTTGTTCAGCAGTATTAAATTTGTGGTGTTAATTTTTTAGTCCAGAGCGAATCATACTAAATATGATGTAGGATAAATTTGGAAACTGAAAGCTTACTAATGCTCAAAACCTGTTTATTTTATAGTTTTTATTCCTATCTCTATTGATTGTTGTCCAGAAATGGATTTTTTTTCCATTTAAGTTCTGAGTACAAAACTTAATTTGAGGAGATCCCTTTATACTAAGAAAACAGTAGTTGTCAAGATTCCATCAAGCCTTTGTAGAAATATTTCTTCCTTTCTGTCTTACATGGTTGTCTTGAAGTCATTGATATTTTTATTTTTCAAAATAATGGTCAGTATGTGCTGAGAGAGTAAAAGAAAGAGAGAAAGAAATAATCATTTTAGTATGTTTGTCTGTCATTGAGTGTGGAGTCTTGGCCATCCTACTTAATCCTCTCTGTACTGAACTCCCCAACTGAGAGTGGAAATAGAGAAACCATATTCACTTCTCTTAAGTGTATAAGAAGCGATATCAGAAAGGAGTAAAATCTTCAGAACAAATATGTAAATATCAATCTCTGAAATCTTGGAACCCTTACTTATAAGCGTCACTTCCCTTTCATTCACATCTCTCAGGCAGTGTTCAGCAGTTGTTATTCCTCTCTGTGTAGCACAGCAGGTCTTTTGTGGCATTTTTTCTTTTGCCCTAGCCTTTTTGGTCTCCTTCCCTATTCTATTTCAATACATTTTAGAATCTAATCAGCAATTTTATCATTACTAAGAGCATTTGCTTCCCTAGATCTAAAATGTTTCACACACCTTACAAATGAACATTAAGTTCCTTTCTGAATGAATCTATGAAGAGAGGTATTTATTTGTATCAATATTATGACTAGTGATGGGTTGAATCTCTGCTGGCATCTATTCTTTATCTTAAAAAGGTATATCTACAATGAAGAATAAAAATAATATTGTTTTTAATGAAGGCAAATTTTATATATACATATAAATTTTATTCTTCCTTCCAACATGTGTTGTAAATTTCAAAGAATACCTGTTATTTTACAGACAATTTTTTCTTCTGATTGGAAAGGTAAAAATGAGATGTTTAATGTTCAAGTCTGTACGAACTCAGAAACCCAAAGTTTTCAAAACCCAGAACTTCTTCCCAAGAAGGAATATAATAAAATGGTCAATATTATCTGAAAATTAGACCTGTCATCAAATTCTGGTTTTCATCAGAAATGACCTTTTAAATCATCTAACAGAATTGACAGTGATGATGTTGTTTTACACAAGAATTATTCATTTTCCAGAAGAGTAGCCCCACAACCTTCTGTTCTGTGGGTTTTAAGTTTCTTTTCTTTTTACCAATTCTTTCCCACTCCTGTTTCTTAAGACTACCATGTTATTGTTTCCCAGGTGCATTACATTATCACAGTCACACAATATTGCTGCAAATGTTATTTCTCTTTTTTAAGTGGCACTTTTAAATATTTCATTTACATTAATTGCAGCAACTCAAAAGGTAAAATGGTGAAGAAGGCAGAAATATTTTACAGTTGTGTATGTATATATTCACACATATAGACACTACAAAAATCGGGAATGTAAATGTGTCCTTGGATAGGAAGATTCTTTGTGCTTAATGGTGTTACATGGAAATACCAAAGTGGGAGAAAAAAGACCTTTTCTGAGGCAGAAGCAAAATATGAAGCAAGTGTTCTTAATGTTGTGAAGTGCATCAGGAACAAAATGAGAAAAAACAAACTTAGAAGCTCAGAAAGTGTTGTAATATCCCCCCAAAAAGGGCACTACTTGTTCTGATGAGCAATACCTATTGGGTAAAATCCACTTAGCGTTTTGTTATCATCCAACAACCATATTTAAACTGCAGAAATTACGAAAAAAGGTATTTTCTGAGCAACCAGCCAGAAATGGACTATTCTAGGCAACAATAGTTTTGTAAGTCCTGAGAGGAAAACTGTTATGCCCTTACAGTGCTCAGTTTTTTAAATCAGAAACACCTCCAAAATTAAAAATCTGTTTTTTATCTAGAGGTAAATATTTTATATCTGCTTTATACTACAGTAATTATAATAGAAGATGACAATAAAAAGTTATGTATTTTAAAATCACTTTAAATAAGAAAAAATAGCTGCATGATGATTTGAATGGTATGAATGCAAGCCATCTGAAGTAAAATAAACCAATGTGAGCAGAATCGCCTGTGTATGAGTAGAAAGCTTTTATTTGCTTTCTGGCTTTGAAACATAATTTTCCTGAAGTGCTGGATTTCAGATTTTAAAATTGTGTACTGTGTTCATGAGGGTAATCTATGGGTGTAGGGCCAAAAAACAAAAGGATGTCAGTTTTTACATGATTATCGTCATCTTCTATACTGTTGGTCTTCCTGAACTCAAGAATAAATATGGTTTTATGTTAATATATTCATTTTAAAAAAGTAAAATTATATTTATCTTTATTTCAAGGTAAAGTTTTCCTAAGCTTTCTTCTGTTTTGTCTTTTTAACCAATGCTTAGATATTTCTTGTTTTATGGTGAATGCAGTTGCAACAGTAAGCAATATATACGGTTTGCCTAAAAGGAAATAGCAAAATGGAAGGCAGGTTGTTAATTTGCTGTTTGTTGGCAGCTCCACACTAGCATCTTGCATAGGAGATGCAAAGTAACTTGCTCTATCAGAAGGGTGGAAAAAATGAGACCTTGTAAAAACAGTTTTGAAGAAGCAATGTTAGAATTCACATGATTTTGACACTTTATATGGAATATGCGATTAATTATTATTACATATTTTGATTGACTAGAGGTACCCATCGAAGTAAGACTGCGTCTTCACTAATTTTTGTAGATACAGGTCTCGGTCTTATCCTTCAGCTTGAAGAACATCTGAAGATGTAGTATTATTACAAGATGAATTGAAAGGTTTTCAAATGCAGCAAATGAATATAAACTTGGTCCATACAGGACTGCTCTAAATCCTGCCTTGAGTTTCTGCATGATTTTTTTCTCTTGTGACCTTTGCTTTGCACAATAACCTAATATACAGCTCACTGTATTATAAAGACAATACATAAAGGTAAGACAATTTGGGCCTAACTGTGGTATAGTTAATTCAAGTAATAGTGGCACAGTAGGCTTGAGTTTCTTTCTTTGTTATCCATGCTTTAGAATGGGAAAAATTGTGTAACATGGGTGGTGTAAAATTCCCTTTTATAGTTCCTGTCCACAAAAACACTTAAAAAAATATTCTCTGAAAAACAGAAAATTTCCTAAACTTTTAAAATTATTGGCATGATTAGTAGCCATAAGCCATTATAATCCATATTTCTTGAAAAATGCAAATTCAGTCTCTGAATCTGATTCCATCTTGATATTTTGCAGTAGCTATGGTGTTAGTTCTAACAGACTATGTCAAATATTTTAATAGTGACATGAAAATGTAGTTTACTAAGATACTGTAATAAAGTTGCTTTTGGAAAATTCATATATAGGATTTGCATGCACTTCTTAGCGCTCTGCAAAACTAAAACCAAATGAAAGGCAGACTCTGAAGAGTTTTTATTTGTCTCTTTGATGACTCTAGTAGCCTTGAAAAACTATTGAAGTTGATTGTTACAGTTGGAAAAATACGCTTTTTGTGGAAAATTAAGTGAATTAATGGCTTTCTGTTGAGAGCTGTGAAAACCACAAATCCCTGAAAATTCTGGGGGGGACCTCTCTGCTTTTAGGGCTGTTTAGCACGGAGACTTATATAACATTCTTCTCTCTATCCTGGCACTTGCAGTAGTGCTAGTTGTTTCTCTAAGCTGTCATTTTAATTTCTGACCACAAAGGGCAGCTTTAATAGCCTTTACAGCTATATGATACCTGAACTTATTATAATGACTCAGAGAAACAGACTATCGCATTTCAAATGTAATTGTAGCTCTTAGTCACATCCTGATATAGTGTCAGTCATTTAACCTTCAATTTTCCAAATCTGTGCAAAGTTTTATAGGACTATATTTGAGTTTTATGTTTTCATGCTGATTGCTTATGGTGAGTCTGAGGTTCAGACTGTAGGCACCTAGATTTAGGTGTGAAAATACAGTGTCTCCATGGGTGTAAGCTGTCTGTCTTCCACTATAATGAAGATCTAGTCTATACAGATAGAAGGCAATTTTTCTCACCTTCTACAGTCCTCTAGTACTGGTCATCTTAGCAAACTCTTTGGACTCTCTTGACTGTATGGACCTGATTTCTACTGTCAAAAATAGCAACTTAGATGATTAACTCATATGCAGACATGCATAGTTATGCATAGAAATGTAGGCGTCTACGGGAAAGAAATGCTATCCATAAAGAATGATTTTTGTAGGGAGGAGTTATGAGGTTGTACATTCAAAAGGGCAATTTTTCAATCTCCTAATTGACTGTGGATATGATCAAAGAGGAGGGAAGCAGTTGTATTTAAATCAGACTGCAGAAATACGGTTTTTTTCTTGTTTATTTCAATGCAGTAAGGTTGTAAATATAAACAAATTGATATGTTTATGTGCTCTGAAAGAAATGCAGTTAAAAGATGTATTGTTTTTGTAATTTTTTATTTCCTGGTTCATGTATGAGTTTTTAATAAACCAATGATAAGACCAGACTATAAAAGACAACACTACTTAAAATTAAACTTGCCACTGTGGCAATGCACTCATTTTGCATGTGCACTTAATCTAAAATACACCTTTTTTTAATTTTAGGGTGTATTGCTTGAAATTCTTATCAGAACCACCCAAAATTCAACTCTGTGTGGCTTGAGATCTAGCACCATTGTCCTAAATTATGTATGATACTGATATACAGCCATTCAACTGTCTAATTCATCATCTGTGTCAGTAAAATGTTTGTTTAATCCTAAGGGGAGAGAGCATGCTTCTTCCTTGAGAGGACAAGGAAAGGTCATCACTTTCAAAGATGCTACCATTTGACCTCAGACAGCATCAGTGGGAATCTCATAGGCAAATTTGGAAGATACAGGATTGTGTAGAGAGGAGCAGTGAAACATTTGGAACCTTAGGACTGAAGTCCATAGTATGTGAGACAAAAATGATTTTTACTCTTTGACTTCTGGTATTAGAAGTAAAAACAGTCAAAGGAGGGATGCCCAAGTACATGTTTTTCTCCCTATACTTCAACTGCAGGCTGAGTTATATTATACCTGCTGTATACACGCATACACAGGTAAACATGTTTAAGTTTCATAACACAAGCTTTTTGCATCAAATAATACACACCTACATTAAAACTCTTCAGACTATAAGTAAGTAAACTGCGTGCTATTTCAGCACTGAAATCAGTGTGACTTTTTTCCCCTCTTATCCCTCCCTTTGTCCTGTAGGATTTATATGACAGAAGGGTCTGAAGACAGGGCAGTTCACAGATGCTTAAGGATTTTTTGCTACACATCTATACACAGTCATAACAAAATTGTAGCAAAATCCTTGTCAGCGTGGAATACACCAGCTCCCAAGATGAGTGTTTGCCGTGCGACAATATCAACTGAATTTGGAAAAGGCTTGACAATATATAACCTCCTTGTGCAATGGCTATGTATTTTGGTTTGAAAATAATGTCAAACCTTTTCAACTATGGAAGTAGATATTAGAATGTTGCAGTGCAGTGCAGTTCTGAAGTTCAGGCAATAATTACTGACCTTCTAGGAATTAAACCTTTTCTAAATACTAGAAAATAGGAAAAAAATTTACTTAGGTACTAGTGGGGAATTGTGCACGTAAGTGTGACATCCTGTAACCAGGAAACCTCCTACAGAACTGGGTGAGTCACTAAAGATTTCAGCCAAATTTTTGTCTTTCAGGTTCACTTACCATACCAGTACATAACACATTCTATCAGTTTTATTTTTGCAATATATTTTGTAATTAATGTATTGAAATCTAGCTTCTCTTCATGGAACAAACACACAAAAGAAAAAAAAAAAACAGCAGGAAGCTGTACACATTTTAATTTTTTTAATCACATTCAAAGTATTTTTAGTATACATAGAAAGAGCAATGATGTAGCAGATATATAAGAACAGTAAGATATTTGAGAGGAAAAATATGCTCATTCCTCAAAAGCAAAATATTACACTGAGCTATGCTATGCAATAGTCAAAGCTACTTAGGTGGAACAGACTTGATAAAGAACTTGACAGGAATTTTATATAAAGCCAATATTACTTTTTCAAAGCCATAATAAATTATTTTTCTATAGTAACAGGGGGTTTCAGTCTGGTTTGAAAGTAGCTCACCCCCTTAAAGGACAGTGATTGAATAATCTATTCTGGACAATGCAGGGGAGCCAGCTATATAAAGCCTGTTCTGCTGTGATAATCTGCACTTTCACATTTTTTTAAAAAGTGAAAGTTGTATAGAACATAAGGAAAAGAAAATTTGTTTCTGTACTTTATACCTGTCCCAAACAATGGAACTTAAGGAAATGGAAATTTTGTTGGGAGAAAAAAAAATGTGAAAATTGGATATGAAAAGAGAAAGGAGAGTAAGATTTGTAAAATCTAGTAACATAGATGTATAACAATATTACCTAGTAAGTTTTCCAAAACGAATACCTTTTAAAATATGAGTTTGGTGTTGGTGCCTCATGTCAAAAATTACTCCTCTGTCATGGGCAAGTTTCTGTGAGCACATTATTCCACTAGTTGAAAGATTTCCCCTAGTCTGAGACATTTGATACTCTGGTGACAGAGAGGGAGGAGTATTTTTGGTAGAGTATTAATCTGGTTTACTCTGTAGATTACTTTGTCAGCTTAGCAATGAGAGTTTTCAGGTTAATAGTTTGGTAGTCAGTTTTGTAGTTAAGGAAATAGGATAGATGTATTTATGATAACTGTTTTGGGAAAAGAATGATGCAATTTCTGTGTTTAATGTTCCTTTTTCTTGTGTTACATACAGACTTGCAGTTCTATAAAACTAGGGAAAAAAATCCCATACTTTAAATACTTTAGAAGTGCTTTAAAAATACTTTAAAAGTCTGCCCTTGAATTTATTTTGTGAGATAATAATAGGAGTAATAATTTGTAACCTGTTATTAACTTCATCACTGTAATTATGCTACTCGTAAGTATGTGGACGTGTTTTTTCATTAAAATTAGAAAAATAAGGTAGTCATCCATACAAGCTGCACTTTTTAAATTTTTTTCCCATGCATTTTGCATTTAATACCTTTTAGGATATTTTTCCTGTCTCTTTTAAGTTGGTTTGGACAAGTAAATTTTAGTTACCTCAATTTCCCTTTGTCTGGGTACTTTAAAACTCATTATGGAAAACTAATGACTCCCTGTGCTGGATTGGCCCCAGCCAGCAGCTGAGCCCCAGCCTGCAGAGCAGCACCTACTTTGGAATAAGTTTTATGATTAAACATAATGTGATATGGCATGGAATATCCCTTGGGTAGCCAGCTGTGCCACCTCCCAAGCTCTTCCAAATCCCCAGCCTGCTCATGGGGAAGACAGAGTAAGAAACAGAGAAGGCCATGATTCTGTACCGACCATGCTCAACAGTAACTAAAGCATTGGTGGGTTCTCAAGAATTTTTTCACAAATTTACACCACCATACAGGGTGGCACAATAAAAATTATTTCCATCTCAGCCAAATCCAATATACTACTCTTACAGAAAATGCTGTAGAGATGCTAAGTATTATTATTCCTAGTTCTCTTAACTGTTACAACATATGGTTGAAGATTCTGAAAATCTGGGATTAAAATCTTTATTCTTTATTCATATGGAAGAAAGAAATAATCACAAATTTAACAGTTCTAGCATTTACTCCACTTGGAGTGATATGCCCCTAGTCTACAGCTTCCCTCTTGCATTAACTGTAAAATAAATTACTGGAAATGTGAAGATCTACTCTCATGTCTGGAAGGCTTATGTTACACAGGATTCCAATATGCACTGTGACAAACACCTTCATGTGCTGTCTGATATTGTGCATGATTTCACTGCATAGAAGAGACATGAGAGTTGAGATTCTCATAAATATTAATCAGGGATTAATGAACAGTGGGAAGGTTCTACATATCAATCTGTACGAGAGGAAACTTTGTATTAAATATTCCATCAACTATCCATAAAGCATTCAGGAAAAGTGAAGGTACCCTCAACTTGTTGTTTTCCATCAGCCCAATCATAAAAAGCAGGCGAGCTGCTCATAGGTGACAGGCACAATTTCATCACATGATTATGAATGGCTATATTTTTCTAGTCCTTTTAGACAGTCAAGTGCTTTGGAAAGTTACAATATTATGGTAACTTGAAGTTGAGTTCAGCTGTCTATAGACATATATACTACACAGAGTAGTAGTGCACAGTTCTTTACTCAGATTTAATAGCTGTGCTTTGTTGTGAATGGAAAATTATGTCTTAGGATAGTGAAAGGTCAGCACAAGCACTTGCTGATTTGTTTACTGAGACCTCACACAAAACTCTTACTAACACAATTTTGTGAAATGTCCATTTTGCTGGGTCTATAGACAGCACTGCAGTACATTTTCTTACCCTTTATTATTACATACAACTGTTTTGCATTCCCCAACCTACTACCCTATGCAATCCAAAAGTCTCATCTTGGTGACTTGCAATACTGTTTTCTGACAAATTTGATAAGTATTACCTTTTTTTACAGTTGCTCTTGCCTCTTCATCAGAAAGATAAAGGCCAATCTGGCTGTGGCAGCAGAGGTAATAATCTGACGCTGGCATTATGAGAAGGTACTTAATGCTACACAGAAGGGAAGTACAGACAGATTCAACTATTGGTTAGAAGGCAGCAATTAGGTTATTGGACAGTGGGCTACAATTTATTTGCAACTGCTGCGTGTAAACAAGTAACTTGTTTTGAAGCAGGTCACTGTGATCTATCGCTGTTCCTCCAATCTATCCACTATGATCTACATTTAGATCAACAAACCTCAAAAGGTTTCCCAGCCTTAGAACATCTTTCATCCCAAGGGAAATTATAGCTGGTACAGTTGTATAGTTGTAACATTGCAAGCAATTCATAAAATTCCTGAATTAAGGAATGTGTGTTTTAAAAATGTGTGTATATGAGAGATTAGGATTTGTAAAAATTATTGGTAAATGGTGTGTGAAATTCACAATTAATTAAGCTCAGAAAAAGTGTAAAATAAGTTTTAAGAAACAGATATTTTCTATACAGTGGATGGAAAAGTGGCATCACAACCTCAGGCCTGCAGAAAGATTCCTCTGCATATTACTTGTGTGTGTGTGTGTGAGGTAAGGTATTGTGCCAAATCACAATTATTTCATGAGATTTGAAACACTTGGCTGCTTTTTGAAATCTCAGCATCAAATGAATAAGTAGTATAAGATTAAAGTCTACTGTACCTGTGCAATTTTGATTGTATGAACGAAGCCAAAAAAATTGATGTTTCACATATTCACAAGTTAGAAGAGACCATGAGAACATTTTTTCTGACTTTTTGTCTACACTATAAACTTTAAAAATTTCATATAGTTGAGAGAACCAGAAAATAATCTGATATTTCTACTCTACATCTACTTTGATAGTAGATATTACCATAGTCTTTACCCAGAGATTCCCACCATAGGATATTCATCACCTCTCTAGCAGTTTGTTGCAATGATTTATTGTACAAATTGTTAGAAAAAAATTTCTGTTCCTAATTTAAATTTATCTGGTTTCAGTCTGCAGTCATTATTATGATGAACTCAGACTTTTGCATAAAATAATTGTCTTCATTCTTCAAGTAATTGTCAGATTTTACCTTTCCCCTAATTTTTTAATATTCCATTTTAAAAGGGCAGAAATTAAACAACATAAACTATTCTTAGTCTTGCCTCCCCAAAGTAGAATACAGATATGAGTCTGTTACATTGTTCTTACTTTCTCTGTATACACCTCCAAGGACTTTACAAGAGCTTTTGGGTCTTCAATTTTTTGACTCATTAGACTCAGATTTCATATTGACCTGCATGGCTGCTATGATCCTAAAATCCTTTCGCAGTCACTACTTTTTAGGATATTATTCTATATGAATGTCCTGCATTCCTCCTTCGCATATCAGGTTATTCAGCTTTATGCTTGGCTACCTTTGAATACATTTGCTTAAACAAGCAACTGTCTATTATAATGATTTTTCTGTCATTATTTTCATCCTTAGTGTCATGGACACATATTTACATTGAAATCATTGGTGAAAACTTTGTGAAGTATCACTGTTTGTACCAAGCAGAAGCAAAAGTTCCCTGCAAAATGATGATTCTGCATTGACAACTAATTTTATTGCAAATAAATTATTTTTCCTTCAGGTAGCAGTTTTTATTCCAAGAAAGGTATGCCCTCCTGATATTCAGTTATTTTCAGAAGGTTTTCTAATAAGAAAATTAAATTAGATTTGTCTGACAAAGTTCATTTTCTCATAAACCCATGTTGACTGCATTATATTCACGATTTTCTGTAATTCATCCTCATATAATCTATTTTATTGTTTCCCTTGGATATGCTTCAAGCTATTCAGCATAGCTGGGTTACCTGGCTTTGTCTTATGAATATTTCAACAATCTCTTTTTTTAGACTTTCAAAATTTTCCTTTTATTCTGAGATTTATTAAGATGTTAAGAGCTAGTCAACTATTTCAAAATTATTAGCAACAAGTTATCTAAGCTGACAGATATATGTTCCTATAAAACACCTGTTTATCACCTTCCTCAGTTGCCAGTGGCTTGGAAAGTACTTTCTCATCTTTAGGTATCAAAGTATATTTTCTCTATTTTCTCATTCTTTGGTGGGATTTTTTGTTTGTTTGTTTGTTGGGGTTTTTTTGTTTGTTGAGTTTTTTTAAACTATACCAGGCATGGAATCCTTAGCTTTCCTTATCAGTTTCCTTCATTTTCCCCTTTCCCTTCTGTATCTTCCCTTCAGAACTTCATTGCTTTTTCCATCCTTACACCTCTTCCTAGCAATTCTTAGAGACTAAGAATCAGTCACACAAACCTCACAGGCACATGAACAGCACTCTCGTAATTTGTTCAGCTTCTCAAAACTCCAGCCACACAGCTCTCACTGAGACAGGCAGACAAACATATCAAACACACAGCTTGCCAAATCCTTTTACATCCAAGAAGACTGGCAGCTTTGAAAAGAATTTTTTCCTCCACTTCTTTTTATCTGTATTTTTGGGCTGTTTGGGTATCTACGCCTCTGTCCAGCTTTACTGAATTCTAATTGGAGCTCTGAAATGTTACAGGCAGTTTGACAGTCAAGAAAGAATTGTTTAAACAATAGTATTGAAAAATCCTATTAGTTCTAATAAGTTCCTTTCAGACATTCCTTTCCTTCAGCCATACTTGTGGTTTTGAGAAGGGTAGAACTTTCATGAGGATGTATCAACTTCCCACTTTGGGTCTTCTTTCCCACTCAGGTCCAGAGTTCTATCTGTTTTTAATATTCAAAAATATTATTTTGACACATTGATTTTCTGTGCTCTTATTCAAAATTATATATTTTTGTTGTATGTACTTTCTTACATCTGTCTTTTTAGGAACTCAGTTGCAATGGTAGGCTGTAACATGCTAGGTTAGAAACCCTGTAGGGCCTTAGATAACCTGTATTTTCACTCAGACTTTGTCAGTGGATCATTATATAGCGTTAGGCGAGTCATTCGCTTTCTTTACTTGCTGTAATATCTATACAGTGCTTTGTAAAGTACAAACTGCTACTTAAGTTCAGTCTATTATTCTGCTCACATAGCTGATCTTCTGGTGTACTCAGCACCCAAAACATTACCTTGTGGGCTGACCTTACATCTGTGTCCAAAGTAGTGACTTTTTAAATATTGAACTAGAAAACATTATAAAGCAAAAAGTCTTCTGCGTGTTAACATTACAAGAAAGTAGAGTTATATTTCTTTCAGGGGCAGAGGAGTCAACACTTTAAGGAAGGAAGGGAGAGCGTATTTTACAAACCTCTGTTTCCAATTCAGAAAAAAAGGTAGAAAGTAATAAATAGCATGGATAACTGTAACTAACTGAAAGCGTACAAAGTTAGAAATAGTCACAGAAGAAAATTATATTAAACTGCTCCTTGCACACTTTGAAAGTAAGGTACATTGTAACCAGGTATTCGGGTATAACTGATTATCAGAATACATATGGTTAGCCACTGAAGTTTCTTAATAACTTCAGAGCAAGGGGCAGTAGACCTCCTAAGTGCAATAAATGCGGCATCAGGATAAGATGGTTAGAAACTTGAAGCCAGTTTCAATTAAATTCAATTACCAGAGCTGAATCCGATGTTTACATTGCAGGAACAATCTACTCAAGATACTTTAAGCTTCTTACTTGTGGCTTTTTGAACTGTGAACTAAATGCTACAAAGAGATAGACAAAGCTACACAAGAAACTAGAATGCTTAGGGAATTTTTGATTGAAATGCTTGAGACAGGTTATCACCTGATCTATTTGCTGATTAGGTCTACAACAAGGATGGGATTAACTGTGGGGATCTGAAGTTGCTTGCTGTGGACAAAGATCCTTTTTTTAAAAATCTGCCTGTGCTATCTGCCATTCTGTGGTTCCTAAACAATTACACTTACACCAACTAGGTTATTCAATAAAAAACTCTTAAAGCATTTAAATGATTCCACAGTAACTAAATTAATCTTAATGGCATGCATTGTGGAATGCTTATTCAAACTTCTTAACTGGCAGAGTTTAGGGCAGAAGATACCACCAGGTAAAGAGAAGTTAGAGAACAAAAGAATGGCTGCATTCTCCTCCATGGGGAAAGGTCATTGTCAAGTGTGACATCACCTTCAACTGATATTACCCTTAGGGAAGGTGTACAAGACCTTTTCTTTAACTTCAGAGAGCACATTCAGTTCCGGTAATCAAGGAGTTTATGTAATCAAAGCTAACATGAGCTGAGTGTACCTGTGATTCATAAACATGTATGCTGGGAATAATATTTGAGAAGCAAAGATTAATAAGATATACATTCCTCTTGAAATCAATAACATTTGGACGCAAAAATATCACATAAATTGATCATTAAGACTGCTTAATCAAATAATCATAAGCAAGGCAGATTTCTTTGAATCAAATTGATTTAAATCCTTCCCTTTAATCACAATTTAAATCAGCATGTAAGATTTGCTGATTTAGATAATTGATGCTAATCTTTGCTTAAAAAAAAAAGGTCATTTTTACAAGCTGGAATAATCTTAAAAAAAAAACAACAGATTGGCAGGCAGCATAAAGATTTCTTTTCCTTTCTTGTCCAGTTGATATATGATAAATGAAATCAATTCTTTTGGGGTTTCACCAATTTAAAATATATTTATTTAGATTCATAAATTTGTTTTGTGGTAGAAAATGGTTTAAAATTCCTTAGTTTCTTTGTTTGTTTGTTTGTTTTTTAATTACTTGTGTTCTTTCTCAAGTGGGATAGAGAGTAGAGAGTAACTCAAAACATATAGTGAAATTTTAAGTCTTTTTTCTTAGTTAAATAAAGGCATCATGAAATATGAAGACACATATATACAATAAAATGTATAAAATATATTAAAATTTTAAATTAGTGATTTATTGCAGAAAACAATTTATAGCTATGTTTAATACATTTTCTGAAGACAATAGGCCAAACTTTCAAAAAAATATATATATTTAATCACATGGATTATGCCTGTTGGGATTTTCAATATCATGGTTTAGATTTTGTGTATGTTTTTGTATATTGGAAAATTTCACTTGTATATAAGTCTGTGTTTTTGTGCCTCCATAAGCTAAAAACAATTCTGTGAGAGCCCTTTCTTTCTCTTTTAAGTAAGATTTCCTAATTTTTCCCATTACTATATATTGATACACTGAAAGAGAAAAATAACGTTTTCAAAACCAAATCAACTTACCAAATTCAAACACAAAATTTTTCTGTTTGCTACTGAAATTGAGATAAAAGTAATTAAAGCAAAAAATGTCTGTTCTGTGTATTTACATTAAAATAGATTGAATAGTATTATAATAGCTGAAAATAAAGTTATTCAGTACCTGTCATCATAATGATCTAAAATTAGATGTTTTCCCTTTTTCCTATTGTGAAGGCCCATGGATAGTTCATTGATTGATTCTCTACAGTGCAGGGTGTTATGTAAAAGATAATCAATAAGCCAAACCTATTGTCCTTTTGTAGCCACTGCTCATGTGTGTGTAATATCAGTTATTTAACACGGAGACATTTGAAATGTCAGACTTGTTTGTTATTTAACCTTTTCTCTTACAGGATAATTCTGTACATAATACAACACAAGTCCATTTCTTGTAACTGAAAAGTGCTTACTAATTAATGATGGAATCAGGAATCAATGACTTTATAGCTACCAAAAAAGATTAAGAAAAGGATATTAGATGGCCAAAAAAGCTAAAATCAATTTCTGCCTGATGACCCTAGTCTTTCTCTATGACAGAGCAGCAGACATCATGAACAGAATAACAAAAGTAATTGCCAAGTTATTTTGATGTAACTTTCAAAAAGGCTCACTTTTTCTAACCGAGATGATTGAATTCAGATTACATATATTTATAGTGGCTGAATAATCAAGGACAAAAATGATATCACAATCAGCTCAACTTGTAATTGTGGGCGCTCTGATTCACACTGCTGTTTCCTTGGGCAGTATTTGGATCACATGAAATCCTGAGGTCCATTCCAGTAGAAATAATCCTGTAGTTCTGTGCTTCTATGATACTGAAGCAGTATGAAAGGACTGCAGAAGGTGAGGCTTAAAAATGTTCTTATATCAATTCAGTAGGAAGTGCAAATGTAATTCACCCTGTCTTATGTTGGAGGAACTGACAGAACAATGTCCTAAAACCTTTTTTTTGCCTGTTACTTTGGTGCACTGATTAGTAAAGATCTTGGGGTTGCAAGTATAGCGTGAAAATTTTGTGTTATTATCAAATGAGTTCTTGGAATATTCCACCTGTCATAGGGCTTTATATCAACAGGATGTAAAAGCTGGTTTTAGATTATACATACAGGCATGCAACTTCATAGAATCAAAGATTTAGAGGAAAATGTCAAGAAATGTGCCAAAGGAAAACAGCTTTTTGGAGAAAGTGCTGTGAAAGCTATATAGATAAGCAAAATATATATATGACTCTATGATGTTTAAATGTATAGGTTTTTTGCATATAGATATAATCAAATGGTTGTGCAGCAGAACTTATACATTAACATTAAAGAATAGTCATATAGTTTATCTTTAAAAGGTTATAATCAATCAGCTCTAGGATTTTAAAGTTTAACCATATTATTCATGCTCAGTGTATGGAAAAGCATAAAGGGTCATTCAAATTGTAAGAAATATGGTGCTTGGATAGTTAGGAGGCATAAACCTAAATCCTTTTATGATATTCATTTCTACTGATTTAAAATAAGGAAGATTCAGATAATTATCTGAATAACAATGAGTGCTGGGTTAAGCTGATGTTCCCAAGAAAGTTGAAGAACTGTATGAAGCGAATTCAAATATGTTGGATGTACTATCTATTGATATTTAATCTTTTTCTCCTTCTTGGCTTTTGTAAAAGTTAGAAGTGAATAGATATGCTAAGGGTATTGTTTATCTTTTTCCTTATGTCAATAGGAAAGTAAAACTTTACCCATTAATCAGATAAATGGGTTTTACACATTTTATTTGATGTTCTCTAAATTACAAAACACTAAAAATTATTATAAACTGATTAATATTTGAAATATCTGAAGCTGAGATATATTTAGCAATACACTACTGCACATATTAACTCATCTCCTTTGCTTATAGTGGCTTTCCACATTTGTGTATAATGCAGACAGTAGCTCTGACTTTCTCTGGTTTTCTGCTTTTCCTTTCAGATTTGGATATATTCTTCATAAGGATGAGCCCATGCTCCAGAAAATTGATCTGGAAACGATGTCATACATCAAGACAATTAGTTTAAAGGATTATAATTGCATTCCTCAGTCACTGGCTTATACACATCTTGGAGGTTATCTTTTTATCTGCTGTAAGCCTGATACTACTGGGGCTGTCCTACCACAGCTTATAGTGGACAGCGTTACTGATTCCGTGATTGGATACAATGGCGATGTTACAGGCACACCACATATCTCTCCGGATGGACACTACCTTGTCAGCATTGATGATGCTAAAGGTCTCATGAGGATCCAGTCCATAACGATAAGAGGAGAAATACAAGATGCATTTGACATTCACACTAATTTGCACATATCTGATGTAGCTTTTCAGCCATCATTCACTGAAGCTCATCAATACAATGTCTACTGTAGCTCCAGCACACAGACTGATGTTCTCTTCATGGAACTCTCCTCTGGCAAGGTTAAGATGGTGAAGAGTCTGAAGGAGCCCATCAAGGCAGATGAATGGCCTTGGAACAGTAAGAACCGTCTTATAAAGGACAGCGGCCTTTTTGGTCAATATCTCATGACCCCTTCCAAGGAATCTCTGTTTATCCTGGATGGACGGCTCAATAAGTTAAATTGTGAAATCACGGAAGTTGAAAAAGGCAACACAGTAATTTGGGTTGGAGAAGCATAAGGTTCTGTGTTAGATATTTACTAAATTAATAGTTTTACAGTACGTTGCACTTAAATTACACCGTTTTCCAAACTTATACCATTTTCATTTTAAATTGTTAGACACTTCTATACCTGTTATTTCTTTGACTTGAACACAATTTGAATCAACTTCCACATAAAAGTTATTAAAACGGTGACTATTTGATAATGGTACTCCTTATTAATTATCAGCTGAGATAGTGTTTGACCAAAATTACTAAATAGTGAAACCAATGATAAGTATAATAAATTACTTTAAAGGAAGTAGGAAAAAAAACACCCAAAAAGAGCTCCAGAGAATTTAATATACTTTGCATTTGTAAATGAAAGACTTAAATATGATTCAAATTTTGGTTTCATTTGCTTCAGACACAAAATAAGAGCTGTAGTAAAACCTTTGACTCCTTAAACTGAAATGTTATGTCCTGTTTTGTCTAGTCCACTGTTAAATCTTTTTGTGCCTTGAAGCGAAAGTCTCAAATGAAAGATAAACAGAAATTATGAAATTTATTCCCACTGTTGCTACAGGACTGCTTAAAAGAAAGAAAGTTTTGGTATCAAATTTCTAGTCTCAAGTTGTGGAACATACATGGAGAACAAACAGAAAAAAAAAAAGAAATTATATTTGCAGTGTTTTCTGATCACTGCATTTTGGAGTTTATTTTTATGGTGAGTCCTAGTTGAGAGAGCTGCTTGCAGAACCTTAACCTTTTTTAGAAAAAAATAGATGTTAGGTTTTTCAGCTATCACAGGGTTGCATCAGCAAGGAGTTGCAGGTCTACTGAAGAGAAATATCTCACATCCTTTCAGAGTAAACCATTTTCTAAATACCTGGCATCACAAAGCTTCATTCATATTGTCAGGGAAACTGTTAATTAAAACTAAAGAAAATGCATTTTAAGAAAATGAAAACACAAAGGACTGAAGTCTACAACCACTAGATAACATTTTTGCTTATTCATTGTACCATTGATCCATGTTTTTTAAACCATTTGGTTAGCTCAACAGATTTTCTATTCCATGCATCCAATTGGATTAGTGCAAAAAAACCCAAACAACAATAACTTTGTATTTTTTATAGTTTGTTTACTTAGAATTCTAATATTAACACTAGTTAAACATGTAAATGGGAAAAAATAAGATTCTCAGTAGAATAACAAATCAATAGAATCAGAAAGCCAGCAGTAAACAGCTATCCAGACTCAGAGCAATGACTTAGAAGTTTGGGAGTATTTTTATTTTTATTATGTTTTTGCTAAAGAATGCTTATAAGCTCTTAAACTGACCTCCATTTACTGAAGGCAATCAGAAAAAAAATATCTTTTTTTAAACAAAATTTTACTGCAATTTAGATCGTGTAAAATTGCTTAGAAATCTGGAATTTTTTAGCATTGTAATCTTGTGTGCATTTAGCATCCTGCCCTGTGTGGTACAGTAGATTTCTCTTTAGCTTGAGCAAACCTCCTGGTAGGTAGATTTAACTGAGATAAGAGTTTGCTTACATTTCTAGCTGTTTTCCTTTTTATCAGCTCTTCTCCATTGTGAACAAACAAGAATCATGTAAACTGTCTGTTACTCAATTGCAGTAGTCTGTCTCATGCATTTTTTGTTCTGTAATTTATACCATGTGAATGTTCTGTATGTAGAAAATGCTTGACAAAAGGAGAATAAACCCCATAAATTTTAAAGAGTCCTGATTTTGGTGAATGGTCCAATATAAGCCACACTGAAGTGGCAAGTAACACAGAGTTTATGTGAAAGTGGCTATTTTATATAGATAGATAGATAGATGTATTTGATATATATATATTCAATGCAGGAAAAAAATTTCTAAAAGCTTAACTAACTGGAAAAGTTTCCTTTTGGCTGCTACAAAATAAAGTTCATCTGTTAGCACAAGTTCATCTATTAACACATCTAAAGCGCAAATACAGCCTGGGAGGAGAATGCATTAAGACTAGCCTTGGGAAGAAAGACTTTGGTGTGTTTGTGGATGAAAAGCTCAATACGGCTTGGCGATGTGAGCTTGCAGCCCAGAAATCCAACTGCATCCTGGGCTGCATCAAAAGAGGCATGACCAGCAGGTCCCTTCCAAGTCTAACCCTTCCATGATTCTATTATTCAATTAGGCACCGAGTGATTAGAGTGTAGACAGATGTCTATTCTCAAGTCTAGCCTCTGGAGCTAAAACCCTCTAGTCTAGAAGTTGTACCAACATACAGGCCCAAATCAAGAAGCCTGTCCTAAGCAAGCTAAACAACTTCCTGTCCAGTCTGCATAGTGTAGGTGGATTCTACACTTACTGTGCCCTCTCCTCACCTTTTAACATCAAAGCTGAAAATTGAATTCCACAATGATCCCTCAACAATGAAAGTTGTCCCATGCTGTGCATGATCTCTTCTAGCCTCTAACAAAGATGAAGTCAGTTGGCAGTTTTGTCAGTGTGTATTAGCAATGTGTGGCAACTGGAACAGTTTTAAAACTTGAGTAAACTATGTTACTTATTATGTGAAACAGGAGACCAAAATCTCTAATCATAAACTTCACAGATTTGACTATGTCAATAACATCACATTAATTTGTATTACTATAGAAAATATCTCAGTCAGCTTAGAATTCTTGATTGAAACCAATTTCTCTATTCCCAACCCAAGAATATCTCTGACTTTAGCTAAAGCAGTTTGGTAAAGGACCATTGTCAATTCCCAGTATTCTGTTTAGCTAGTCCAGTGTAATAACTCAAAGACTGCAGTTTGTTTCCTTCCCATTGTTTGGAACTTAAGCAGGTTTCTCATGTATGCAAGTGGTTTGAACCCACTGAATAACAAAAAAAATCAAACACTGACTTCACTGTTTCCAATTTTCTGTTATTCAATGTAACAACAGTTGGTTTTGAATCCTGTATTTCCTAACTGCTATTGGAAGCAGAGACAACAAATGCTTTCTTTCAATCTGTGGTAAACACTTTTTTCACAAGTAGTTACAAACTTTCAAGATTTAGTATTTCCTTACAGAAATACATTAGAGAAAAGTAGGGGAAGATAATGGAACTGTGATGGAAGAAGCCAAGTGTACATGACAACAAAGTTCTGTCCCAGTTGCTTAAAGTTTCCACTATGTTCCTATACACTAAAAAATATTGGAAAAACATGAGGACAAGACAAGTGCTGTTTGACAGGGATTGTGATGGTAGAGCTGCTTTTCCTAAGGTATTAAAAAACTGCATTATTTATGAGACATGGAGGAAGGACTCTCTCAGGCTATTTTAAGAGTCACCAAAGGAAAGAAAAAACAGTGCCAAAGTGAAAAAATATGATACTTTTCCTTTCAGTTTGATAGTAGACATTTTTAATAGTTCATGCCCAAAGGTATCTTTTAAAATAATATTCCATATGGATAAGCAGCTAGTTATTTGTTGCACTACTATATGTATATCAATCAATATATATGAGAGATTAAAACCAGAGATATAGTGTTGGATTTTTTTTAAAGTGTCTCTTTCATAAACTAGTAGAAATTTTTATTTCAATTATCTTGGAATTTTTCACTTTTTTTCTTCTGGCCCAGAATATCTTCATCTGTCTTCATTTGTATACTTTCCATCTGCTTGGTTTATAATATCAAATTGTGAGAGATGTTGCTAATTAAACAACTGCACAAACTCTGAGTTTTTATGGAGCCTTCACACCATGTCATTAAATAAGGCCATTTATTAAATGCAGGTCAAAGGGTTTGTGGTCGTTTAAGAACTATCATAGTATTATTAAGTTTTTAAGTAGTGACTCTTCATCAGCAGTTTCAACTGCTTTCAATTAACAGAATCTTCTGAGCTTGAATATGGTATTTCTTTGAACAGGTGGCTTGTTACATCAAGGTAGTGTCTGCATTTCAATTCAAAATTAAATATTCTGAAATATAGAGCACAGAATTGCAAATTATGAATGTTGCATTAGAAAAGAACAATATTACATCATTTTTCCTACTTACTGCAAGATATTCAGTTTGATTTGAACTGAGAGAGCATCACCAGCTGAAAATGGGACATTCGTTTTTCTTAATGAAAGACCAGTAACAAAATACTTTGCAGGATATTTTGTAAATAAATTCGTAACTCTCAACTATTTCTACAAAAAACTAAACCTTTAATACAAATACCAGCCATATGTACTATTTTTTTCCCCTTTTCATGGTGTATTGAAGTGAACACCTGTAATGAATTTCGAGAACTTCTGGAAAAAATGAACCAATCAGTTTCTACAGGAACATACCTAGTGAATACTATAAAAATTCCAAATTACATTGACTAGCATTTTCACTTATTCTCCTTATTCTACTAGTCATTCTAACAAGCAGCCTTATCTATGACTGATACTTTGAAAAACATCTTACAGGTCAACAGATTTCGATTTTGTCTGTTTTAACTTTAATGTGTAAAATATGGGGATTTGAATCAAGCTGTGCTGTATTCTGGACAAGAGTATAAAAAGGAGGAAACCTTCTCTGACTCTTCCTGCAGGTATGTTTTGAAAGAAAAGAAAGACCACATCTTCAAAGACATTTTTAAAACATCTTTGCAAAATACCAGAATTTATAGGACAGTTATCACAAACTTCTTTCTCACATTTATTTATAAAATCCTTCAAACATTTACTAAATTCTGTGTTAAATCAGTAGAAGTTTCCAGCATAAATTTATTCATGACTATGCCATTTGTTATGGTGTAATTGCCTTCAATAATTCTACTTCTTTGATAATATTATCCAGACTGTGTATGTAAACAATGGTCAGAACTTATCACCATTTTTTTCAGTGAAATTAGACAAGTATTTGTTCACCATGGTTGCTTTCATAGCTGTTACAGTTGAACTTCAGCTTTTTCAAATACAGATGGCCTGACTGAAATCATTAATCTCAATAAGGGGAAGGGCCGAAACATCAGTTTCCATTTTTTGCTAGCAGCCCAATGAGCACAGTTGACATAAAGGCTTTTTTAGCCCAGAGACAAGGAGGCCTGCTAGTACCTACGGGCGGTTATAAAAGAGATGGAGCTAGATTATTCACAGCTTCTGCATAGCAGGAGAACAAGACACAACAACATAAATTAAATCAAGAGTTTCATTCTGAATATAAGGAAAAGCTGTGATGACAGTCTAGCATGGGAGCAGGTTGCTCAGAAAAGCTGTGCAGTCTCCATTCCTGCAGTTTTTCAACACCTGTCTTACTTATGCCCATCTAAATTTTAGCTGAACTGGCTTTGAGTAGGATGTGGGACTAGACCTACCTGTGGAACATGAATTGTCTTGGGATTCTATGATTTTAACTTGGGGATGGAAACAATAGCAGACTTGATTTGTTTCAGTTATTTAAGATTCTGATTGACTTTGTACAGCAAGCATTTAAATGTAAGCCTGCAAGTATTAAGACTGGTCTGAAATATGGCCTAAGCAAAACTCAAGAAATATGTTTTGTCACTTGAAATCCTGAGCTCTCAACATCCATTTTAAAGCAAGGGTATTCTCATTTTGAAAACACTTTTCTTGGCTTCCAGGAAATCCCAAGCTGATAAAAGAACTTGCACAGGATGAAATATGCAAAGGTAAGTGCTCCTTTCAAAATATATGAAAAATACTGTTAGCAGAGAAATGGAGGACTTTGAAAGCCATTGTAGATAAAGTCTCTTACTGCTCTATGTCCAAATGTGTCACTTCAGTGTATCCTTGGTCTTAGCTTTTCAGGTAAACCTGTTCTGGGCATTTATAATACGCTTCAGCAGTGGAATAAAAAGATTTGCTAATTTGCTAATCCATCTGAGATAGAAGAGCTCATGTCACTATAGGTAATCCCTTCAAAGGAAACACTTTAACATGGAGAAAGTCCTCTCATCAGTTTGTCCTCTGCATTTTGGTCTTCATCTTAAGCAGGTCCTAAAGAAAGCTATTGAAGACTTTTGTTTTGGGGATAGCAACTATAGTGTAGAACATATAGGAATTTTAAAAAGACATATTTAAACATTATTCAGCTGTAATGACCCATAAGTATGAGTTGAATTTCCTGTTACAGTTGTGAAACAGGGAAAAGCGTAGGCCTAACTCTGAATCTAAAAGTCCTGATTTCAGCCAAATTCAGAAAACTACAAGATAGAGCATGTGAGGTAAGAGAGAGGGGAAAAGTCATCCTGTACATTTATATCTACTAATTAGAGAGATATGTGATGAAGTCCAGCAGTTGAGAACCTTTGCACTTGTGCCACATTGACAGTGTTTCACTGTGACCGACTGCTCCATAGTCGAGGTTGACTTAGAGGAGAAGGGCACAAATAATGAGTTCAGGGAAGAATGTCAAGACTGACCACCAATTCTTTAAAAGAAAGCTGCACTTTTAGGGCTGCTGGAGAGTAAATTTTAGTTTAGATATACATCTGTACCAGTGAGTCATCAGGTTGTGTGAACATCTTTCCCTGTGATAATTAGTAGAGAGTACTGTCCTTCTGTGCTAAGCAGAGCGGCATGGGAGGAGAAAATACATGTGGCTCAATCTAATGGTAAGTTTGAAAACTGGCCAGCTTTCAAAATTAACTTTGAAGAGAGCAATGGGCTTCTCCTGGTTCAACCCTTGTACTCCTCTCTGGTGATTGGACACACCCGGTACCATGATGGTGAGAATATAGGGACTGGTAACAGGAATCATGTTTGTATGGTGATTCTACTGCATATTGCAATAGCTATACTGTAGTCCTGTTATGATTTCAGTATACTGCTTAAATACTCTACTAAATCAAAATTCCATGCAACAACAATTGTATGAAATAAATTTAATATTTAACTTTAAATCCCCTTAATGTAGAATCTCCAAAAGAACCTGTTCAGATTCTTAATATTTACACACCATCAGTCCATTTTGTATAATACTGGAATTAAAAAAAAGTAAATCAGCACTTAAGTGCTTCATGTTATCAGAATAAAAACTAAATTTGGAAGAAATGGGCAATATCTGAGTTATGCTGGTGTTAAGAGTTCTTGCATAGTATCACATTAAGTAGAACACAGTAAAGACAACAAAGACAGTGTGGTGAACTATTCCATTCTTATACTGAGGAAGGAAGAGATTATGATGGATCTGTAATCTAAGAATTAAACTGGTAAGGCAGAGATGTTTATATTCCTTAACACAGGCAATTGAAATCAACTTCTAGATTGTTCAAGGGATTTTGTGTTAGGATTTTTTTTGTTGGTTTGACATTAGCTGGTGGGTTTTTTTGTTTTGCTTTGTTTAAATAGTAACCTGGAAAGAAATCTTTACAGAAAATACTAACAAGACTGTGTTCAGATCAAAAACCAATTGACATCAGTTTTATAAACATTCATAAACAGGAGTTAAAAATATATATTTCACTTGAATATCTCTTGTCTGTCACTTTTTAATGGGTTAAATGCCCTCTTGGTGTGCCACTACTTTAAAAAATGATTTTAAACTGTCTTCAGTGAGCTATCTTTCACAAAGTATGACAAATTCAGTTACTGATAAAAAAATGAAAGATATTTGAATTGCTTTTTTTCTATTTAGAACTAATGCACCAAAAATTGCTTCTTCTATCTTATGAATATTAAACCTGTTCTTCTTTTAATCTAATAGATGAAAAAATAGCTTCTTGTTATTAGTCATTATGTTAATGTTATTTTTAATCTTCCTGAGGTAGTGTGTCCTTTACACAAGGATGGACAATAGTTCTCTCATTTTATAATACTTCTTTTTATATTTGTCTCTAGTAATGAAAAGTTAGGTATATGTTTTCCTTTTAATTAAATATCATTAAATCTACAGCCAAAAAAAAAGAAGTCTGATAATATTTGTCAGTATTCTCCTTGTATGAATTTCAGGGATAACTTTTTTTTGGAAGAAAAATCACCATACCCCAGTAACTTCCTAGAGTCTTACCCTCACTGGCCTCCATCTCAGTAGACCTGTGCTAAATCATTGTTAATGATGCAGCCATATACTGTGAGGAAGTAGAAGCAACAGCATATTTATATTGAAGACTGCCTAAGGAAAAATTATTGCATAAATGAAAAGGGAAGAGGACCTAAGTATCCAAGTAACACCAAAATAGGCTTAGAAGTGTCTTAATTAAAACTGTATAAAAATAGCCATTTTCTCTATGTTTACTGTAAAGATTAAGTAATGAGATACACTTGTACTTGGATGCTCTTTCCAAATAAACTTTCTTCTGATACTTAGAAGGCAGAATGCTATAATTTACTGGACCAGCAGACCTCATCCACTATTTGGTGGCTTCCAAGTCCTTGGTATTTTCAGTTAAGTGGACATCTGGGGTGGCATTACAGCTATCTTAGAATCATAGAATCAGTAAAGTTGGAAAAGACATTCAAGCCTGAGTCCAATTTTTGGCCAAATATAACCTTGTCAACTAGACCATGGCACTAAGTGCCATGTCCAATTGCTTCCTGAACACCTTCAGTGATGGTGAGTCCACCACCTCCATGGGCAGTCCATTCCAGTGCTTAACCATTCTTTCAGTGAAGAAATTCTTCCTGATATCCAACCTGAACTTCCCCTGGTGCAGCTTGAGGCCATTTCCTCTTGTCCTGTCACGGATTGCCTGGCAGAAGAGGATGAGCCCCACCTGGCTACAACCTCCTTTCTGGTGGTAGTTGTAGAGAGCAATAAGGTCACTCCTGTGCTTCCCCTTCACCAGGCTAACAACCCCAGCTCACTTTCCTACTCCTCATTGTACTTACTCTCTATACCCTTCACCAGCTCCATTGCTAGACATGCTCCAGTACCTCAATGTCTTTCTTGAAGTGAGGGGCCAAGAACTGGACACAGTATACAAGGTGAGACCTCAACAGTATCGAGTACAGAGAGACAAGCATTTCCCTAGTCCTACTAGCTTGTCTTCTTACCCTATAAGCTTAAATGCAACATTTAGCATGCTATAGTAGTGAGCCTCTTTCCCTCTAGATCAGCATGACCTTTGGAGTTGTATCTGATCCTCAAAGAAATTTTGGCTGAAATGATTCATCTTTTTTCTCTGAAATTATATTAAATTTCCACAAAATACTGCTTTTACTTTGTTGTTTTGTTAAGCTATGTTTACCTTGGCAAATCTCTGTCCTGTGATGAGGAGAGGGTTTCCTATTTCTGTCTGTTTTTAAAACCCAAATAAGACATCTTTCATTCAGTTCACTAAAGGGAGATGTTGGCCTATTTTTTTATTTTTTTTTGCATCTCTTTGCTTACTCTGTTGGAGAATGAGCATCTTTGTAGAGCTAGTCATTTATATTCCCTACCAGCAGCACTTTGTGTGTACTAAATAGGAAAGCCATGAGAGACATCACATCAGTCAAGATCTGTGTAGCAGGACACAGAAGCAAGAAGCACTACAGTACTTTCATCATATGTTTATCTCCTGCTATTTCACATGCTGGATGTGCTGATAATTGCAAGGAGATAGAGTAACGGATATCATCCATGCAGTTTGACTGTGGCTGGAAGCAAGATGGTGGAATACTAACTTCAGTTTAGTACATATTAGGAATATTCAGTGGTTTTGGACTCAGTAAGTGATGAAGACAAACCTTGGTTCCAGATTTCAAACCAAATATCACAAACAACTCTCCAAAACATGGGGTCTAATGGAATTCCAGTCAAAGCAAGGGCACTGCTGTCTTATGCTGAGGAACTTACCAGACTTAACTGTCATGTCAGTGCTTACACATTTTACATGTAAGCTTACATTGCTTACATGTGCTTAATATAGTTTGAGCATTTCTATAAAGAAACAAAGATGGTGGAGGACTGTATTGAAAAAGAACTTAACCTGAACTTTGGAGGTGGGAGTGGCATTTGCAACCCGCAGGTGAGAGCCCTGGTTCCTCTGCCACAGCATGGGGAGAGTTGGTATCTCAGGAAGAAGATGGATAGAACTCATCAAGCTGGATAGAGTTTCTTGCTTTACCCATCCCAACACAAATAAACTAGGTGGTAATTTCCAGGTTCTAGATTTGTGTGTATTGAATATTGCAGATGTATTTTATTCATTTGATCAGATTATTTAAGTTAGCATGGTATCAAGCAAAGAACACCCTGCAGAATTAGACTCCTCTGTTTGTCTGACAGGAAGAGCCTACTCTCTGCTGACATAGGTCTGAAATAAATCCTCAAATTGCTTAGCACTGTTGAAATATAGTCAGATCTTGATATGCTCAGAAACAGACACTTTGTGTTTCAGAAAATATGTCAGAGGAAGATGATAAGAGTTAAGGAGCCCAGGTTCTGGAGGCACGTAAGCAGAGTTTTTATGGATCTAAATTTTGTACTCAGGCATTTTATATGTTTTGTAGGTCTAAAACTTAGGAACCCAGTGGAATTCACAATATGTGAATGGAAATTCTGTGAGAAAATGTGTATTAAGCACAATAATAATCTTGTGACTCAGAAACCCTGTCACAAATACAATTTTTTTCAAAGAAAATGTGTACAAATTCTAACGAATATAGTCCACATGTTGCTACTGTGAGAATAAACCAGGCAAATATTTTCTTCTGTTTATGAGACAGTGCAGCTGATCTCAAGGCAGGTCAAGCAAGCCCTGACCATTTCTGATCTATAAGTTTTTAAACACTGAATGAAAAAGTACTTGGAGAAACAATGACATACCAAAAAACTAGTTTACTTTATTTTCCCTTTTTAAGCAATATAAATGACAATACGAAAAAGCTGAGAGAACTCTGCATTATTTCACTGCAATAGCTGCCATTTGCTTTCCACAGTCTTTCAGCTTATTAGCAAGTGCCAAAGTTACTAAGAATTGCTCCTTTGCTGCACAAAATAACTATTGTGGCTTGTCTCTTACCACTGTAAAAATATGCAAACATCTTTCCCTACTACCAGGAAATAATGGGACTTCTTCAGTTTGTTACATTTATACTGTCAGACTCTGGCTGAAAAAAATCAGTATGTCTTGGACAAAAAATCTTTAATCAGCTTACTGGAAGCCTCAATCACAATAGTGGCAACCTTTGGCATTCCTTTGTTTTCTAAAATCTGAAAGATTTTATTTTTTCTCCATAATATTCTCTGTTACTAATACTTGAATTGGAGCAATATATGGCTGTATGCAATATCCCATTTTTATGCTGAGCAGATGCATTATGTGACATTCTGAGGCAAACACCTTTATCCTGGAATGCCATAAGAACTGGCTTACTCAACACATGATGCCAAAGTGTCTCTGAATTTTTCAGTAGCTTTTGTCACAGTCTCAGGCAAGATGCTACCAGTAGGATCTTTCCAGTTGCTTCTGCTTACCGTTCCTTCTTAACATACAGTGAATAAAGCAGTGAGGGAGGGACAAAAAAAAAGGTACTGCTTCCTGGGAAACAAAGATCTCACAAACACTAGCACTTTGGTGAGCCCATTTATGGTTGTATTTATTATTTCAAAGGTCTTTCCAGCCTAAATGATTCTATGACTCTGTATTGTTAAGTGAGTTTGGACTCCCTGTGTAAGTAGTGCCACAACCATGTATTTGTTCTGCTGAAACAGACTTCCTAGTTTAGGCAGAGCACAGCTGCTGCAGAGCTTGTCAAGCACACAGAAGCCCCTGGGACAACGCTACTTTTACAGAAAGATCTGAGACTTGGTCATCAAACTGGAGACTCAACAAAATTCTTCCCATTCAAATGTGAAAGTCCTGTGATCTTCTTGCAAAGGACACACTGCTGGCAGGATGTCTGCTTGAAGGAGGGTCACCTGAACAAACTTAGGGCAGAGATGTGGGTTTTCAGTAGACTGTGACAGTTGACCTAATTATGTAGCAGAGTGAATGTAGGACTTGTCTTGGGCAGCAGTGCTACAGCTCTGAGGCTATTTGATGGTTTTGTTGCCCAAAGTCCAGAAATTCAGCCTTCAGCAAACAGGAAGACTGTGGATCTTCTCAACTTGTAGCAGGGAAGACTAGCATCTAAAGTAGAGGAGATGTGAAGAAAATCTGAGGGCAGTGGCACAGTGTTTTCTGGATCACTGCAGCATGTCAGGGGCTTGAGGACATCAACAGGCTGTGCAGCCCTTCTATCCACACACCCCAGGGTTGCCTGTGCTCAGGGCCATTCCTGCTGTGGTACAGATGTGAGTCAGACTGCTGAGAAATCAGTGAAGAGATGAGAAACAATCTGTGAGAAACCCATTTAGGGCCCTCCTTTAGCCTTGGAACAGCAAACAAGCTCAGCTGTTTTGCCCTTTATTGATCCTGGCCTTTCCAGCTTGGCTTCCTACCTTGTTCTAGCTGTTTTGAAATTTTCCATATTGAACATATAGATTAGGAATAAATAGAGATTTTGACATGAGATTTCATTAATACCTTGTACAATGGCACTAGTACCTTCATATATCTGCTGGCAATACCAAATACTATATTTTAGAACACTACTTACCTTTTCTATAGGTGTTTCTACATCAATGAATTGGGGGTAGCCTGTATTCAAATAGTATTCCTCTGCCTTTCATGCTTCATGAGAAGGTCCTGAACCACTGCTATTTGGTTTCTAAGCACCACACATAAATTGTATGCTGTTAAAATTCATATTGTTTCTGTTACCCCAGTCATTGTACTGTCCATGACTTTTCTGTAGAAACTTTTAATCAAGAGATCTGCTGGATTCAGCTTTCCAAGAAAGCTCAATGAGAGATTACTGCTTTCTTGACCCAGATTACACTGTTATGAGTGAAATGTTAAAAGATCTACATTGTCATCAAAACTGACGTAGCCTTGCAAAAAAACAGAACTTGGGCATTTCAGGATGGGGCAACCTGAAAGTCAAAGCCAAATGTAGGTTAGCTGTCTCCACAGCTAGGTTATACTTTCACTGATGTTTCTGGGATTACTCTTTTAGACTTTACTAAAATACACTTTGTTGAAATGTTTTGGAGTTTTCAGGTCTTAATGAATACAATCTTAATTTTTCTTGTGTGAGGTTATATGAGACAATCAGCTGCAGCCAGGTCAGCAACAACACTTTCAGTCTAAGTCTGGGTAGACTCTGTCTTAACATCTTTGCTGTCTGGAGGCTTTTACTGAAGGAACTGAATGATGGAATAGACTTCTCTCCATCTTTAAATTCATGTGGCACTCTTTTGTGCTTTTAGATTTGTTACAATTTAGTCATCCCTAAAATGAATTTCAATTAAATATATATAGAGGGGCTTTTCTGCGACTGAGTTTTTACTTTTTACTTTACTCTACAAACTTCACAAGAGAGTTTACCTGAATAACTAAAGCATGTACAACGCAAAATGCTTAAGAACAGTTGTGTTTCTTCAAATAATGCTTTTCCCTTTTCTTTTTTCCCCAGTCTTCACCAACTCATTTTGCCTGGAATATGTTATCTCCACAGAAAAGCATGGTCTAAGAGTGATGATTCCTAACAATATGTCAAGGACAGGTTGGATCAAGCTCTGAGCAACCTGGTCTAGTGAAAGGTGTCCCTGCCCATGGAAGAGAGGTTGGAACTAAGTGATCTTTAAGGTCACTTTCAACCTAAACCATTCTATGATTGTTTGATAAGAGACATGTTGTTATATGTACTAAGTGTTAGAATAATTCCTTTAGGTCTGTATGTAGGATTAAAACACATTTTTTTATTTGCTGTGAATTCACAGTGAATTCTGCATGTGATCAGTGTGTGATTTTCTAATATAATTTGCTTTTTGATTGGACACGACAAACATGAAAAGCATTCAACTGTATCCAAGTGTCCAAATTCATATCCAGTCTATATAGAAATTCCTTATTTATGATATGAAGCCAAGTCTTTTTTTTTAATTTTTTTTTTTTTTTTTTTTTTTTTTTTTTTTTTTTTTTTTTTTTTTTTTTTTATTTCGAAATATGCATTATTTCAATGTAGCCACAAACACAGAGATAAGTTATAGCTATTATCCAATGTGCCTCTGGAGCAGCGGCTCCCACACCAGCGCTTGAGGAAGGCCCGCTGATGAACAACGCCGCCATCTAGCGGTGACATCGTCACCCGGCCTCTCCTATGGCTGGACGCGAAACTGGTACTTGAGGCACTGCAAGATGCGTCTCTTGGATTAGGATCTTGGATGTGACAGTTTCGAAAGCAAATCCCATATCTAAGTTACTTGTACAGTGATTCAAATGTTCAGAGAATTTATCTCAATCCTTTTAAGGCACAAACATTTGACATTCAATTCATGGTAGTTCCTAGAAGTGTGAGGTTGTGTAAGCTTTTGTTTGGGTTTGCGTTTTTTTTTTACAATATTGCATCTTTTTTTCCCACCTCCAGAGTGCTTTAGCTGCCATAATACTTTTTTAGTTACCTCTCTGAACTCACAGTTTTAATCTGTTATTCAGATCCTTCCATTTTTTTGGTTGCATCCTAGGCCCTGTTCATTTTCCTCTTTTCAAACAGCAATGTCTAAACAGTCAAATTCTGTCACTGCATGATCTACTAAAGCAATCTGCTCTTTCAGTGAGCTTCCACTGACCATTATTGCCATATTTTCCCTACCTGTATGATTGTAAGTGTAACCTTTGTCATAATTAGTGAAAGGCCAGCAATTTTATGTTGACCTCCTCAGGACTCATCCAGACTTGCCTTAGTCTGAGCATCTTTTAGCTCATTTAAATAATTCTCTGTTGGACTAGTGATAAATTCCTAGCTTGTTTTAGTTAGCCAGCAGGCACCTGGCCCTCTGCTCAGTGTTCCTCCTGGTGCTCTCTCCAGCCAGCTGCTTCCCAGCTGATGACCTCTGCATGCAAAAGGCAATGGGAGCTCTGACAGCTCCGACAGCAGGTTTAGAGCAGGGACATGGCACTTCTCCCTCCTGCCCCTTCCCCTGAGCCCTCTGCAGCACTGGCTCCTGGCATCCTCCCACTCACAAGCCCTCACTGCATCATCCCACTGCCTCAGCCAACAGCAGGACCTTCCCATCCCCGCATCCCTCCCACCCCAGGTAGTGCCTTTCTCCTTTGCCCCACACAACACACACTGGCCCCAGGAGCTCAAAGGCTGGGTCTTCAGGACTTTCCCCCCTCCAAATCCATGACTGTAGTGTGATGAAAAGAAAGAGCACTTCTTATGAATCAAACCAAGAGTTTTATTTCAACAAAAGCATCTAGAGATCCTCTTCTAATTTAGCAGCATCTTCCAAGAACACACATCTTCCAGGAACTCCTCCTTAGAAAAGGGAGGGCAGGAACACAGTAACATGAGGAAATACTCTAAACTATATTTCTATTTCCAAGAAGGAAAGACCGACTCAGTGGCTGTTACCCAGCTGTGCTTCCAGAGGTCCCACTGCTGCTTTCAGCCTCCAGGACAGCTCTCTTGCACACACGCTTCCCAACAGACACACTCAGCTGCCTAAAGAACATGTCCTAGCCCAATGGCTAAATAATATTCTCTTTCAAATAAAAAGCTTCCAGACTCTTTTCTTTTGAAACTCAACTTTATTTGAAACTTTCAGAACTCTAATTTAAACACTTGACTAACACCTACCCCTACTTTATCCTACACAGTAAAACTCCACTACTTGTCCTATTTCGGGAAATGGAAAGGAGGACAGGTGGCTGGGGAGAAATCCAGGGAAATTCTATGGGAAGCTGGGGACAAGGCTAGGGAAGCCAAGGCCCAGTTCAAATTGAGCCTGGCCAGAGATATAAAGGATAACAGGAAGGGCTTCTATAGGTATGAGGCAAGGAAAAGAAAGGCTAGGGAGAACAGGGGCCAGCTCTGGAAGGAAAAGGAAGCGATGGNTTTTTTTTTTTTTTTTTTTTATTTCGAAATATGCATTATTTCAATGTAGCCACAAACACAGAGATAAGTTATAGCTATTATCCAATGTGCCTCTGGAGCAGCGGCTCCCACACCAGCGCTTGAGGAAGGCCCGCTGATGAACAACGCCGCCATCTAGCGGTGACATCGTCACCCGGCCTCTCCTATGGCTGGACGCGAAACTGGTACTTGAGGCACTGCAAGATGCGTCTCTTGGATTAGGATCTTGGATGTGACAGTTTCGAAAGCAAATCCCATATCTAAGTTACTTGTACAGTGATTCAAATGTTCAGAGAATTTATCTCAATCCTTTTAAGGCACAAACATTTGACATTCAATTCATGGTAGTTCCTAGAAGTGTGAGGTTGTGTAAGCTTTTGTTTGGGTTTGCGTTTTTTTTTTACAATATTGCATCTTTTTTTCCCACCTCCAGAGTGCTTTAGCTGCCATAATACTTTTTTAGTTACCTCTCTGAACTCACAGTTTTAATCTGTTATTCAGATCCTTCCATTTTTTTGGTTGCATCCTAGGCCCTGTTCATTTTCCTCTTTTCAAACAGCAATGTCTAAACAGTCAAATTCTGTCACTGCATGATCTACTAAAGCAATCTGCTCTTTCAGTGAGCTTCCACTGACCATTATTGCCATATTTTCCCTACCTGTATGATTGTAAGTGTAACCTTTGTCATAATTAGTGAAAGGCCAGCAATTTTATGTTGACCTCCTCAGGACTCATCCAGACTTGCCTTAGTCTGAGCATCTTTTAGCTCATTTAAATAATTCTCTGTTGGACTAGTGATAAATTCCTAGCTTGTTTTAGTTAGCCAGCAGGCACCTGGCCCTCTGCTCAGTGTTCCTCCTGGTGCTCTCTCCAGCCAGCTGCTTCCCAGCTGATGACCTCTGCATGCAAAAGGCAATGGGAGCTCTGACAGCTCCGACAGCAGGTTTAGAGCAGGGACATGGCACTTCTCCCTCCTGCCCCTTCCCCTGAGCCCTCTGCAGCACTGGCTCCTGGCATCCTCCCACTCACAAGCCCTCACTGCATCATCCCACTGCCTCAGCCAACAGCAGGACCTTCCCATCCCCGCATCCCTCCCACCCCAGGTAGTGCCTTTCTCCTTTGCCCCACACAACACACACTGGCCCCAGGAGCTCAAAGGCTGGGTCTTCAGGACTTTCCCCCCTCCAAATCCATGACTGTAGTGTGATGAAAAGAAAGAGCACTTCTTATGAATCAAACCAAGAGTTTTATTTCAACAAAAGCATCTAGAGATCCTCTTCTAATTTAGCAGCATNACAAAAGCATCTAGAGATCCTCTTCTAATTTAGCAGCATCTTCCAAGAACACACATCTTCCAGGAACTCCTCCTTAGAAAAGGGAGGGCAGGAACACAGTAACATGAGGAAATACTCTAAACTATATTTCTATTTCCAAGAAGGAAAGACCGACTCAGTGG
>VXBX01001680.1:10498-20670 GCA_013400415.1 Scytalopus superciliaris
TCCCCCCCCTTTTTTTTTTTTTTTTTTAATTATGGTGAGGGCTTCAAGTGTTTCCCATCTTGATGCTTGTGCAAGGTAAAATATACCCTTTAAATGGCCTTTTCATATAAATAAGATAATTGTACATTCATTGGTTAAAGGCTTGGGAACCAAACGTGAAACCCAAAGGGGATGTTTTCAAATGCTCGTTGATATAAAAGCAGGTCTTGGGCTGTCCCCAGGTTCCTGAGGACCATGTACTGCCTGACAAGGAGGAATATGCACTGACAGCATTCCTTAAAGGAATGCTTCAAGGACAAAATGAAAGCATTTCCATAGGGTGTAGCCATCAATCACCAGGAGGATGTTCTTGTACACCAAGTACAACACGGCAGAGCTTTCCAGTGACCTTAACGCAGTGGCCAACGTAGGAGCTGCTACAGTAATTACAGATTACATTAAGTATCGAGTAAAAGCCAACAGGCAACTACCAGGCAAACCTTTTATACATTATTAAAATCATATCCTTCCCAGAAGATTCAAGCTAATAAAATTGAATTCGATAATGCAATCAGTAAAAAGCAGGTTTAAAAAAAAATAAATTCCTCCTTTGTTGATAACGTCCCAAGAAATCCTGTGTTTTATATAGTGCCTAATATACGTAAGTGTGAAAATAATCCCTCAGGTATATTAACAGTTTCAGTTGCACGTTCTCTGAGACTGCCTTGTATTTTTTATAATTACATTTTATTAAGAAATAATTGTTATATATCAAGTGTGGCGTGCACTTAGATTAAAGACTGAAGACTGTGGTTACATAATATTTCAGCAATTAAGATACTGGGAAAATTTTATAAAGTATAAAATTGGAAGGACTTTTGTTGTTTATTAAGAAGATAGTTCTCCTTCCTGAGCAACTGGCTGGGACAGTTTGTTGCAGGCCCTGAAAAATAAAAAATATTAGAGGTTTGACATGAAAATAGGAAGAGAGAACAAGCACTTTGTAAGGAGACCAATCTTCACTGCTAACATTTCTAATAAAGTACTTCTGACTGGATATATCCTGTGTTTGGTCACCTTGAAAGAGCCCAGGTGTTCCTGACTTTCAGACCAAAAGATTTTGAAAGCCTGGCATTTTGAGGGATTGACTGAATAAGAAATTCTTCTTGGCCAAGTTAGTATATTTTATTATATAGTAGAACCAGGGTTACCTGTGTTTGAGAACTGACACTGCACAGCAGCTGCTTTTGTCAGGTTATTGGTCAATCTTTGATTTCACATGAGTCTTAAATGTTAAAACAAAGCATATACTATTCACATCTATCATATACAAAGTTTAGAAAAAAGTTAATATTGAACAATATTCTACAACTAGATTAGTTTTCTCTTTTTGTGAGCCTAAAGGGTCCAAGACCTGGCTGTAAAGCTGTCAGCAAATGAGTTGAGTCTGCACTGAACATCTAGAACACGGCTTGAAGCAGAATGTGGTGCAGATTCCCTGAGTAGGTGGTAAAATGATTAAAAATAAATAAGGCCAGGATAAATCAGTTTCATGATGAAGTATTTTACACACAGAACACTGTACTTGCAAAAATTCACCTCTTCAATCAGTAGCTGGCATAGTACAAGATCCAGCTATACCTGGGTGAGGACCTACATGTTTGTTGTTTCTTCAGTTCTTCCAGAATGACTGGAAATGTTGCAACTTTATGCATTTGATCACAGCTATTACCCAAAGCCAGAAGCACTGCCTGCTCTGTGCCTATGGAAGGGCATGGAAATACTGCTTCCAGTGGGAGTTAACTGCGAATTTGTCCTTTTTAATTTAGGCAATCAGTTACTCCAAGTCTGGATAAAGTCTTAGCTGTGGCATGTGAATCAAAGTTGCCCCTGTAAATCCTATTTTTACTTTTAAAAGTCACATTGCTTATTTCAAAAACAAAGTGTAGGTTCCTATTTTTGCAAAAATCCGAAGCAAACCCTCTGCCCCCCGGCCTGAGTCTTTGTTGTTCGCTGTCAGGAAACTTGCCTGAAGCATTAAATGGATCAAGGAGTAGCAGTACAGCAGGCCAAAGTCAGCCCTCTGCAGGTCCAGTGCAGTGCTTGGAGCAATGCCTACTGAAACTGGGGCTCAGTTTAGTTCTCTATCTTTGCTGTGTGAGTAGAGATTCTGTTTCAGTTCTTCAGAGGCGCCCAAGAAAACGTTGTAATTGATGTTTTCCACTCATTTTCTTTCTCTGCTGGTTCTGTATTTTGGTTGAATCGTGTTTCCTCAGCTTTCAGATGTATGCTTGAATGCTGGAAAAACTCACTCTCATGCATAATGAAAGAGGAAAAGTAACAGAGGAGGAATTTATTGGCTAGAGTCTCCATTCCTGCTCTATATCTTGCTCTACAAGCTCCCACAGCAAGCGAGTGGTAGAGCCAAGAATAGAACACCACTTCTCTGACACCCAGTCCAGTGCCTTAACCCCTGCCTCCCGTGAGAAATTTTGTTTTGGATTTCTGTGCAGTGCAAAGATAAGATCATACTTTATTTTGGTGCCTAAAGTGATCTCTGGGGTGAATGAATAAAGTTGGGAAATAGCCAGAGAATAACACAATGTAAATAATGAAACATAAGGAGGTTACATATATATATACATATATATAAAACACTACAGCTTCTCAGACTGCTGTATGGCTAGATAGAATTAATTAAAAATTATATGAAGCATTTGAGTTCTCTCAAGTTTGTTTTGAGCATATGAGGTCTTCCTCAGTGAAAAAGCAGGATTTCTTTTGCTCAGCTGGGTTTTGTTTGAGAGCAGCCAATGGAGGTGTTCTTTGGTCTGTAATATAGTCTCTGGTAGCTCTTGCTTTGTTGGGATAATAGCAGGTGTTGTGTTGCCTCCTTGGGGACAGCAAAGGAATTTGGGGTAAAGATGGAGTTACAGTGGGTTGATTAATGCATTGGAACTGCAAAGCTTTGCTGTTATTAAGGATTTAGTATAATAAGCATGTGTAAACCTAACACAGAGATGCTGATTTGAAATAATTAACTGCATCCAGTACTCTCACATGGTAAAGGCAAGAGTGGTCTCCAGAGGTGCTGACCCTGAAACAGCCCCTCCCTATTCTGGTGAGGAAAAATGTACCCTCTCCAAAACATGCAGCTGTGCTCAGCTGACAGGGATGCTCACCCTGCCCTTTGTTTTGGTGTCCACCAAACCTTCCAGGAGATTCGTGGCTGCTGTTGTGCTATGTTATAGCCAGCTGCTTTCCAGGTTTCCTCCTCCTGAAAGACTTTGAGTTCTGATAAATCAGGGAGTTATCATCTTGCGCTCAATTTCAGGCAATGTAAGAGCTTCTCTTCCCCAGCTTTTCCCAACATATGAAAGACTTATTTCCAAAATCTCATCTCACATCATGAATGTGTGTGTGTAAATGCAGGGGAGAGACATATTGCTGTAGAAGGACAGAAGAGAGGTCACCGTAGCTCTCTGTCTGTTCTTTAGCCATGTTTATTGCTTTTATACAAACATCTGCAACACAAACTGCTCAAATGCATTTGAAACTGTCCCTATTTCAGGTTGGTTTAGGTACCTGGGCAGTGTGGGTGCACACATAAGTTGCTGGGGACAAGCTGAAGCATCAACTTACAGCACCACTGGGACAGGGACATCCTTCTGTGCTGATGGCAAAATAACACGTTTCCTTGCTCACAGGCTAGAAATGATTGGGAATTTCTTGGCAGTGCTTTGCACTTGGGAACTCTTTATTTCTCACCACTGAAACACGTTGTGGGAACGTGCCAGTTTCAGTGGAACTTCTGTAATAAAAAGTTTGTTTTCAGGCTAGAATCTAGAGGGAGTGTGATCTAACCCTGATCTGCCTCTCAGAGAAGAAGGATTTAACCCCCAAAGTCTTCACATTCCAAGACAGCCCTAATTCTGGGTTATTATGTTGTTACAGTGCTCTTTTTCCTGTGCTTCTGTAAAAGAAAATAAACAAAAAAACCCCAAACAACAAGCAAATCCCGCTTCTAAGGTCATCATGTGATTGAGAGTGCTTCTGAAATTTTGAAAGGATTTCTGGGATGGGAAAAATTATTTGCTTTCTCTTTCAACTTTGCACCTCACCACTCCGTCATGAACTTTGCATCTGAGATTTTGCTCTTGATGAATGAGCTCTCAGCCATAAAGACTGCTGTGAACTAGGCTTAAGGACTTTCCTGAAAAATGAAAACCAAAAGGCTAAACCACAGTTACCTTAGGAAATGTGGGGAAGGAGAAAAATGAGGTCTTCGCTCTCCTGCCTCTTCTACAGAGTTTTGTGATTTGTTCTTCAGGCAGATTCTCGTGTGCAGACACTGGCTGCTCTTGCTCAAATGTGAGACGTGAGTAGAGCACCACTGTGTTTTCAGGGAGGGTCTGCTGGGGTCTCAAGGGACTGGCAGGCAATGGGATGGCTCTGGTGGAACCTTTCCCCTCATGAACATCACCCATGATGCTCTGTCTGAGGGAAGTTACCAATTGGCTTGGCTCTTCACCTTCACGGGCTTTTAGAAATGCCAGTAAAATAAACAGAAATTCTGTCTGTTGTTCTTTCTGGAATGATATCTAGTGTTACTCACTACTTGCTGTAGTTGTGGCTATAATTTTTTGTCATTTATTTGTGTGACAATTGAAATAAAAGAGCTGAATTTGGACCTCATAGTATGAGATGGCTACTGCTTATACTCTGTCTTCTTCCAGGCAGCAGATACCAAGAGGCTGCTCCTCCAGGCTGTTGGAGAACTCACAGTGATATCTTTGCATGGAGTTGTATCAAGGTGAAAAATTTAAATCTTACAAATCACTGCAATTATACTCATCCCCCTCTGGGAAGATTCTGGGGGGAAAAAAAGTGGTTGAAGACCTGTCTGGTGGGCTCTTAGAGTGTGCTCGCATTGTGGTGATGAGTGGAGAATGAAAGAAAAAACATAGCAAACAAATGGGAATATTTTAGAAAATTTTCCAGAGACAGTTTGAAAAACAACAACTTGGTATAAAAATATTGTGATTCTGTATTTGATGGACGTTCAGTATGTTTTGGGTATCAGTATGGTGGATTTCTTTTGGGATTCCATATCTAGCAGAAAGTTCTGAGCAATGGTACCTGGGCTTATGTCCTGAGCAGAAGTAGCAGCACGTAAACATCCAGAGGAGTAATTCCTGTGTGATGTGGAAGGAACTGGACACACTTTACTGCTGTCAGCTCTGAGCACTGTCTGTGTGTGCCCTGTATTGAAACAAGGGGTGGCTCAATATGTGCTTTCATATGAGCCTCCACAAATTGAAATAGCGGAGCTCTAAGGATATACCTTCCTTCTTAATGTCTCTTAGAAATAACTTCCAAATCAGCTACTAGTGCAGTCGTGCAAAGTCCGGCAGTGCATTCATGCTTTGATACTAATGAGTGCTGTGCACAAAGTGATTTGAAAACACCTTTCAAAGAGAACAAACATGGTTTGTCTCAGCCAGTGTGGAAATCCTACAAAATTCCTAGTGAAGGATTGCAACCGTATGGAATATTTACTGAGCACTGGAGGGCAAAGGAAGCAAAAAAACTTTACAATTTTTCTAAATTATTCTTGTAAGTACTTCAAACTTCCTTTTGACAAACTGTTTATTTCACTATTAATTGTAATAAATCTAAAGCATTTTCAATTCTAGGTAGTTTTTACTCAGTCTTTGAACCTTGAGCTGATTGTTTTAATTCTGCTGGGAGTGGAGGATGGGGTTCTTTGTTTAGGTACAATAACCAGCCATCCTTTTCTGTTCCCTGCTCTCTCAGCTTTTGTTCTTTATGTGATGCTATTTGCATCTTAACTCCAGCAGGCATCAAATAAGATGTTTAATTAAAAATGTTATTGGAGGTCCAATTTAAGATCAAAGATCACATGCTATCAGAGATCTAGTACTTTGATACCACAATAATAGGTACCTTAGAAGTAGTCAGATGGGTTAGATTAGATAGTAATTTATTTTAGCTTGTTTCCTTTCTCTTAGTACTCATTCCAGATACCATAACCTGCTAGAAGTTTTAAGAAGCAGCAGTAATTTTTAAAGTGAAAAGTAAAAGACTCCCAGTTTAAACAAAGCTGATCAAAAAATTATGGAAGTAGGAAATTGAGACCTTTAGAATATATATGACCAAAAGCATAATAAACGTTGACTGGGAGCATAATCCTGAATGCTAACAGAAGTCCGTTTGTTGTAACAAACATTTCATCTAATTTAATCTTCAAATGTATTGCTGCCAGAAAGAATAGAACTTTCAGGCTCTACTGTGTTGGTTACTCTTGAACTTCAGCTTTAACTACTGATGCTGATAGTGTCTCCCACTGAAAAGACCATTTTAATTATGGTTGTTATCCGTCTCAGTGAGGTCTCTGCACGTGTATTATTTACAGATCATTCTTTAAATACTAAATAAGTTGTGTACTGAGGTGGGGACAAGATACAAAATTAGGTTCCGTTGCCATCAGAGCACAACAGTGTGTGAGTTTGAGCTCTTGTGAGTGCAGAGCTCACGATACAATACTCAGAAGAAAGCAAAGGTTGCTTTAGTTCAATCCCTGTCTGTGCACCTGCACAGTTAGTTCTTAAGTCTCACAAGAAATTAATCACCTCTGAAAAGATGCAAGAACCCTCCACTTCTAACACAGCCCATGGCAGTTAATGGAACCAATGTGGTTTTACCTGTTTATTTTTATTCTACTTCTGAATTACCTTGATTTTAGATTAACTAATCTAAATGTCTGCTCGGTAGAGAACAGTACTTTTTTTGTATTCTTTCACACTTATAAATTATTCTAACAGCTCTTCCGGATAATAAATCATAACTAGGTTGGTTTCTAATGCATTTGAACTGTCAGCCAGTATGTGCAGAGTGTTATCAGTTTTCGTGTGTTACAGATAGGCGACGTGGAAAAGTGGTTTTCAAATAGTGTTGAGCTACTGCAAAGATTTTCCATTTGCTTCTCAGCCTTTGCCTTTGTGCAGTCTCGGGGTGACTGTGTTGAAGTGGGAGGGGGTAAGGTCTGCCAGGAGGGACGATCCCAAAGCTTCCTTTTCCTTAACTGGGCAAAGTCTGTGAATCTCCCAGGCAGACAGAGGAGCAGAATTCCAGCTCCTGCTTACCAACCCCAAAAAGACTTTCAATGACTTTCCATCTTTTCTTACCCGAAAGTGGCTTTGGAAACACGGCAGGAATGCAAATAAACGTGTAAAAGAGTCAGTCTAATCAGGCATACAGTTCTCAGAAACTTCATTACTCTTGCTTATCTGAAAAACTGCAAATAAGAAGGGAAATGCCAGAGGGGCAGAGATGCATTGTCACATTGCAAATTTTGTGTTAGGAGGGATATTTGTGAGTGCTAACAGAAAGCCTAACATCCCAAATTCCATACTTGGGTTCAGTCTTGTGAATGAACACTATTTTTAGAAATGAACTCACTTGAAAAATCCTTATTTTCCATGTAAATGGACATCTTGTTTAAATTCAGAGGCAAAGAAACCTGAGGTTAAGTGTAAGACCCACAATTCAATTTGCATGTTGAGTAATTCAAACTGTAATAGAAGCTTTGTCATGTTAAGGTTAGGTCTTTCCTGTGGCTGTTCAAGTGGACTCTAAAGACTTTTTAACATGTTGCAGGATATTAAGGGGGGAAGGTTTGACCTACATCCATTTTTTTCAGACCCACTTCTGCAGGTTTCATCACACTTCCCGTGTCTCACACGTGGGACATTGCTGAGGGCAGTGTAGGTGCCCAATTGCCTACATACAATTTCATCAGGAAAGGTATATGATTTATTGCCCTGTAAAGGGTTTTGACATGAAGCCTGTGAAAAGCACTATATAAATGCCAATACAATATAAAACGTCACACAAATACTTTGCTCATTAATTCCGACCCTGTGCTTTTGTGCTGGAGAGAAATGAGAGTGAAATATGAATGTGTTCCTTATGCTTTAAAGGGAAAAAATGGGTTTGTGGATTTTATAAAGGCTGATGTGTTAACCTGCCTTTGTGGTTCCTTTAAAGACAAGCAGCAAGAAGCCCCCTCTTTGCCTGGTAGTAACACTGCGAGTGAGAGCAGATAAAGCCCCAGCAAAGGGGAACCCCCCCGAGTTTGTGATGACAGTCCTTGGTCATGACACAGCTCTCACCACACCAAGAGATGATTTAATTTTTTCATTTCAAAATTTCATTTATTTCAGCACTACTAGCTCTGGAAATCTTTCTGCCATCACCCCATTACAGTTTTGCCTCTTACATTTTGTCATATTATCTTCTTTTAACAGCTTCATATCCAAATCTCCCCCAGTCTTCATGGCCTGTTTCAGAATGTGGCTCCAGCAAAAGAAAATGTGCTTCACTGGAGAGTTTTACTTACTTAGAGCTGAGCAGCCCCTGTTGCACATCTTGATTGTGTTGGCCAAAGGGGACAACAGCTCCTCAAAGCCCAGATCTCACCAGTTCCCACTCCTTCCTTCTGGGAAGCCACTGGAGGAGATCAGGGAGGAAGGGGAAGGTCATGGGGCATACCAGAAAACCCCCTCTCATGCTCTGCAGGGATTTTCCAGCCTTGCCCAATTCACTTTGCAGAATGTGAGCCAGCCTGGCCCAGCGGGTATAAATCACAGAACTCTTGTGTCTGATCAGCTGATGTTTTCTCTTACCTGCATGGTGGGGCTTCAGTTTTTTTAAACATTCATACATCAGCTTAAACTATCACTCAGTACTGAGTAAAATCTGCTCCATCCCTTTATTTTGATTTCAGGTTCTTTTTCAGATTCCTTTCCCCTCTGTGTTTCTCCATGATTTTGATTGTTTCTATTTTCGCTTTAAATAGGATGTTCACTTTCTGCTGATTTCTGCTGACATTTTTCCCTTTTGATTTGTAGTACTATTAATTCCCCTCTGTTCAATGTTTTGTCTACATTCAGAACATGTTTGTTTTTCTCTAGTGGCCTGTAATTACTTTCCCCCTCCTCCTCTTTAATTTTTCCAATTACGTTCTCCACTGATGCTCCTTTAAGAGCAAGACGTACTGGGGCTAAGCTCTTGAGGATATGAGGATATGGCTTTTTTTGGCCAGAAAGTGCTCTTTGGCTTGGAAAAGAGCTTGTGTTGAAAATACTGATTGCACCTCTCTTTGGTGCAGGGGTAAATGAGGTTTTTGAGTGCAGTTAGTTAATACACGAGTCCTGTATTTTGATCAGGGATGGTCCTGCATTGCCACCTTCTAGTGGGACTGGGGACAAAGGCAAGGCAACTCTGCTGTGCACCTTTAAAACAGAGACCTCCAGCTCTTGGGTTTTGGGAAACCTCTGTCCATTTCAGGTGAGGGATGGAGGAATGCAAAGGCACTGACTCAAAGTAACAGAGGAAATCTGGAAGGAAGCAGAAAATCAGGTTCAGTTCTCTGGTGTCCCCACTTAGCACAGGGGCCTCCACCCTGGTCTTTCAGTCTTGCCTCTGGCCTGTTCATTTTCCTCTGTTTTTCTTTCAGTCTCAATGTTGTGGAAATCCAGGTCCTTCCTACAGGCAGAAACAAGATCTACTTCATAGTTGGCACCCCGTACCATTTTCACAGGGAAACATTTCTCGAGGAGCGCTCCGCAGGGCTCACTGCTGCTCCCTGCGCGTCTCCCCGCCTATGAATGCGCCTCATTCTTCCCAGCCCCGTGTTTTCAGTGGCACTTTCACCAGGGACACGCTAATTCCGGGCCTGGTGGAAATTCGGAGGCAGCTTCTCTTCCTGGCAGGCGCCGGTACCGGACCGTAAACCCTCCGTCCCATCCAAACCCCTTTCGGGATGGTTTTCTCCGGCGCGGTTCCAGCGCGGGGGGCGCGCCCGCGTGCCCGCCNGGGGCTCCGCGGGCGCTCCCCCACCTCGGAAAGTCGTTTAGAGAGGCTCCAGCACAGCGCGCAGACAGGGAAGGCTTTGTGCAGGTGTGTGCACAGCGCAAAGCAGGGAAGAAAAATAAAGAAAATGGGGATTAAAAAAAAAAAAAAGAAAAAGGAAAAAAAAAAGTGGTCAGAGTAGGTTTGTTAAGGAATCCGGTAAGTTATAGGAAGCAAAATTAAATGTCTGGTGCTTACACGACGGCATGTTTTACAAGGGAGAAGGAAACTGTGCAGAAAATGCATGAGCTTTTATT
>VXBX01001680.1:27267-58168 GCA_013400415.1 Scytalopus superciliaris
CCCTCCCTTCTTTTCTCTCCTCCTTCCCTCCTTCCTATTCTTCCCTTTCTTCCCTCTCCCCACTTTCTATCCTTCTCCCACTGTCTCTTACTCAGGGCCCACAGCCACCACTGAATTCGGGACCAACTTTGCGGTGCTGCCGCAGGCGATGCCGCCCGGGCCGAGCCCGTGGCCGAGCCCTGCTGTGCCTCCTGGCTGCTCCCGGGCCGCCCGTGGTGCTGGGCAGAGAAAGGACACAAAGGAAAACGACGGTCCGAAAGGCGAGCTCGTTATTAATACAGCCCTGCTTGTAAATGAAAAATGTAACCCTTGTTAATTAACGCTGTTTACATGGGGTACAAGAAACTTAAGAAATGTTTCTACAAAGGGGAAGGAACTGTTTACAAAACTCTTTCAAAAGTGTGACATATTGCTGCAGTTCCAGCACTAAAAAGCCAAACACACTTACACGCCTTTGAAGTTGGCTGGCTGAGGCAACATTATTTGACTCGGATTCAGATATTGCTTGTGGGTATAACTAATGGCTTTTACCTAGTTAGTGGGTTGGGAGGGGCGAGGGCCTGGGCGCCGTGGCCATTGGGTCCCTCTGGAGAGCCGGGGCTGGCTCCCTGCCAGCTCTGTACAATGTCAACATTGAATATTTGAATTCCCAGACTCTATTTAACAACTTTCTAAATAAATAAACTCATTGTGTGTCTGTGTTTAAAATTATTTCACCTCTTTCATGAAAGCTACAGCATCTTATTACACCGGCCTCTCAGGCAGCTTTTCCCCCTTTTCTTTCCAAACAAACACAAATGGAGTTGAGCACGGGTGGTTTTTTTTTTCTTTACTGTCTCATATCTCTCCCTCTCTCCCTGTCTCACTTTCTGTCTGTCTTCTCAGGAAGCACGAGTGGAAGCTGCTCGGGCATCCTTAGCGGGACAGCTCTGTGCACCCTGTTATCTAATCATAACTAAAACCAAAGCCAGGTTCACCAAGTTGGTTAAATATTAATCATTTCTAAAAGGAGGCCCATGTGAGTGCCATTGCTGCAGCAGTGCCCTGTACATACTCAATCATTTTGGCTGCCATACCCTAGGCGGGCTCCAGGGACAGCTTTCATTGTTGTTGCCATAAATGGCTATTAGTGTTCATATTCACCTATTCACCTACTTATTTAAGTGCACATAAGTGTGGATGTGGCTGTGCTCCTGGATATGTGGGCATTTGTGTGTGTTTATAACATACTTTTCTGTTCTTGCCATGGAGATATATGTGTGTGTATACATATGTATGTAATACCTGTATCTATGTGTGCACATACAGAGAAAAAAGCAGGTAAATCTTTTTGATATTTGTAATTGCAATTAATGTATGTACAGTGTATAGTTTAGAGAGAGACTGCGGTATGCACAGGCTGCTGGAGTGCTTGTAGTCCTGGCATCAACATCTGCATATCCACCCAGGCTCTGAAACATTGTGGATACATATAGGGAACACAGAGCTGAGGTGCAGCAGCCTAGTTGTTGTTCCCTGGGATGCTTCCCAAATGCACTAATTGTGTACTTCCGTGGTGGGAGTATTCATTGTAAATTATTTATTGCCTTCATATGTAAGTAGAGCTGTGTGGACAGAGACGGTATTTCTAGCGGTCCTGGGGAGCACAGCTCCCTGATAAAGCTGTCTAAGTTGCTGAAGAAGAAAGAGGGATGAATTTTGTGCCAGGACAGGTATGTGGTGGATGAAAGAAAGTGTCATTGGTTGCTCCAGCTGAGGGTGTATGAGGGAAGGGCAGTAGGAAAGCAGATGGAGTTTTATAAATCTCAGCTAATGAAACCTTGTCCATAGAATTTGCCTTGCTTTGCAGTAAACCACTCTTTAAACAAATGTACTTTAGCTTTGGAAGGGCTTGTACAGACACTTAGGTTTCCAACCAAGAATTCATAATATTTGTTTATTTAAAATTTAACTAGGTTTGCTGTCATTTTTGGAGCAAGTCTGTGTTCTTTTGCTGTAATTTAATACAATCAGTTTTACATCATTTCAGTTTAGTTAGGCAAGGAGTGGCTTATGAAGAGCAGAAAGGTTTAATCCCATATGGTTTTCAAACTAGCAGATGCAAGTGCCATGTTATTTGGTAGACAGAGCTAGAACTGGACAAATGCAGATTAGAAGTACAGTTTTTATTTTAAGTAGTGAAGGTATTTAACCAGTAAAACAATTTACTGAGACCTGGGTGGATTTCAGCATCACTGGAATTCTTTTGTCTTAATTAAGGTTGGCTGTTTTTCTAAAAAGATATGAGCTAATCCAAACAGGAATTAATTTAGGGAATTCCTGTAGCCTGTGTTGTACAGGGGGGCAGACCAGACCACTCTTCCTGGTTTTATAATCTATTCACCTAGTTAAAGCAGTGCCGTTTCATATGGAGACATAAGCTCAAGGCTGGGATCACAGGAATGCACTTAAAAACTAAATGGCCATTAAAAAACCCGGGCTCAACTCAGACAACACAGAACCAATGTCTGGCTCAAAGACTTTTCCATCCTTAGCACTGCTTACCTGGATCTCAGAGCCGTGCTGGGCTCGGGAGTGCCCTGCCCATGGGTTTGAGGGTGAAGGCAAAGAGGGGTTTTGCCAAGATGGAAGGAGGAATGGGGTGTAAGTGCTGAGGTTCAGGTACAAAGAAGAGGGTCTGGGCTCACAGGTTTGATCACTGCTCTGTGATGGGTTTCTAGTGGGTTCTGGCCACCTTCATGTGCAACTGGTCACTGCTGCAGTTCTTAACACCCCGAGCAAGAACCAGGCAAAACCAGTACAGATCATGATATGGACTAATCAACATCAGGAAGCACCTTTAGACCCCCTTTACTTCAGGGGCTGCTGGAAGGGGGTGTTTTGCTGGCAGATAAATGGCAAAGGGGATGAAGATGCTAAGGAGAAGTGAATGTTGTTGTCCCCAGGACTGTGTCTCATTGCATTGTCATTTAAAATAAAAAAATCACAATGCTCAGGGTACAATCCAACCCTGCCTGATCATTCATTGACTTTATGTTCCCTCCCTTTTGTTTGCATTTCCAGGCTATGCCGAGGCATTGCCTTCTCCAGTGCTGCTGGAAGAAAGGGCAGCCACGGATACATGTGGGAGGAGGGAAGCTAGCCTGCAATGAATATTGTATTTGGTGCTAAATATGTAACAAAGAGAAAGAAATGTGAGTTAATCCAGTAATAAGAGTTGGAAAGTGAAACACAATTTGTTTTATTTCAGGGTTTAATACCGTGGTCTGTTTCAGTGAAGCATTATCTTTTAAAGTAGGATATGCACAACGACATAACCCCCCCTACCTTAAGGGAATGTCAAAGTTTGATCTCTGAATAAAGGAAATTCAGAGTTAAGGCTGAAATGTACCACATGGCCTCCAAGGCTCAGGAACAACAGGAGGCAAGGAAGTACCTAAAGTTGTGGGCTGCACTTTAAAATGAGTCCAGTAACTACCAAGCCGCCAGCGCTCGTTGCAGATACGCGGCAGCATTTGAGCTGGGATTTGTATTGACTAGAGAGAGCCTGGCTCAACAAGATCTGTGATGATCTCGAGTCTTTTTGGAAAACTTGGCTGATCTGTTATGAGCCTGTGAGTTTTACGGTGAAAGGAGCACAGGTCTGGGCTCAATTTATGCAGCAGAAACACTGTCTCCTTTGACATGAATAGCTTTTGTTTAGAAAATCTTATATTGGAGCAAAATTTCAGTTCTGAGAAGGAATATACCCACGTTACAGCTTTATTCCTTTTCTGAAGAATTGCTTATATGTCTGAATGGGTGCACTACATTTTAGCCCTGTTTAAGCTCCAAACTAAATTTAAATTGCCTGTAAAATAATCCACAGAATGGAAACTGCCACACAGCCATAGCCCTTGCTCCCTGACCCAAACCCGTATTCCATTGCAAAGCACTGCACTGCTCTGTTTAGTGATTACAGTAAGTTAGAAACCAGAAGAGCAAGACTTCTATGAATAGGTTATTTTTGGCAATTGCATCACCAATTATGTATAAAATTTCAAAAAATATGAGTTCTGCCAGTTTGATCTCCGAGAGGGATACAGAAAATGAAAGCTTTGAGACTGCTGTAACATCATACTATTTTGTCTATTAGATATCATTAGATTACCAGAATACTGAGACCTTCATATCAACCAGTCTAACAAAAATTTCCCAGGTGGTTTAAATTAAAAAATTAGCCATAAATATATTTTGTATAATGCAATTTATTATGGATGTTTATTGTGTGCAGTGGGAAAAAGTTTGGTTTCGGATGATCTTACCGTATAACATGTGCCCTGCTGAAACTGTTTATACTGTGGCAGGCTGTAAAAGCCCCAGTCTAATTCCAAGACCGGCTGGGCTACATGCTCTGAAAGCCACAGGAAGGCACAGCCCTTTCCCTGGAAAGCCAAAGGGGCAACAGCATCTTGTATGGGACATGTGCAACAAAAAACTTGGCAGTGGGGAAAGAGCTGAATGGCAGAGGAGACTGGAGGATGGTTCAGGGTGACATTTTTTATTAGGGAAAAGGGGGAAAAAATGATACCAGCTCGCAGCAGGTCCTGTTATACTGGGATGGGAGGCTCACCTGTGTCCAAGGGATATTTTTCTCCCACATCCCATGTTTTATCAAGCCTCTTCTAATTTCAGCTGTGTTTGGTGAGCAGGACTCTGTGCTGATGCCCGCCCTGGACTCCATATTTGCCCTTGTGCAGCAGAGAGAGGGGACTAACCCCGTCCTTAGGGACCTTGGGGTCCCTGTAATGGACACACCCACCCCGTGCTGGGATGCTGCGGCAGAGAGCTGACAGCTTCAGGAAAAGGTCTCCCGCCTCCTCTCCTGTTCTTTTGCACAAAGTCCACATGCTGGCAAGGGTGAAATCATTCCTCAGTTTAAAAAAATGAAACCCTCAAAAACTTCCCCCCCACCCCAGCCCAAGCTCCTTCACACATGTATTAACACCAAACTGGCAAAGCCAATGGAAAAGGATTTTGTGTTTTGGCAGCAGAGCTGGCTCAGAGCTCACTGCGGGCCTTATCCCAAACCCACTGGAGCTGAAGGAGCTTGTACCGACTTCAATGGGCTTTGGATTGGGTCTGGCCAGGAGGAATCTGCTTCTCCTCATCCTTGGGGGCTCGGGGGTTATCAGCAGCTTTTGCTCTGCGGTGAGCCCCAACATGCAATGCTGTAACAGATACCTGGATTTACATCAGTGTAAGTGAATTAGGTTGGCCCTATAATCTGGCCTCATTTAAGAGTCATTTTAGCCATTACAATGAAACATGAACAGTGCTGATGGGGGGACTGCAGTGACTTTTAATACTTGTTTCCCACCATGCCCTATCTATTCCCCCCCGCTCTCCATCTCTCCCATGGGTTGAGGACTGCTGGGGGCACTTGGGGGGTGCAGGAGGGGCCCAGTACCTACATCCAGCATCTACATCCCAAGGACTGTGGTTCTCCAAATAGCCTGAGTTGGTACCTTCTGAACAAATAGCTTTGCTGCTGAAAGTACCTGGTGCCTCTAGTAAGTGCTCCATTTATTGCCTCCCGATTTTGTCTCGGACAAACAGAAGGTATGTGAGAGACAAGCACTGACTGCTGGAAAAAAATCACCCCAAACATGTCTAAAGCACAGCTTGAGTCACTGGTGGTGCCTATATTTTTGATTTAAAAACCATTTAACATTTCCAACGTTTGACAGAAATGATTAACCTTCCCCTCTTGAAAACTCTTTGCGATTTGAACTTACTGTGTCACGTTTTATTTACTTGCACCTTGGTGAGGAATTAAGCAATGTTTTTGGTGAGTTTCTCTTTGTGGCTCTGTATAAAGGAAGAAAAGGAAATACGTTGTTTGAAATAATTTTGAAGTGATGTTTCTATTTTACTTTTTTTAGGCTCTTGATGTATTTTTGGCTACAGGGACTGGCATGGAGCGGTTGGTCTAAGAATACATAACATCGAAAAGCACAGGGATATCAGCGGTATCTGAGTGAACAGCACAGCTCTATACTTCTGCTGTTTTGCTGAAAACTTGTTAATTGTAAAAGATTAACACTATGAGATGTTTATCCTGATTCTTTCAGTTCTTATGGTAAGCAGTATTTCAGCAGTCACTGGCTGCCTGTGTGTTATTGGGTAGTTATGTTCTGCCTGAATAATTATTGTCTGGGAGTTTGTGCTTCCTGATAAAGCCAAGGTAACTGAGAAATGAAGAAATGATGCACTAGGTCACTCCAGATGATGCAGATCAGAGACATCTGAGGGAATAAACCTGTGCAGTATTTTTCACGTCAATTACCATGCTCAGAATGAAAGAAAAGGTGAAATTATCTGTACTGAACCAATGCCCTGAGTAAAAACTGAACTGAGACTGAGCCAGAAGGGGTGGTATGGAGTCAGACCCAGAATGGGATGCAGCAAAGCTGGGGCTTTCACCATGCACCATGCTGAAGAATCAGCTGTGCACCAAACATAGGAGATTTATTTCCATCCTGACATTATTATTTATTATGACTCAAATTAAAACAGCGACCACAGAACGCAGCCAGGACTGGATGCATGTTGTGCTGAGCTCTGTGCAAACACGGGCAGCCCGCACAGAGCTTAGGCCCTGAGAAATGCAGATTAAACTTCGGGCCTGCTGCCCTACATGTGCAATTACAGCATCATTGGAGGCAGTAATAAAATCCCAAGGAGAAATGGATGCTTTAAGGAAAATCCATGGAGTTGGGACCGCAAAGTGCTAGGCTTTCCACTTGCACTTGGGTGGACGTGCTTCAGCTTTAATCCCATCAGACCTTTCCCCCTGCAAGGAAATGGCCCTCCTGGCTCCGTTTTAGCCAACCCTATTATTTTTGGCTCTGTCCATTAATCTTGGGTGATCAAGCTGCATTAAGCTATGAGTATCCTTGCAGCATCACCTGCTTGCTTTCAAAGAAAATAGCTCTGAGATTCCCAGAGAAGGAAGAAGGCAACACCGGCGGGTAATCCAGCCCTATAAAATCCCCGGGTTGTGGTTCCAGCCCGCTTTCCATGCGGGCGCTGCAAGAGGGACCCGCGCAGTGTGGCTGGCAAGTGCCAGCAACCAGAAAGTCCCTCAAGCCTATAAGGTTTATTAAGGTTCCCTTTAAGTCTGTGCCAACAAAAAGGGTCCTCACAGCCTCTGAGCGAGGCTTCATAAGCTCAGTTTTATGTTCGGATAATTTGGAGCCAAACTGTCACGGAGTTCACATAGCGAAATACCCCACGGAGCATCGCAAACTGCGAAGGAAATATATTGAGGAAAGAGAGGACTGATAATTTTATGGTTTTCCTCGAAGCTAAGCAGTAAAATGGGCTTTATTTAGCAATTTCCTACCTTCTGATTGCAATTTTGTCACCAGTGTAATGGTTTTAGATATAATATTTTGTAAAGAGGGAGAAATTTTATGAGCCAAGATGCTACAGCTTTGTACACAGTGTTTGGACCTGCTGTGGGAAGCAGTGCCACACACTCCTGGTTTCCAAAATGTTTGACTTTTGGATCAGAACCCTGAGCAGGACATGGCAGCAGCACTCAGCTTTGCTGTAGAAAGCCATCCAGCATGGATGGGCAGCCCTGGGAAGGAATAATCCTTTAAAGACAAAGGAGTAGTTTGATCCAGGTCCAGGGATGAGCAATATACTCTTAATTTTGGAGTGTGAAACATTTCTAATTTGAAATACATTTAAGAGTCTTGATTTTTACAGGTCATCACAATCTCAAGGCTCATCTTCTAAAACAGGCTATTAAAATCCCTTGTCCCTTAGCCTTTTGCTTAAAATATGTATGTGTAAATCCAGGTCCAGAAATCTTCTGATGGAATTTACAAGACAAACCTCTGTTATGTTTGCTCCTCACACAAATAACTGTTTTACACTTGGCATGGCCCATCTTTTAAAATTCTATTTTACAATGTAATAATTCACACCCACTTCTCTTTGGGAAGTCTGGGAAGGCATTTATAGAAGGGAAATTAAACATGGCTGGGCATTAGAGGGAGTACTGCTGATACATGCAACAGCTCAAAATGTTGAGGGAAGTGGTTATGGATATGGGAGAAGATGCCATCTTGACCTTGGCGGTTTGTTTATTAGACACTAAATCACAGACATTTCTTCTTCCAGTTATGACTGGTCTGAGGACACAGATATGACCTTAAAAGCCCTTTCTGGGGTTTTAAACAGAATTTAGACCTCATCAGTGCTCAGTATTTATGCAGCTTGAATGAGAAAAGGGAATGCAGAGACCACTGTGGGAAAGGAAAAACAAGGGGAAGAAACTAGAGCAAAAAAAATGAAATAGTCATTCCAGTGACTGTATTTCCTTTTCAAAAGGTTGCCCCTCCTGGTGCCACAGAGTAGAGATAATGAGAAAACATTTGATGTCTTTTTACCCACTTTGTTTATGCAACTTGTGCATACGACAGCCAGTAACCATCAAACTCATCCTGCCAACCTTCTGTATGCCCTGGAAGGAAGGGCTGTCTCTCACTGTCAGCAGCAAAGGTAGCACTGGAAATGAGGTGGAGTGACCAGACAGTAGGCAGGGATGTTGGGGGGGGAGAGGACTGGGAGATGGGACATGCCTGATGGATTGCTGTCAGCCTCCTGAGCAGAAGGATGCAAACAAATCAGCTCTGCTGGCACCTTTTCGTGCAGGAATAATTCAGGACATCTGTTCTAAGAGATGATTGGTGTTTTTCAAATACTAAATAGGCCCCGAATATACTGGTTGACATGGATTCATCTACCCAGTGTTATACCAGTTACATATATGTGTGTGTATGATCTCAGCAAGCTGACATGGCTAAATCACCTCTGTGCATCCTGACCTCCTGCTTAGTCTCTTGTTTCAGAGGCTCAGTATGAATTTGGGTGCTGGACTTACTCTTCAGGTCCACATATTTCCTCCATGTTCGTGCTCTGCAGAAATAGCTGTGCTCTGCGGCTCGGTGAGGATCCAGCTGAAGCTTGCGAGGGCTGGAGGGAGCAGTGTTGCTTTAGGCTCCCTGCCTGTGGAGTGACATATCAGAAGCAATAAGTCTGAGCCTGAGCTGATGTCTAACAGCATCGGAGAGCGGGCTGGAAGGCTGAACTTCTGCAAAAATGAAAGCAAGGAATTTAACAGCAGTAAAAGAGAGGTTAAGGAAAGAACAAAAAGGAAAGGAAATAAAAGTGATATGAATGGCTAGAAAAACAGCTGTGTCCAAATACTAACCTCTGCTGCTGTATTTGGACACTGGGCTGAGTTAATAGAAGTACACGGTGAATACATGTTTCGTTGGAAGAAGCTACTTAATTTCAGAAATTATCTAGATCATCTTGATACAGAAAATATATCAGTAAAAGATACTTTATATATGTTCAAGTCTGCCAGTAGCTTGAAGACATATTCTCCAGGAGGTTAGCAAGACAATATATGTTTTACTAGTGGGGTTTTCAGCCAAACTCTCTCGTTCTTGGAGCTTCTTATCCCTTTCTTCTCCAAGATATCTTTCCCCTGACCGTCAGAGGAGCAGGAGCAGACAGAGCTCTTCCCAGTCAGCTGCAGGAGCCACACAGGCAGCACTGGCTCAAAGGGTTTTTTCCTCTTAGCATGCTGAAGGAACAGCCCCAAAGCACAGGGGTTAAACTGGTGTCAAACTGGTGTGAGAGCAGAACCTGCTCTGGCAGGGATGGCCTCAATGCAGTTCTGCTGGCTGTTCCTCCTGGGATCCCTCCAGGATGGGGAGAGAGCAGATACAGGGCAATTTTCACTCTGTCAAGGCTTTTCTCTAGTCTCTAACACTTAGAAGTGAAAAATATTTCCAGTTCTTTAAAATAATGATTTTTGTCCCCCTTTTGGATTTCTGGATGTCCCTGGGATTTGTGTTCTTCCATGAGCATCATTTGTTTCATAGCAAAGAGTCATGGTGAGACAGACTGGGCTTTAATTTCTGGGAATATCTTTATAGGCTTGTTTTCATGGGTATATAACAACATTATTTTATCTATCCATCTCTCATTCCACTTACTGATATACTGAATTATCAGGACTACCCATCAGTCACTCTTGTGTTTTCTAGCCCTCGGTGCCAGTATCAGTTTTTAGGATATTTTCCAGTACTACAGCCATGCTGATCCTGGTGACTATTAAAAAAATACATAGTATCTTTAAAAAACTCTGTTGAGATGTGCAACACCAGCTGAAAAGAAGCAAAAATTAGGCTTGAATTATAGCATTGCTGACTTCCTGAGAGTGAGGAAAGTAACTAAGTTACTTTTTTTTTTTTTTTNCCAGCCGTGTGGAAGGGCAGGACATCTGCTTTTTTAATTATGCACTAATGAGCTGGGACTGTGCCCCACCTAATGTCCTCTGCAGCCTTTCAAGTACCCAGGGCGTCCAGCTGATTTTTTTTCATGATTTTTGCATAAGGAATTCTCAGGTTTTCAGAGGCTCACACACTATGTTGGTGCAACCCACAGCTGGCCTGAGATGTGATAGGACATAGGGGTAGTGGGAGATAAAGGGATGCAGATCACTTAGTACAAAGGGTAAAGAAAGATTCTGTGGGTATGTTGTGCCTCTCCTGATCTTCACCTCGACACAGCTGTGCAGGGACCTGCTCAGCTGAGCCACATCAAGGTGAAATTGGGCCCTGTATTTTAGACTTGTTTGCCACATAGTTGGTGAGTAGGGATGTTGGCTCTGTGTTGGTTAGAAGATAAGTATTTTGCTGTTCATCCTGTAGGACCTCGTGGGAAGTGTTTCATGCCTTGCTCCAGGTGAGGATGCGTTTGTGGCGTCACCATGTCAGGTACTGCTTAGTTAGTGGAAGGTTTGGGTTAGGGGGGTGATTTGACTTTTGGGCTTTGGGAAACTGTGCTGCTGCTTCTTTGCTGCTTCAGTTTCCTCCAGCAGTGCCTGCAGTTAAAGCTGTGGGTGTTTCCAACTCCTAGTTATAAATACTTGCCTTAACAGCAGTCTTGAGGTGTCATCCCAGAGCTGCTATTGACAAAATGCTGTTCCTCCTGGAATCTGGGCAGAGAAGTGTTTCTGAGGTTGCTTTTGAAATTTTTTTTTTTTAATTATTTTTTTTTTTTCCTGTGGAGTTTTCACTTGTTTAGTATTGTGTCTACTGGCACTGATTTTTTTTCAGTGTTGGTTACAAAGTCCCAAAGCAATAAGAGGAAGAGGTTTTTTCCCTCCCCTGTGTGCTGTTCAGATCATGTCAGAGATTAGCTCAGGGGAACGACAAACCGTTCTGTTCCCAGCAGTCTCCCCATCCACAGCTAAAATGTTATGGGAGTAGGTGTTGGATACCATGTCTAGTTTTATTTTCTATTACAACTTTGAGTGCCAGCACTTCCGTTGTTTCTTCTTCCAGCCCTATGATTCTTTGTATTTTCCTTGATGTATAGAAATACATACAATAAATGGAAAAAATAATTGATTTCTGGCTGGAGGTTCAGGTGACCATCAGTCAGCAGCAGCAGCCAGTGTGTTTCTTTAGTTTCCTGCTGCCCTGGTCAATATTGCATGGGAAGGGAGATGGTTTTGAGGGTGCTCAGAGCCTGCCTGTGTCTTGAAATCTCCCAGTGTGCTGTGTGTGCATGGGGAGCTTTGCCTGCTGTATTTGTGGAGGTGAGGGAGTAGCACCATCCCACTCTGGTTTTGGTTAATAAGCAAAAAAAGTTGTGCTAATCCTATCAGAGTGTCTGATAAAACCAGCAGAGCCAGGCTGTGCTGTCCTGTGGAGACTTTGCTGACCACAGCAAGGGTGAGGTGTGTGTTGGAGGCTGTTGCTGCTGAGGAGCATCCTCTGGAGAGGGCAGGAATTGCTGAAAGGGCTCTCCAGCTTTATGTGCTGCCCTCAACACTGGCCCAGTGGGATTTCCCACATCAGTGGTAGCGTTTCCCACATTTATGGGAACCACAGGCTTCCCAGAGCCAGGAGCCACCTCTGGTCTGAGCAATACCAGAAGCAGGAACCTGTTGATCCATGCAGAGTATGCTGGAGCTGCAGAGTGGTGGGTGATAACTGCTATTTTTTTAGACTTTGAAGATTTTTTTTTTTTTTTCTTTTTCCCCATGTGGAAGGAGGATTGCACAACTGGTGCCCCAGGTGAACAGACTGGAACTGTAAGAGGCTGGTGCTTGCACATGGCTGAAAGTGCTCTAGCACCTCTTACCTGGCTTATCCATAGCTGGGGGTTCAGGAAGTGGTGCCCAGTTGCTGGACCTGTGAAGTCTGTGGAAAACCTGGAAATGAATTTCTGACCAGACTGAGGCATCACTTGCCATTTAAAATTGTAAATCTATGTTTATCCAGCGTTAACAGATGTAACATAAATGAGTTCCTGTGCTGTCTGCTGGTTCACTAATAGCACTTGTTTGTAAGTGCTTTATGTTAACAGCTATTTGATGGTGCCCATTAGTTTTTCCTAGGTTAATGTTATATAATAAAGTGAATGCTGGCCAAAAGCAATAGTAATACGATAAACAAAAAATCCAAATGCTGGGTGAGAAATGTAATGGAGCGAGGGCTGAACTCTGGTGGGAGTTTGGTTTAATCTAAAGGTTAAAAAATGTTATAATTTGGGTTTAAGTAAATTGGCTCTTTAGTCCCAGAGGTCTTGCTCTTGTACTTCTTGTGCCTCCAAAGCTTCCACTAATGCCGATGGGAGTCTTGGGCGCACAAGAAATGCGGGTTCAGGTACTAAAGTTACAGATTGGCTTGGACCAAAACCCCTAATCCAAATACCTCCGGCTTTTGAAAGCATTTGCCAATTGGATTTGAATCTGGACACAAACATTGTGGCTTGAGCTCATCTGAGCTCACTTACATCTGTGTAAATCTGTAGTATGGCCATGATCCAGCAAAGCACGTAAATATGTGTCTAATTTGACTTCAAGGGGACTATTGTGCGCTTAAAGTTAAGCATGTGTTTAAGTGCTTTGCTGGACTCAAGTCCAAATACATGGGAGTCAATGAAATGACACCAAATAGTGCAGTGTAAGTGAGATCTGAAATGAACCAAAATGTTTGCATTTCTACCTGGAAATGAACACCCCATTCACATCTATGTATCCTGCATGCACTTTGTATTTTCATCCATCTGCACACAATGTATTCTTTACAGTAACCTGTCCATTCAGTACAGTAAAAAAAGAAATATACTTTGATTTTTCCTGCTCTATTACTCATATTTCATGAAATGTGTTCTTATGCCAAGTGTCTGTTTATATATATTTATACATGTTGTTTTTTATTGATATTGGCAAGATACAAGAAGAAAAGAAATATTTTACAGTTAAAAGCTTGTAAACAGTTTTATCCTTAATTTAAAACCTTTTTTAAAAAAGAGTTTACCTGACATGGTCAAATTACTTTAACTTGTTTTTGGTTTTGCCAGTCTGACCAATATGAAAAGCATTCGCTGAAGATACAGGTTTGTTTTCAGCTGCAAATACACATGTTAAACATGTTTGCAATTAACTAACATGTGAATATGCCTTTGCACTCAACTACTAAATGCCACTTTTGTACTTTAAATCCCACTTTTGGTGATTGCCACGCTACATAAAGCTGTCAATGAATATTTTCACATGAACACATTAATACCAGTTAAAAGATTGTGAATTGCTTGTCAGCTGCTGCAGCTCATTGCAAAGGGAACACAAAAGGGTTAATTGAGCCCAGCCCTGCAGAGGTGGCAGAGGCACAGACTAGAATTGGGAATTAAACCCAAAACAAATACAACAAGAAATAGCCCTCGTGCCTCAGTATGACAACCACAATGCAGACATAAAGAGGTGTAAGCTGCAAACGTCTGTAGGTTATTAATGAGGTAATAGAAGCAAAATTAGGTATCAGCAGGGTTTGGCTCTGTTTGAATAAAACCGAGATCTTTTATCTTAGAATATGCTAGGAAAGACTCATAAGCTGTGATTTGGTGGTCTAGTCTGTGCCCTTGTTGGTTATGGGAGTTGACTCATGCCATTTAAACTCACCAGTGTTTTCCACTCAGGGCAAACAGATGTGGGATCAGATGCAGAGAAAGGTTGGCGGGGGAAAAGGTTTACATGGCATTTTATGAGGAAAAACACTTTTGTGTGCCTACTTTTGAATCAAATGAATATTTTACACTTCAGCTTTGTATGTCTGGAGAGCCGATGCTATTTTCTTGCAAAGCCAGAGTAGGGGGAGTGCATAATGGCAGTGCTAAAACCCCTCTGTGTCCAGGTGACCCCTGCTCAGGCTGAGACTGGCTGCCTGTTGATTTTACCAGCTTCCCCCTGGATTCACTTCAGCCTGGGTGAGAGCAAAGCATGGTCGCAGACCTCTGATCAAGGCTCAGTACTTGTTCCCTTTAAGAGTCAACTTTCCTCCAAAATAATGGAAAAATACTTGTTTCCTGACTCTTGGAGAAGTTGACAGCCAGATATGCTGATGCACTGCTTGGAGTGATCTGCCCAGCCCTGATCCCTCACCAGCCCCACTGTCACTGAAGTAAGTGGCAAAACTCCCATTAACTTTAATGATGCAGAATCGACCCTAAATGGATAAGGTTTGTCTTTAAGAAAAGTCACTAAAGGATTCAGTTACACCATAAACGTATTCAGTGGTTGTGAAGTGATTCTGGTGTATGTACAGCCAAACCCTGAATTCCTTCTCAAGTAAGTGTCTGGGTGAGGATTGATTGCAAATCCTGCTCTAAGTTACACCCGTGTAACTCCCCCGGAGCTGATGGCATTCCTCCCTGCTTCCCTTGCATGGACAGTGCAGGGAGGCTGAGCCGTATGGAGCCTTCCACATCCTGCTTCTGCTCTCCTTGGATGGGAGCTGGGAGGGATGGAGCCTGTCCCTGTGGGTCTGCAAAGCTCCTTATGACCTGGAGCAGCACCTGTGGTGCAATGGAGGCTGCACCAAGGGTAGTTTTGGCCCTTCAGCCTTTGAAGAGCTCTGGAATGATGTAATCCCAACCCTGTAAGCTGCTGTGGGACCGTCGGGTTGAGAGATGGCCTATAAATCTCAGTCGCTGGGTTTTGTTACCTGCCTGCTCTGTTACATGACTAATGACTTCAGGTAAAGAATGGGCGCTGGAGAAACGGGTAATTAACAAAAACATCCTTCTGTGTTTTCTGCTCAGCTTCCATGACTGGCATTTTCAAAAGCTGGGCAGATATGATTTGTAGCCTCCCTCTTTCACCAGCGCAGAGGCAGGACTGGTTTGAAACCTGGCAATCCCTGGACACCTCCCTTGTTTCCTGCCCTTGCATTTGATGCAGCCAGAGCTGGTTTTCCAGAGAGTCGCTGGTATCCGCCTTGATGTGATGTTTTTGTGCTGCAGTTAACTTTTTTTCTGGGGTGTGGGTTGCTTTGAGAGTGGCCTGGTGCAAGTGCATTAGCAAAGTGAGCCTGCTGTGAAATATTGCTGCATCCAGCTGCCCCGTCAATAGGTCAGGCTATTTGTCTGATCCAGACAGGGTGTCTAGTTCTCCTGGCAGCGTCCCTTGCTTTGGCATGGGAAAACCTGTTTTGTTTAGCACTAGGGAAACAATATGTATAAATAGTAATGCTTGAACTGAAACATTCCCGTTGTCTTTATGCACAACGTGCTATGTTACTGGTTATTTTATGATAGACTTCTTTTTTCCCTCCCCCTGAAAGGACTTGAGTCCCAGCCTGCAGAATAGCTGCTGTTGAGTGGAAGCATTCCTGCTATTTTCCCCTCAATTCAGAGGAAGCAATGCACTTGTTGTGTTACCTTGGTGAATCGAAAGTGGTTTTCACTTCCCTTAATTAAGCCTGCTTTGGCTCAGGCCCCTCCAAGATGGAGAGCAGAGCGCACTCAGGAGCGCTGCTGCTGATTTGAATTCCTAAATTCCTCTCCTTGCAAACTTCAAAGGCAAGTATATTGCTCTGTCTAAGAGGCACCAATTATGTAAACCCTGGGCTATTCAGAATGTTCCATAATTATTTATTTTCAACGAAAGAGGTTTTAACCCAAACTAGACAGAAAACTGGCATTTCTCCAGTTATTAGATTCTATTGAAAAAGGTATTAAACAATGGGCAGGGTAACATGGTAGATTAGTGTCCCTTCATCTTCCTGACCTGGGCATGTGTCAGAGCTGTACTGAGCTGACCAAAATTACTTTGATTTGATAGCCATTAAAGGTCAGGAGCAGAACGGGATCAGTCGTCTTAGCTGAGGCTGAAGTACACAACATTATATATTGATAGTAATTAAGTTGTTTAATTTAATAAGCACCATCAGATTTTAAGGCATTGTTACAGTATCAGGGAGGAGGAGAGAGGCAGCTGTGATAAGGGCTGGGGGAGAGAGGGAGAGAGAAAGGGTTCTGGAATGAGTGAAATGTGTCCCTGGAGTAATTTTTTATTTTATAAACTGAATGCAAACCTGATGGAGAACTATGGAAATGAGCAGTCATGCTGGATACATACACACACTCTCTCAATATTCCTATACTGTGGGTAATGAAAAGTGCCTTCAGGGATGGGGTGGCCTTACCATTCATCAGTGCCATAGCCTTAAGTGGGTAATAACTAAGAGCTCCCATATCTAGTGTGTATATAAATTCTAGCTCCTCAGTATATTTGCTGCAGACTGTATTTAATTTATACAATTCCTTAGCTTTAAAGCTGTCAATTGATAACATTCAATCTGTGAGCCTGACTGATAAAAGGGAAGGGAAGAAGTACTCTCTGGTGACTAGAGCAGGGGAAGGGTGTAGGGGCCAAAGATTCGTGTGGGCGGCAGAGTGGTGGCTCATTTGGGCTTTGCTGAGGCCAAACAACCCCACCTTTGCTTTTCTCTTCATCCCTTTCTGACACAAACTGGTCCCTCTGCTTGGCAGGTGTTGAATATCTACAGTCAGCAAGCAACTACCTGCTGAGAGAATGAAAGTATCTCTCTCACCTTTAATGGCGATGAGAACAGCATTCCCTTGTGCTGCTGACCCTTGTGAGTTTGGGAGATGCTGAGTGGCAGCTTCCCTGCATCCATATTCCAGAGATGTCTGTAGGATCAATTATTGTGTTTGGGTGGGTTGGTGATGGAACTGACTCGCTTTTGGAAGGAGTAAGATAGGAAAGAAGTCCTCTGAGCAGCAAAATGAAGGCATGTAAGTGAGGGCTCTGCAGGAATTAGCTGTCCTGTGGATGCACAACTGGATGTTGAACTTGGCCAGTGTGTGCTAATCCAAGAGTTGACTTTGCCCTCAGACAGAGCAGTGACTGGGGATGTGAGTCTCCATGATTGAGTGGTGTGCCAGTCACTCAAACACTATAAAGAGAGCCAAGCTCTCACACTTCAATAAATTTGGGAAGTTGAAGGGAAAATGGCCAAGCAGTTTAGAATTCAGCTTGTGAACCCAATATTACACATTTTTCACTGCTTGAAACAAACTGTTATTAACAGGGAGCTTTGTTCTTGATCCATATTTCAAATGCCTTTGTGTCGGGGGGGAGACTGGTCCAGAGCTTGGCTCAGCTTCCCTTTATTGTAAAATGTACTGGTTCTTCCTGACCCCAAGCTGCTGCTGGGCTGCAAAGACTTCCCAGCACCTGGCTGTCCCACACAGGGCCTGTCTCATGGCACAGTGACAGCACCTGCTTGGGTAGCTGTGATCACTGTTGAGACTCAGCACTGGTGAAACTCTGCAGATAATGGTGATTCTCAGTGGTGGTTTTTAGGTGCTGGACCTGGTATGAGGCACAGAAGGTGCTCTGTATCCCAGTTTGGGCACCCTGGTCTGGAGACAGTGAAATCACCTCATGCTGTTGGGGGGGCTGGCCAAGGCTTTGGGTAGAGATGTTGATTGGGGTCCATCACAGGTGAAGGGTGTGGCAGAGCAGGTGTTGATCAGGGCAGAACTTCAAGAGGGCTGGCATCACTTTCTCCTGGTATAATGGTTACATATCTTGCTGATAGAGGGGATCAGGAGGTTAACCTGGCTTTCAGGGTAATTTCTTCCTCTGTATGAGACTTTGAGAAATGTCATGCCTTGCATGTGGAAGCTCTTTAAAAGTAATTTAATATATTGATTGGGAAGGAACAATAGTGAGAGTGGACTGGATGGGGATTTTGTAGATGAGGAGTGCAGAGATTGTTGTTTTTATGAAAGAGTTGTAGATGGTGGTGTGGGCTTGTGTGTTTGCTGGTTTGTGCAAGAGGAAATCCCACTTGCCATGGTGGTCTGAGACAGTTTAATCCATTAAAGATGGTCTTTGCAACCTGGCTTCAGGATTCACCTGAAATTCTAAATAATGCCTTGAAATGCAGTTTGATAACGTTCCCTTTAATTCTGAGCTGATGCACCTGATGCTCAGGCTGCAGTGCTGTAATTCAAATAAAAGGATGAGTGACTTGCTAGTAGTGCCTGCAGGAGCAGGACAGATATTCTGACAATTGCTAAAATAATTGGGTAGGATGGTCTGAATCCAGATGCTGTTTTATAAGTTCAGCTGTGGTTTCAAATGGCTGAAACCTTGAAGTTTCTGTTGACTGGGGCCACCGAGCACAGTCTCCCACAAGGTTCACTGGCTTCAGGCAGCTGAAGGTGGAAATGATTGCGTGAACTGGGAGGTGCTGGATCCGGCCGGGAGCAGTGTGGGACGAGCAGGAAGCACGGTGTGGGGCAGGCATCCAGGAAAGGGATGTGAGGAGGAGTGGGCACCACGTTCCTGGAAAGCTGGTCTTGAGGAAGCACTCCTGGCTGTGGGTGGACTAAGGAGTGGAGGCAGAGTGCTTGTTTCGAGTGTGGTAGCCTGCAAGACAGAAGGCACATGTCTGAGTGGAAATGTAGTGGCTGGGCTGGATTTGCATTTGCTTTGGGCTCAGTTTCACGAATAAAGCCCTTTTTTTGGGCTTAGCACTGCTCTATCCAAGTTCCTCACTGGAGGCACTGCATTTCTTAGTGAAGTGGAGAAGTTGGCTCTTGTTTCCACTGCCTACTTCTTCCTGCATCTGTGACCCAACCTCTCCAAGCAGCCCACTTTTCATGACAGCTGAGCATCTTATTTGAGCAAAATAACTCCATTAGAAGAGGGTTCCAGTGCAATCAATAAACAAGCATTGAGTAGAGATAAATAAACTTGAAACGGACATCATAATTAACCTGCTGGGGGAGAGCAGTGCTTGAACATTTGGCAAAGAAGTTTTTAGCTGGCACCTGCTTTGCCCAAACTCTTTGAATTGGAAAAGAATCTCCTGAAAAATTACTCAAAATGGCCCAAATCACAGTTTTGAGCTTGTGATAGCCCAAGAGAGGAAACAAAAAGGAGTGTTTGCCAAAGAAGGGCTGCAAAGTCTTGGAGAGCTGTGATGGAAATAAACCTGTTGGAAGCTAAACAAAACCATGTATTGCCCCAGCACAAAAGAAGGAAGGAAGGTGATCACGGTGAAACGCTGGTGCGCTCCATGAAACCCCTGTACCCTTCTAAGAATACCCTTTCAGTATGTGGGTCAGGAAGCAGCAAGGCTTCAGCCTCCATGCCTAGCGAAAAACAAAGCGATTGTTCGGTGGTATGTTAATGTAGCAGGTGCAGTTTTATTTAAACAAGAGGTAGCTATTGTTTTCTGGAAGTGTGGTGATTTACAGGCTCATAGCTTATCCTGGAGGATCAGGGTGTTAAGTCATGTGCGTGTATGTGTGTTTTAGCCCAGGGTGGCCGTTCTTCTGTCGGCATTTCTGAGCCAGGAGGAACTTAAAGGGAACGGTGCCTGTAAGCTCAGGGACGTTAAGCCAGGGGTATAATAGGTAAACTACTGAAAGTGGGGATCTGGATTTGGAATGAAAGGGAGGTGTGGTCTCCAGTCCATGTTATGATCTGGAAGGCTTGTGTAGGACCCCAGCTGATCTCAGTGGGATTTATGTGTGAGAATTTGTGAAAAGAACCTGGCCTTATAAACACTGCTTGCATAGCAAGCTGTGGGAGAGAACAGGAATTAACAAATATCTTCATTCCTGACAATTATTTCAATGTGGTACCTCCACAGCTGAGAACAGAAGTGTCAAAAACACAACATGTGATCTGGCATCTCCCCTCTTTCTGTCCTTATTGATTTTGCTTTTGCTGAGTTTCATCCTGAGCAGAGGGGCAGCAGGAGAAGCCCCTTGTTCCATAGCAGGGATTCTGAGCTAGATTGGGTGGAGACTAGTCCACCTTCAGCAGGGAAGCCTAGCTGGTTTCCCTTCCATGGGGCTTTAACACCGTGGCAAGGGGTTCCTGCTGATGCTTGCTCTTGGTGTGGTTCTATGCATTTAATCTGATTTGTGAGCTTGAATAGGTCAAAATACTGATGTGAAGCTTATCTTTGATGGTAACATGTTTGTGGGGTTTTGTTTTACCTTTTTTTGAAAGGGGGTGTCAGATAACCTGAGCAGGCTGGATAAGTGGGGAACCATGTCCTGTCCTGCTTAACTCCACAGCAGTGTTTTCACTTGAGCTGTACCTTGCCTAAGACTCTCTGCCTTTGTTCAGAGTGCAGGTATGGATACAGCCAAACTCTTCTGCAGCTGCTGATTATTTGTCTGTTTATTTTCATTATTCTGCCTTGAGAGCATCTTTCCAGAATGGTTGGGTTGTTCTCTGCAGTGCTTGGAGTCCAAAAATACTAGAAACTGGATAAAATAATGTATTCCAGCCCTGAAAAACCTGCTGTATTTCTCTAACTAGGGAGTGGGGCCTTTTTTGTCTCTTCTTGGCTGAAGAAGAGGATCTGAGCTTGATTCTTAAATTTTATTGTATTTAAAGTGAGAATAACTTCATTGGGTTACATACGTTTGTACCAAAGTGGAAGCATTGTAAAGAAACACTTACATGAAGCCAAAAATTGTGCCTCATCCACTTACACAGATTATATTTGGGGATACAAATGCTCTGGAGTGAAAAACATCTTGGTCACTCTTCCTTTTAGCACTGGGGTTGTACATGATGCAAGTGTGGAGTCTGCCCTGTGCAAGAGCTGTGGCCAAACCCTCAGAGAAATCCTGGCTAGATTGTCATTGGGTTGCCCTGGGATGCTTTGGAGGAGGTCAGATGGGAGCTCACATCCATGTGTTGAGCTCCTGGACCTCCCTATCTTACTCAGCTCAGACCAGTGCTGCACTTTCAGTTGTGGTGATTAATATTGCTCTAATATTTGTCTGATGGTAACTCCCACCGATAGGCAGGGCAGTGCCCTGTTGTGCTGTAGTAAATGACTGTCCCTTCCTCAGTGAGATCACGGGCTAAAATTAATAGCCATTTTTGACATGCAGGGTACTTTCTGACTAAGGACTGGTGTTATTTCTATTTTTTTTTTTCCATAGAAACAGAACATTTTATTTCTTTCACTGAAGAAATCTGTGTTATCAGTTTCCTTTCATGCAACAAAACACCCTCCCATTCTTCTTTAATAAACATTAAACACTTAAAGCTTGTTCTGTGCTTTGCATGTAGAAAACACTGCAAAAATGCCAAGTATCCTTATTATTTTTTCCTCATGGAGCTTCCAATTCACTGAATTCACCAAGCCAAGATAACACCATCTCGGAGGGCCAGAGCTGCGACAAATTTACAGTCTGGGAGCTTATATCTTTCCAGGCAATTGTTTTCAAAAAGACAGTGCATTTCTGCATGTCGGAGTCTTAGAGCTGGAGGTTCTTCTGAGGAGTGGCCAAGCCTGCCACCACTGAACCCCTGAGTGACAGCAAGTGCTTTTCGGCTTCTGTTGTGATTTTTCTTTTTTTTTTTTTTTTTTTTTAAGAAGGTTTGGCAGCCTGAGCTATTCTCAAGGATTTGGAAAAGAGCCACAAACAGGAATTATTGAACAATTGCTCTGTGAAACTTAAGATAACAGTTTGTTCCACCACAGTGGAATTGCTTTGTGGTAGAAGGAAATTATCTTTTTAGCTCTTGATTAACATTATGTGAGAAAAATAAAATTAAAGCCTGATTGTATCTGTGGTTGAATGGAATGCGTGTTCGTGCGAGGGGAAGAGGGGACAGATGTTTGTGGGTGACACATACAGAGATGAATGTCTGTGACACCTCAGATTGTAGGTGATTCACAGATTAGGAATGTTTTTAATGTTTGGAAAATTCCTTATTGCTTCTTTATTGCCAGATTAATGCCCACTCTGTGTTCCATGTGAGTGTAAATGCTGGATCAATTAATGAGTGTGAGTGCATACCATAATTTGCAGGTTGGAAAGCCCTTTTTTTTGGTGCAAATTAATATTCTTGTTATGATAGTGAGTTTTAGTGCTTTTGGTTGGTTCACAGAGCGAAACAATAACTTGCATCTCTCTAGTTACCCTATAAAATAACACTCTCGCCCATGAGTTTATCACTCATGCTTTTTATGAGTAAATAATACTGTTGAGAGCCCAAGAACATTTTTAACATACCAGCACAATCCAACTGCCTTGGAAGTCAGTGGGAGATTTTCTGGTGGGGAAGCAGATACTGAGGAGAAGGCTTCAGGAGCAGGGCCAGTGTTTGGGGTACTGATGGTAGAGAGCTGCACCTGTTGAGCAAATTCATTTTTCGAGTGCAGGATTTTGGTTCAGCAAGCTCTGTATCAGATCTCTCACAATGGGGGGGAAATGCCTTTACAAGTGCTCCAAAAAGGCCACATCCAGTCTTTTTCACTAAAATCCCCTGGGCCATGGGTAGGAATTGCCCTTTTATATTGAGGGAATGGTTGCTTGAAATGGATGCTCTGAAGGAGTGAAGTCCAGGGGCATGCAGGAAGGTGCTTTGTTCAGTGCTTGTGGGCTTTTTAAGGCACGGTGGCTTTCCCAAAGCCCTGGAGCTCAGCTCTGCAGTCGCATCTTCCCGGCTTCCTGCCCGCCCTGGGAACCCCACTGCTCCCCAACAGCGGCGGCTTTGACACCCTGCCACTCAGAGGGAAGCTCTGAGGATGCCGAGTTCCAAACATGAACTTTCAGAGCAGGCCAAATTTCTGCTGTGATCTCCCAGCTCAGTGCCTGTGCTTATCTGTGTTTGCAAGACACGCTGGGAGATCAAAATATGCCCCTTTTAAGGCGATAGGAAAGAGACAAGATGCTTCTTTAATCATGTCTGATAAATTCTCACTTGTAATGAGAGCCCTAATTAAGGGAAATTACCTATTGGAAAAGAGTTAAAAGGGGCCCCCATACTCCTTCCAGCAAACTTAAAGACAAAAGGAAGTTTCTAACAATGGGTCACTGGAGATGCATTTCCGCTCGGCTTTAAAAAACAAGGTACTGTCTAGCTGATGAGCGGTGAAGGCGAGCAACGAGGCTTTGATGAGCCTTCTCCTGCTTCCTGATATTGTGACCCTCTTAACAAACACCACAGACGAAAATCAGCATGCCTTCGGTATGCTGTAAGTGCAGGCAGGCTATCTGAAGAGATGCCTCACTCGCAGGATATGGTTTAAATCCTGTTTTGAATAAGGTTTACATCCTTGTCACTGAAATAATATTTTTGTACCGTAAAAATCAATGTGAAGAGTCAGGCAGGCAGGTCCTCCAATATGTAAACAACTTATCTTTGATGTCACTTCTTACTGGCTTTTTTTCTTGTCCCAAGGAATACTCAAGAATGTAGCCGTTTAATTTTACTTTTATGTATCTCTTTATGATGCCAGAAGGTGTGCACGGTTCTTGATTTCAAAGCCCCAGGGTGGGAGGTGTGTGATCTGGGTTCTGTTTTACCCTTTTTGCTCTAAAATCAGCACTTTTGCTTCCACTTGGGTGGTTGGGGAAGTTCTGGTTTTCCAGTCAGCTCTGTGATTAGAATAAAAACAAGAGGGATTCTCTCTGGGTGCAGGGGGAAAAAAAGAAATAAGGGGCTCTAGGTCCAAGAGTTTTGGTCACTGTGATCATCTGGAATGAGCTTTCCACGTATCATTAATTTCTCCTTGATGGCGCTTGCTGGAGTGAGCTGAATGTGGTGCTCCAGACATACTTCACATACTGATCTTTCCTTGGGCTGGTTTGCAGTCTCCAATCTCTGTGTCTTGCAGGGAGCATCGGTGAGAAGCAATGTATCTACTCTCCTCCTGGTGTACAGACTGCAGAGCCTCTCTGCAGTAAAGCAACAGAAAGCTGCATATGCAATGAAAATACTGGCTTTCACTTGAAAACACAGCAAATCCCAGTTCCAGTATCAGATATTAGTGCCTGGACTGGATGAACAGGAGCTATTTGCAGTCCTCCTGTTAGGACTGCTGCATTCAGCACACAGAGCTCTAGGTTCCATCTCTGAGCCCTGAAAACGCATGAATTGACGTCCAAATTTTTCAGTCTGCATCGGTTACTAATATAAAGAGCATCATTGATCAAACTAACTTTGTTCCCTGTTATACTGTGCTTGTTTATTTTTTCTTTCTGTGAAGCAAATCATCAGCAATTTTCCCCATCAGTAAGATTTTTTGTTTCACAAAACCACAACCACAACCAGCAGTGGCTTGAGTCATGTTATTTCTTTATTGTTAGGTATTTGTAATGTATTTTTATTACTCATGATATGAATGTGGCTTAGGCATGTTTAACCACCACGTTTGCTTCCCAACACCTCTGTGGGATGGGTGTTGCTACTAGCTCTTGTAAATTAAGAGTAAACTGGGTAGCACAGAAATGAAACTATTTTCCTAGAGATTGTGGAGGAACACAGGGGGCTGAAATGGGGATACAGCCTGTGGTTTGGCCGGTCCTTGTCTTAACCACGAGCTCCTCTGAGCTCTCTGGAGTGTAACATGTGGAGGGGCATGGGCCCTGCTCCAGCTTGGAGCTCCTCAAGTGGTTTGCGTTGGCATGCCAGAAGCTTTGGAAGGACACTTGCCTTTCAAATTAATAGCACACTTGAGGATTTTCCAGGTACTGCTAGAAAATTACGTGAGCACACTCCCAAACATAAAACCAGATGTGCTGGGTCAGACCACAGGTCTCTCCAGCCCAGCGGCTTGTCTCCTGCAGTGGGTGGCCAGAGCAGACCATAAGGTCAGGAGACGTGAGTCATGGGATGTCCCTGAAAACTCTCCCGTGTTTGGCATCAGAACCTCTCTGATGAGGAGGTGATAACTGCACTGAGTAGTCACCAGGAAGCTGCTCTGCAGGCTCAGCCACATGTTTGTGTAGCTTCGAGAGCAGCTCACTAGAGTTCCAGCTACCTTCTGAAAACATTTGGCTCTTGCACGGTTTGTTGGCATTTAGCTCTCAATCTGAGCATGGAGGAGCTGGGTGGAGTGCTGGCAGTGTTTGTGGGCTGAGAGATGGTGAGTTTGCTGATGCAGAGCCCTGCCTGTGGTGTGTGATGGTGTATGTGACACCTCACCCGCTGAGCTGAGACCTGAATGACCCTTGGAGGTGGCCCAGTCCAAGCAAACTCCCCTTAAATATTCTACTGAGCATATTCTCCTGAAATTTAGGTGGTGACACTGGCAAACAGTGTGGACATTCACTGGCTGATGGTGTCACAACATGAGTTTCATTTAATGTAATCCAACCAGGGGCTGTTTGGGGTGTAGTCCTGCTGGCAGCCCATGCAGGCTTAATTCTAACTGCCTGGGAATCCATTGCCTCCCAGCAGGCAGAGCTGGCAAGCAGCAAATGCTGTTGCCATCCTCCTGGTGGCACCTCTGCCTGCCACCAACTCCTCTGGTGCTTTTCAGAGACCACCTGGAGCATGATGGTGCTTGTAATGGTCCCCTGTCTCACTGATTGCTGAAGTGGGAGAAGCATCAGAGACAGGTAGGAGTCCTTGCTCTGCTTTTTAAAAATAATAATAAAAAAGGTTTTAAGTTTTTAATTTTTTTTTTTTATAATTGCTTTTTCAAAACTGCTGTCTGCACAGAGGAATCTGCTACATGCATGGAAATGTGGGAGGTGTAAGAATGTGTGAGCAATGTATATTTAGATGTACTTTTGATCTAATTTGAAAATTGGTTTGTTTTATACCAGCTTCAGTTGTAAAAAGGAATGATTAACCCAAACAGGAGCGCCCGCGTTACTCGCCTTTAATTATGTTTGCAATACATCATGGTGATATGGGGGAGCAGAAAGCCTTTCTGTATCCAGCACATTTGCCTCATAGCATATGGTCCTATGGAAACTGTTTTGATTCAGAGCCCCCAGTAGCATATGGTGAAAAATCTGCCCCTGAAGTCAAATTGAAAGTAGAGGCTGGTCCCGGGCCCCAGAGGACCCCGTGTCTCCTGCCAGCCAGCAGGACGGGAGTCAGAGTATGTGTCACTGTTTCACTCATCATGAAGATTTTATATTTGGTTTGGGACGCTGGTGCATGAGGTTCTGGATGTAAAAGTCAGAAGAGATATGGTTCTTGTAATGTCTGTGGAGATCCTTGTGTCGATAAGGTCAGCAGCAAGTTAATAGATTTTTATCTTCTCATCACATGAACTTAATATAGTGCAACTGTTGGAGGGGAGGGGAGAAACCTCCCTGCCATTATTTCCTGATGTGTTTCAGGGGGTTTTAAAAGACAGTGTGTGCCTTAAAAGCCCTTCTATGCTTAAAGTAAAAATCAATAGTTCAAAACTAATAATAAAAATATTCAAATACAAACTGAGGGCTAAATGTTAGGTAGTAACCACAGTTAAAACTAATTAGAGCTGGGTGAAGAGAGATGTGTTTCTCCATGGCAGTGATGGAATGGACAAGAAGGGGGATGGAGATTTCCTCTTCAGTGCTCCCAACATCACCAGACTGAGTTTACTTAAATGATTCCAAAGCAGTGTTCAGCTCTGTGCTCCTGCCATGCAGCATGATGCAGAAGCAGAACCAGAGGCTTTACACTACAAAAACAACCATAAACGCTACTCAGCATTGCTCCTAAATTGATGCATTTATGGGAGTGAAGACCCTCACTGAGCCCTGGGGTGCTCACAGAAGCCTTGGAAGGGGGGGTGAACAGTGCTGATCACTGTGGGGGCTACCGCCAACCTGGGGGTGAGGAGGAACCAGCAGCAGGGACAAGGAGATGGGGAGCTAGAAAGACACTCTGTGGCCGTAAATATCTGTCACCACCAAAATCTGGTGTTGCTCACGTTGCAGCCACCGTGATGGAGGAGAGATTCTGTGGTGATCTGGGAGGGGCTGCTCCTGCACCAGCGATGGAAACCCAGAGCTGAAATACGGTGTCTCTGTCAGGGGCGAAATCCATGGAGGGACACCGCCGGGTCACGCTGACTAGTAGGGCTCAGCGATCAAACGTGTCACACCTGTCTTGGCCACGGGTGCAGGTGTTCTAGGTCAGCTCTCGCTGTGGTTATCAATCGCTGACAGTTGACAGTTTAATTTTACACCACAAGTACCTCATTACTTGTGTAGGCACTTGAAGAACATGTGGGCACTGGGTTGGATCAGTGATCAATGACAAAGGTTGCGCAGGGTGCAAGTGGTAGCAGTAAAAGTGAAGGTCTCCGTGCATGAGTTGGCAGTGGTGGGGATACATGACAAGGGGAGTTTAGCTGACAAACAGTCTGTCAGGGCTGGAAGAATGGAGGCTCGCTGGAGAGCTGGTGCTCCATTATAAAATACAGCTCGCCATTTAAAAAAGGAAGGGGGGAAAAAAAAAGATAAAAAAAGGCCCTTGCTTTGAAAAAGTGTTTAAACAAATTTAATGCATGTGAGGGACTGTAAATTTTTATTTTACAAGCATTTATTTCATGACATGGAAGCATCCAGGTGTTCAGGAATTTTGTATTAAAAGAAAGTGGAGGTGCTATTTCATAGATATACACTTTTGTGGTGCTTCTGGTTTAGGTTGCCCAATGGGTGCAGATTTGGGATGATCTTTCCACGTGAAGTTCCTCTTCTCTGCATATCGATAGGATGATTTGTGACTAAACTTGTGGTTGTGATGGGTTTCCTCTGCTACAGTAGGGAGAAATTTGTCATTCCAACACCCTTAAAAGTGTTGCTTTAATCAATCCCACCCAACTTTGTTTCGCTGCTTGTTTTCCTTTGCAGAGTTTCTGCTGTTCTTTTCCAAGTCAAATCTACCCAGCGGATTAGTCACTGGGGCGATGACTGGAAGAAAGAGACATATGGCATTAGTTTGGTAGAGCCGTGTATCTTGCATTAGGATGTAAATCTTGTTTGCTTGAGAAACTGCACTGAAAGACACTTTGCTCGAGGTATAACGTTATTGAGTGCACCTTATAATAATTGATATGGCGGGAATGATATTAATGGAAATAATGTGAATTTTACCCAAACTGTAGTAAATAAGGAAAAGACTAATGGTCTTTGCCCTCCGCTGAATTGAACACGTCTTAAAAAAAAAGATTCTTGATTATGTCTCACGTGCTGATTAGGTGTAGGCTAACTTTGATCACATCACCTACGGTTCCCACCGAAAGGACACGTGCGGTGCGAGTCGTGGTTTTAGAAATTGCTAAAATGATTGAATAAGCAGCTTGGAGAACACACAGCTTTAAAAAAATGAGATGCGTGCTCTCTGTTGGTGCTTTGTATCGATTTAATGGCAGTGCTGGGAAGCCCTCCCAGTGCTGGGTGTGCAGGCTGAAAGGTCCCTCTCCCACCATTTGCCTGCAAAGCCAAAGGCATCGTCATCTTTGCTCTTTGTTTACTTCCAAGGTATGTCCAGTCTTTAGTCAATAACAGTGGAAATGAATGAACCTCAGGTTAGAGATGGAAAAATAAATATTTCAATAAATTGTAGTGAAGGACCCAAGTCAAAATGCTAGATTCAGATATGCCTGAAATATTAATTAACTTCTGAGTCAAATCTGGGCTTCTGCAGAGGCTGGTGGTATTATGGTCTTTCTTTTTTTTTCTTATTCAGTGCTTTCTAATATATATTTTTTTAAAAATTTACTCTAGGTGGTATAAAGGGAAGTTTTAGGGATATGCTCTTATTGCATCTAGTGACAAAATGATCTTTATAAAGTCTAGTGGTATTGACTGTCACAGCCATTAGAGAAGTGAGCCTGATTTCAGTTCCAAACCAGTCTATCAGTGTTCAAATAGGCAGTTAAGATTATTTTCAGTACTTTTTTCTATGGCTGTGCACAAATAACATTGAGAAATTTCCTTGCCACATCCATGACTACCTCTTTAGTGAAAATTACCTCCTTGAAAATTTGAAATAGGGCTATTCATGATAAAAGGCCATGTCTGATGGGTAAATAAAATATATTAGCGATGGTTTGATAGGTATGGTAATTATTAATAATCAGATCACCCCTTGAAAATGGATGTTTAAGGCAATGTAAAAGCAAGTCTCTGGCTTATGATCCAAAAATGCTGTATTGCATCCTGATGTTAACTTGAACAATCCTATCAACTTTAGTGGGATGAAGAATGGTCTAGTAGGGGTGTTTTTATATGGTATCTTGCCAAACACACTTTAAATTGTCTTGAAATCCATAGATACACGAACCATCTTCCTGTCTGTAGATCTATATATCTAACCAGCTGTGTGCTGAAGGCACAGAGGAACAGACCAGTTGTCGATGTGTTGAACCATTTAAATGTAGCACCATAGATATGAGAAGGGGAAGGAAACATGGGCAATGACAGGAGAACAAGGGGAGCTGAGAGGAGAAGAGAGGTGGGAAAGATGTACAGCCTTTTCTCTCCTTGGTTAAAGGGCAATATTCCAGGGATCCAATGTAATTCAAAGGCCTGGAAGAGTGATGGGGAAATAAAAGAAAAAATACCTTGAGAGATGGAGGAAGTTCTGACCTCTGAGGAGCAGTAACTTGGGTCACTATTAGGCCAAGTTGCTGGAGGAGTACTGGAGAAGAGCACACATTTCCAGCAGAGAAGACTGAGGCAAAGAAAGGGAAAGTGACTGAATTCAAATAGAAATGATAATAGAAAGGTATATTATATAAGACTTTGGAGAAAAGAAAAAGAAAAAAAAGTTTTTCTGACTGGTGGGTCTGGCTTTGCACCAGGTAGGTATTGAGGGAGCATCCAGTATTCTTACCATTGCTTAAAGGAAGGGCAATTTTTGCCAGAAATATACAATATCAGAAAACATCTAGCAGAAAATAGAGCACCAGAACCTGTAGTGATCTACAGTCTGTGCAATGTCACTGCCCTCACTGAGGTTTCACAGTCAGTGTGTGTATGTAGGAAACAACCACCTTCAGTTTTTAAGGAATTATTGGGCCACGTGTTTCCTCTGGCGGCACTGGTGCAAATCCAGGGCAATCCCACCAAAGCTGGAGGTTGCTCCAGCTTTCCTCTGGGTACAGATGCTTGGGTTTGGCCAACAGAGGTCACTTACAGGAGCGTGACCTCACTGCAGTTGGTGTTGCTCTACACTTGAGGTGATTGAGTGAAGGAGTTGGCTCAGTTGCTGCTGAGGAAACACAGTGTTCATGTTTCCAAGAGTTACTTTAAATATAGGAGATTTTCTTTTCACATTTGTTATTCAGAGCTAAAAAGGGGCTGGTCTTTTCTAGCTAATTCAAAATGTTACTTTGGGGTTTGGTTTTTTTTGTACCTCCTTTCTCCTCTACCCCAAACCATCTATTTCAACATTTCCTATAAGCTTTTTGAACTTAACAGGAATAAATCTTGTGGTCTCCTCCAAGTAGGTTTAGCTCTGTTGACCACTAAGGAGCAGTGCCTATTGTCACCAGTCAAGAAATGGGTCCAGTGTATTCAAATCTCATATAATGCATGGCTGTGACAGGGAGGAACAAGTGGCCCCTTTCATCTCCTCACCTGCATGGTGGGCTCTTCTCTTTAGGTCTCTCTTCTACTGGCTCTCACCCTGCCTCGCTGCTGGGTGAGGTGGTATCCCTGTTTCACACTGCTCTTAAAATGGAGCTATTTAAAAGTTTTCAACCACTACTTTTTTTTTTTTTTT
>VXBX01001680.1:61032-79284 GCA_013400415.1 Scytalopus superciliaris
TATATTTTAACATCTAACATCTTGCATATACCTTTTAATTGTTAATGTGGTCAGGCAATAAATTCAGTGTCTTAGGGGAACTAAGAATAATTTTCCAAATTTCATTCCCTCTAGCCAGTTGCTAGGAAATAAAGTGCTTTGGTTAATAATGTATTTAAGATATTTGCAAGATTTCAGTTTAATATTTGTTCTGTATTTACGTGAAATTCTCATCAAAAGAGAAAGCATAATTAAAATACATTGAGTTTTTGGTAGCATTTAGCACTGGCTTGAAACATACCACTAAAAATTATGAAACCATTTTGCAGACGAATAGGAAAATATTATTTGAAATCTGACAAGGTTTATTTGAAATAATGCTTACTTTAAAAAAATAACTCCTTTTAGGTCTTAAAATTCTACACTTTCTTACTGAAAAATGGTTTCCCAGTAGCATACATATCCTATATCAATGTAACTAAATTTATATTGTTATAAATCTTTGAGGTTGGATTCTTGAGTTTTGAAATTAAATAACCAGAGTTAACTGTATTAAGTGTAGACTTGAATTTGATCGAAAATAAGAAAAACACTTATGACAACCTCTGTAAATGCTTAAATACTTTAGTTGTGTTTGTGAGCATTAAATTGTATTATAAGGAGCCAACACTGAGTATACACGCTCCTGTGGGACAGCTTTGACTTTTGGGAGATTAAAAAATAGTGCATTAATGAAATTCTGCAAGTTTTTTATTTAATAGATAGTGCTTTTCAGGGTATGCAAAATAATTGGTAGTGGAATGCTATATGCATCTTTACACTCATACCACATAATGTGTATAATTACTTGGAGAAACTGCTTAACTTTAATGGGGCGTTTCTTGATCATATAATAGGAAAACTAACAGCTTTAATTAAGATTTATGAAGCAGAGAGGTAATATATTCTGCTAAATTAGGTAACTATTGGTGGGTAGTGTATTTTTAAGCAATTAAAGGCCTGATCCTGCAGCTCTTTTGCTGTGTAAGTCGTTGCCAACTCATGCAGGTAGTCAGTCCTGCAGCCACGCGAGTGAGGGCTGTGGGAGCGCGGCTGGATTTGGCCAGCGTGTTTTACAGTCCCTAAGGTATGGCAGAAAAGAGCTAAGCATATATGCTGGGCTTGTTCCTGGTTTTAGGCCTGGCTTTGAGGCAGTTTTTTCCACCCCTAATACCTGGCATGTAGTAACCACCAGAATGAAGCCGGTGGCGTTGCCCTTGGTGGATGAGCTCCAAGGAGTCCTCGTCCCTGTGGAGGGAGGGGCAAGCAAGGCTCTTCGGGGACAGGCTGGAGTGAGGAGCAAGCAGGGCAGTGTTTCCACCTTGCAAACTTAACTGTTCATCAGAAGAGAAGTGCAGAGGGCTCTTGGAAAGGCTGTGTTGTGTGGTGGGGCAGCGTGTGTGCTGCAGGCAGGGGGATGTGCTGCCAGCCACATGCTGGAAACCACTACAGATACGTGCAGAAAATGGGATTGGGCCAGAATCTTTTGGATTTCCCTGGTGCAAACTTCCATGCTCTTTTCTCATGTGTTGTATGATGAACTTGATTTTTTTTTTTTTTTTTTTTTTTTCCCCTCATTAAACCCCAGGTGAACAGTGTGTCTCAGCTCTGGTCGTGGCCAGTCTCCATACTCTGCCTGTAGAACTGGAGAAAGGGTGACAGCCATGCATAGTTCTTTATTTCTAAAAATTTTTCAATTTTAAACTACACAACTACAGGACCAACCTTTTCTAAGTGGTTACTTGCCACCCAAGCAAGCACACAAGAGAAATCACTGCCTTTCTGAAGTGCGAGCACCTGATCCACAGAGATCCTGTGAACTGAGAGTGAGGAAGATCTGAATTAGCGAAGCATTGATTTATTACTTAAAAGTGGATCAGATACTCTAATACACAGTTTAATGCCTGGTAGAAAATGAAAGGTTACACTCCCCAGAAGTCTTTAGAAGGCTTTTTATAACTGCAGAATGGGGGAACTGAGACAGGGACTGGACTAAGACCATGGCCTGGTCACTTTTTCTGCTGGGTTGTGAATTTTCTTTTTGATTTTTGGTATGTGAGTGCCCTTTGAACCCCATGCAAGCCAAGTTACTTGGAGACTACAGCAAGAATAAGTTTGTCTCATAGTGGGATTTGTTGTTTTTTTCCCCCCCTTCTGTTCATACTAGTTCCCCATTTATACTGGAGCAACTTGTGCTAACTGAGCTAAGGAGAAACAGCACTGCTAAGGAAATGAGGGGTCCTTGAGCTCTAGGATGTGAGAGGAATTGAATGCATTTTGTTTCCCTCAAATAGATTCAGTGCTTTTGTGTTGCTGCCCTGTATTTTGCCCCAGTTCCTCTGCTCAATTCTTGTTGTTTCCCTGATGCTCAATGTTCCTCTCTGATGAAAGGAAGAAATCTCCCAAATTTTCCTGTAGGCTGCAAACTTCTGCTGGTGGCACCTCCCTGCCCAAATCTTTATATGGAAAGCAAATGGGGCAACCCCAATTATCATTTAAAATACAGTGGATTTCCAGCATTGCTGGTGGTAAAGCAGTGCTTGAAAACATGTCCTGGAGCACCAAGCCTGGTATATCATCAAACATTAAAATACCTTATGATTTCTAGGTCCCACTTCTCATAATTCATGATTTTTGTATGCTGCAGGTTGGCAGTCTGCAATGGTACTTTTGGGGCTGGTCGGAGACACTGGCCCCAAACTTGGCCCATCAGTGCCCGTGCTTTCTCCATGAACATGCCACGTTTGAAAGCTCACATATCATCAAGGCTGTAATTCTAATGAATTTGGCCTGGGAAAAATATGAGCACTAAAGAGAAGAGGAGGGCCGTGGGAAGCACATTTTTAAAAGTATACCCAACCAGATAAATAGGCTTTTTAAACCCAAAATAAACAGATAGAGAAAACTCACTTAGGCAAAGGATGCATAAATTATCTTTACCCTGAGGATGCAGTAAGTTATTCCCTCTTTACATTCAAAATCTGTTTTCCAAGTCCGTATTTCATGTCTAATCACTAAGAATGCCCTCTTTGACTTCACCCGTGCCTGCAATCGTGCCCTTTCCTGAGAAGGGCCCATTTGTCATGTGGGGAAAGAGGGTTTAATTAACTAGGGAAAATGTACCTAAGGTGGAAACTGTGGGCTTTGGCCATGTTTCCATAGAAAATACATGAAAAAACATGTATAGATGATCCCAAACTATTTTTTCTTTTTCATGAAAGGACATTTTTTGGTTCCCCACTTCACTCTTCAAAACCTAAAGAGCTTCTGGATAAGACAGATGGGATCCCTACATAAAAGAACAAGTGTGGAATGTGCATTTATCCCTCACAAAAAATACATTTTTCAAATTTACTTTTTTTCTGTTTCCTTTTTTCCTCTGGGAACCCAACAAATGTCTCTGTTGTGCACTCCAAAAAGAGCCAAGGTTTTAACAGGGAGGAGTCAAGAAAAAAAAAAGGCAACTTGCAGATCCTGTGCTAAAATTCCAAGTATTGCTTTAGAACAAACAAAACTGAAAGAAACAAAGGGACACTCTCAAAGGAAGGCATTAAAGTTACTGGAAAGCTAGAGGAAGCCTTAATTTTCATGCCAGCAAGAAAGTTATGTGAGTTCTATATTGGAGCTTTATTTACTGTTGTACTAACAGCATTTGACCACTTAACATAAGAAATGCAACAACATGCGGCACCTATACCTTGTCCCTGAGTTTCAATGTATGCACAAATCCAAAGGGGATCTGCCTTTAGATTTTCATATGTTTTTAGACCAACCAGGGTTTTCCACGGTTGTATTTCAGCTCCAGTCCTCAGCAGCCCAGTGGGTCTGGCTGTTCATGCATGTGTTTGTTTTTGGTGTGATCTTTGCAGCCTTAGGCTCTTGTAACAACCTGTTTGATTTCTCGAAGCATTTCCTTGGAATTTAGTTATAATTTTGCCAGGCAAAGACAAACAGTTCCTCTGACGGGCCAGTACAGCTAGGTACTGGAAGGCAGGCTGGTATTTGGTCAGTCCTTGAATTTCCATGCTGTCACCTTGTCCCCACTGACAAAACATGCCCCAAAGTGCCTGGTGACTTTGCAGGTGCTCGTGCACTGAGATGCTGCTTTGCAAGAGAGATGTTGTAAAGGGCTGATTTTGCTTCTCTTAAAGTTGTGGCGAAGCTCACAAATCAGTGAAAAAGAGCACTGGGCTCATGTTATCCTGGGTGCATAGTTACAGTCCAGGCTTTTCTTATGGAACTATTTCCTAGGAAATCTGGTTTTATCTTCTGAAGCTGTGAATTGTTCTTCTCCAAGCTGAAATAAGATGCTGTGGGGACAAAGGGACAAGGGGTAGCAGAGTGACAGAAATGGCAGGTCCTCTCACAGAGCTATGGAAATGTGTCGACACTTTTGCAGAAGGGATGAGAGAAGCCTTCTTTCTCTTTACATGAAAAGCATGGAGAGGAAAGGAAAAGGGCTGCTGCATTTCTATCATCTATAATCCTCCACTTAACCTATGAATTAGCCCTTGTGTGAGCAAAAAGGAAAGTTGGTGGCTAAACCATAACCCACCCCCCCAAGTGGGTACAAGTCTTCCTTTTCCCGTCCTGAGCACTATATATAATGGGCCCCTTGAATTAAAGAGATATATTAAAAAGAATCCTGGCTGGCTTGCACCATTTTCTTCCTGACTGTGCATATATTTATGTAATGTCCAATACCCCAGGACCAGCCTTTTCAGAGCTGGTGTCAAGGTGTAAGGTGCAATTTTTACCTAGTAATTCCATACCCACTTTAAACTGCTGGCACCAGTGTTGGCAGGAGTGGATTCCTAATTACTCGTTTATACTCAAACTGCAAATTAGGTTTAGCTTCAGTGTGCACTGTGGTTCACAGGAAGGGTGAAAATATGTGCAGAGTTACCTAGAAGCAAGCCTGAGCCAGCAAAAACAAAGACAGAGTTCAGAAAGTAGAAAATCCCACAGTGAGCTGTACAATTTGGCCAAGGACCCTCGTTCTGCCATAGCTGATGCCATGTACTTTAAAGGAAAACATGAGAGGTTTTGAAATAGAAAGGATGAGAGCACTTCCCTGTAGGTTGCTGCAGAGAGTGAGATTCATCTTGTCTAGACTGAGCTGTCTGAACATTTGGATCCAGCTTGATTTGGCACTCAAAGCCCCTTTGGTGGGTGAGAGTGGGAAGACCATAGTGAGTCCATCCATCTGGGGTGAGGTCTCAAATCTTCCTTCATGGATTGCAGCAAGGGGCTGGCTGACCACGTGCTCAGAAGTGCCTTCCCTAAAGCTGGGTGTGATGCTTTCTGACTACAGGATTTGGCAGCTGCAGAGATACGAATGCCACAGTTTGTGGTTAGTGTTCATTCTGTGTGATGCTGGCACTCACCATCTTCCAGGTCCCCTTCCTTCCCAAAGGTGAAGTGGGTGCTGCTTGGGAGTAGTTGTGGAGTCCTGAGCATTTCAGTGTTGAAATGTTCTTGTTCCAGGGCTGGGCTGCATCCACACAGGATGTGGGAGGGCAGGAGTAAAGCTACTCAGTCTGACCAAAGGGGATTTATCAGTGAATCCATGAATGAAGACAGAAAAATGTGGGCTCTGTGGCTTCTGGTCTCTTGCTATTTCTGCTGAGCTGTGTCCAATGTGTATCCCATTGATGGCAGCTGCTTGGGGCTGGAGGCAAGGAAATGTCAGTGACAGTAGATGTGTTTGTTTATGAGGAAAACAGATGATGAAATGGGATGTGTGGCTCTTCCAAGGGTAGCTGCGAGTCCACTGAACAGAGTGGATTTGTGTTGTGAGTAAACTCCCCACAAAGACAGACTGCTCTATATCTGGGCAACACCGTCAACAAACCATTGTACCATCCTCCCAGAGATTCAGCACAGAAGAATATCACCCTTACCTGAGCCCAGGAATGCCTTTGTCCTGAAGGAACAGCAGGCATTCAACAGCGAATAGCCCCTGTGTTTGACTAGTGCTGGCCCTCAGTCCGGCTGGCCTCACTGTGACATGCCATTTTTTATTATGTAGAAGGAAATTTTGCAAATATGCCCAAGGGCGAGGCAACATCAATAAGCAGGGAATGAACGCTCTATTACATTCATTTGGTTTCGTAACTTCTGTTGGGTCACAGGGGAGCTGCTAAACAAAACAAAATCTCTTGTATACCGGCTGTGTTTAGTCGTACGAAGCTCTGCGTTTGTTCTAGGGCTGAAGAACAGCATGTCCAAACCTGGAGTTTGGGGTTGAGTGTGTACTTAAGCCCTGGTCCTGCAAAGACTGATGCGTGTTCCTAACTTTGCACATTTTGAGTTCAAATGAGCTTTGGTATAATGAGACCACTCACGGGTTGTAATGGGAAGTGTCTGTAACCTGTGTGGATTATTCCTCCCTCACGTTCGTAACACTCGCGCACGCACGGGAGTACAATGTGTGTTTGTACTTGTATGGTGTGTGTAGACATCCTTGAACTGAAGGAAAAATGTTGACCTTTGCCTTCCAATTGCCTACCCAAATGTGGCTAAAATAGTATCTTGTATAAAATAACTTGATTGTGTGTTTCAACATCAAACAAAACTGCTGGCAGCGGTTGGCGGTCCCCACAGTGGTGGCCCCTTCTTGTCCATGTGGGCTCTAAAACCAGACAACATGCACCCTTTTCCACTAGTGCATGTGACTACACCTCCATCATATCTCTATTTTTCACCTTTACTGTATCTAGCAGAGTGCTGTGGGTTTTTTTTTTTTTTTTTTTGAGGAGAGATTTGAAATAATTTATGTGGAAATATATATATGTTAGGGAAACTTAGGACCTGTATGGACCCATTGTCAACAAACAGTGGTCAGGCTGCATTAAAATCAGTCAGATAAGTTTATGGCAGGAGTTTTCATGGTCATTGTAACAGGTTTTCCAGTTCTGGCAATCAAAACTCATGAATTAGGTGCCTCAGAAGCATGGAAGTTAGAGCATGTGGATTTCTTCAGGATTTTGAGTTCCTAAGGTAGCTTGGGTGAGAATTTCAAGCTATCTTGTCATGTTGTAAGCTACTGCTTCTAATAGAGAGGAAAAATCCTCATATAGTCACATGACTCCAAAAGCTGAGGCCTAAAGAAAACCACAAATTATCAGTACTGATGTTAAAATTGGAAGATTCAGTGGCACATCCAGCTGTGCTGTGAATATAGCACAGTTCACGAGCTTCCAGGGTATTGTTGTTGTCATTGTAGTGTGTTATATATTCTGAGTTGACTATCCAGGTGGTCAGATTCATGATGTACCTATTCAGTTCAAAAGAGGATTTAAGCCTTGATGGTGGAGGATGAGCCATGGAGATGTGTCTCCAAAATGCCCTTCTGTGATGAGTCTGGGAAGCTCCTGATGCTGCATGTGTGTCCCACGGCAGGGACTAAAGTCAAGGCAGAGTCTTGCACCAGGCATCACTCTGCCCTTGCAGCAGATAAAAAAAAAAGGTTAAAACAATACATAAGTTTTTTTTATTATTTAAAAGTTGCTGCAGAAACACACACTCCTGCTTGCCTCCCCACTACTTTCCATAAAATTGTTATGCATTCTAAGAAGTAGCAGCCTGGGCCTCTTGACCTCACAAGAAGAGCTGTTACTATACATTTAACAAAAACAAGGTATTATGTATTAGCCTACACATTTTGCAATAGCTCCAGCAATCTAGTAACTACAGTCCAATTTAAACCGTGCCTGGAGGCAACAAAAATTGCACAAAATGGCAGCTAATTTATAGAAGGGAGAGAGGAAATATTTGGGGGTCTATTCCTTCAAGCCATCTGATTCGTATTATTGACTCATTTAGAAAACAGAAAGTGAGCAGAGACAAGTTTTTAAGGAGTTTGGTTTCACACAAATGACTTGCAATTGCAGCCCATTATTTTTATACCAAGACTTCATTAGTCATATCCCCGTCAAACCTGTGAGCAGTGTCAAATGTTTTCAGAAAACACACCAGGACAGGTATGGAACTCATCAGCCTGTGGCAAAGGTCGCTCTCATTAAGGAGTCAAAAATGAAAACTTTCAGTGTCTCTAACACATTGCACAGACGTTCCTGCCCCCACTTCTGAAACGTGGGGCCGAGCGAGCACCTCCTGCTCCCCAGACATTCAAATAAGATCAAGATGACAGGGCAAGAAAATGAATAGGATTCTTAACTGGCTGTACTTTATAATATGGTACTGATTGGAAACAACCAGAAAGTTGTTTGCCATGTCTATAGTACCATTTCCTGAGGTTAAACATAACTTCTGAAATGAAGCAATTAAGTCTCCTAAAAAAAAAAAAAAAAAAACCAACACCAAAAAACACAACAACAAAAAAAACTGGGGTGGGGAAAAGAAGGAAAAAAGGGGAAGACGTGGGTCTGTGTGGTGCTGACTCGGCACGCCAGCCATGCTCCGATGAGCAAAAGAAATGTCTGTGCAAACTTCTTCCCACCTGGGAGGTTGGAGGGGAGATAGGAGAGCTGTGACACCGGAGTTGTTCGGGGCTGGCTCTCAAGCTGTGCCGTGACAGATGTGTTTTGAGGAATTTTGAGGCACGGAGATAAGAATAACAAAAAGCCATTCACTGGAGCACAGTTACACAGGCTTAGCACAAAGGGGCGAAGAGAAAATGTGTCAATACGCTCCTTATTTGTGGAAGGCTCGCCGTGTTTCTGCAGCACGCTGCAGTTTGATCTGTGGGCTGTCACTAACAGCAGCGAGGGTTGCTGTGTTGCCCCTTAAAAGTTATTCAGAGTGCCCTGCCAATGAAAAAAAGGATTCCCTTTAGCTGCCTTGCTCTGGGACACAACAAAGTCCTTCTGATGTAAAAATGTTGTTTGTCTTACAGACAGTTTGCTTATTTAAAAACAGCGTCCATGGGGTATTATGTAAAATGGCAGAAATACTTTTAGGAAGTTTTCTGTTTTTAGCTGCCCAGCTCGTGTAGACTTGGATTTTGCTGGTTGTGCTCCAAACAGGTCCTTGGGCAGCCAGGGATGGAGTCTCTAAAATGTCTTGTTCCCCAGTGGATTGTGACAGCCTTTGGTTATGGGCATAACCTCCACTGGGTTTCCTGTCAAGTGGGGGACAAGCAACGGGACTTCTGTGGGTTAGTCAGTATTTTCAACATTAATTCATGAAGATTTAGGTACTGTAGTGATTACTTAAAAAAAAAAAAAAGGTTGAAGTTGCAGGTTATTTTGCACATAGGAAGACAAGTGAATGGATAGCTTAAAAATTATTTGGAAATCTCAGTGTCTTGTCCCATACACCAGTATTTGTGTGGTGCATTTATTCCCACTTGAGTGTATTTGTCTCTCTCTCTCTCTCTCTACCTTGCCTGTTCATGCCTATGCATGTGTGCTTGAAAAGCTAAAGTGCTTAAAACCCCTCCAGCCTGACAGCTGGGGGCACGGATCTTGGAAAAGCAGGGAGAAATGCCAGTGCTGCTCTCGTGTGGCTCCTGGTAGCTCGCTTCTCCCACTGGAGAGTTGGCTGAAACTGCAGGTTGCTCCTTGAACATGGAAAATGGAGGTGATGTGAAACACAAAAAAGTTATAGCTGCCTTTGAGCATCACTAGGGGTGTGTGCATGGGGTAAGCAGACTTTCAGAGCCAGGTCCCATGTCCTTTGGTTTTGTGTAATTCACTGGGAGGTCACAGTGACAAAGAGGAGAGCCAAAATTTCTGCGTTCAATCACTCTCAGGCAAATCTGCTTCTTGGTTGCCCTCTCTGCAAACCAGGATCAGTGTGACCCTCCTTGTGAGTGTAGGGAGATCTCCTGGATGGAGCTGCTGGCAAGCAGAGTGCTGCTGTCAGGGGTGAGCTGAGAAATGCCGATGTGCATCATTGATAAGCAATCCCTCGGCCAGACCCACTTCATGAAAACTGATTTCTGACGCCTATTACCAACCCTGGGCTCATACTGGGGAGTTGTTCCTCCCTGTCCTGAGTGCAAGATGTTATGAAACTCCCTCCACCGAGCAAGTGTGTTTATCTGCAGAGATATCAGGGCTGGGGTGTCCGTGCCCTCACCTGCCAGTCCCCGGTCAGCCCCTGACCAAGCGGCACATCCTGAGCGCCAGCCCTGTGATTGATGCACTTGGCCGAGAACTTCCCTCCTGCCTGCTCAGGAAACAGGAGGGCTGGGGAGATAGTGCTCGCCTTTCTTTCACAGTCCCTGCTTCCGAACTCTAATCACCTTCTGCTGTGGGAAAAGAGATGAGATGCTGCCTAAAAAACAGATCATTGTCCGCCTCCTAGATTAATGCAGAGAAAGCAGTATTGTCTGCTGAATGGATAAACCTTCCTCCTGTCACTCAAAACCTAAATTCAACGCTACTTCATTTCTAAGAGGCTTATCTTCCTTGAATAGACCCTTGCAGCTCAAGTAAGAGGCGATGTAATGAAGCGTGTTTTTTTCTTAAGTGAGAAACCTGCTGCAAAGAAGGGGTGAAGCCTGTGCAGCTGTTCTAAAGGGCCTTTGCAGACTCTCGAAATACTTGTCATTTATCTGGTCTTGCCTGACAGCAAATGAGAGAAGATCAAGTTCAAAATCTGCCGGCGCGGCTTTCAGGGCTTCTTCATCTGTTAATTAAATAATGGTCATTAGTGCACAATGCCCCCCCCCGATAAGGGCGGATATGATGCCGAGATGGAAATGTGGGGTTTGGGGGTTATGAATAAGCAGATGGTCCCCAGGAATTTCCCTGGTTTGACCCCCCCAGAGATGCCTCGGTATGTGGCTGGAGGAACTGGCAGTGGAACAGGTGGCATCAGGCGGATAAATAAATTCGTAGAAGCGTGCTGAAATCATTGTAGAATTCACTCCTTTCATGTGGGGTAGCGATTAATTCAGTGATTTCCCACAAACCAGCCTGTTTTTGGAAAATCACACACACCACCATTGCCACAAATAATGACCTGCTTGCTTTCCTGGAGTCTGCTGCAGTAAAGGTTTAACTTAAACTTTTAATGTATTTTGGGAAATGGATGCTCTAAATTAACATTGGTTGCTCTACATCAGAGGGCCAAATCTTGAGGTGTTTGCTCAACTTCTGCTCAGGCAAAACTTACTCTGATATCACAGGGCAACTCTGAGAATTGCTGAGATGGGGTGCAAGATCTGCCTTTGAATAACTGCATGTGATACACAAATTTGTTTTGGATGTAAGTAGTTATTCTTTTTATTATCAACCTATATTTAATCTTCTAGGTGCTTGCAGTCAGATTCTACCTAAAAGCACTGATCTTGTGAATACCTCTTTCTTTTGTCACCGATAGCGTGACTTTTCCAGTCTCACCATCACCACATTTGTGCCTCTGCAGTTATGGGGGCCTTGTCCCAAAAAGTCCTTCCTTGGTTCTTTCAGACATTGAAGTGAATTTGGGTTTACCTCAGCTGTGACCACACAGGAATTACATGACACTGAGTTACCCAAGATTATATCTGATTTTTCCCTTGAGCTGCTGGTTTTCTTCCTGGAGTTATTTGGTAAGACAAGGGAGAAGACCCAGCATGGTGCACAGAATGGGGGCAATTAAGGCTCTGCTCATCCCAGAACTAAATATTCCCAAAGAGATGTCCAGTCTGGCTTGGACAGGAAAATAAAAAGCTTTAAGAAAGTCCTTGAGGAGGTTGGGCATTGGCAGGGTGGTGGTCATCAGCCTGGGGGGATTTGGCAGGTCCCTGTGCTAAGGAGAAGTGTAAAGGAGGAGAAATAAGACACCCGTTGGATGGTGATTTAAGGGATTTTTTGAGCAGTGTGAAGGAAAACTCAAAGCCTGGGGTGCAACCCCCTGTCATGGGATGGAGTGTTTCTGATGCTGAAATGGGTGCCCGAGGTCCTGTGGGGCGGTCAGTGTCCCTGGCATGGCATGGCCTGGCCTGGAACAGTGTGGAGAACAAAACAGTCAAGGAGAATTAAAGAAAGGCTGGGAAAAACATGAAATGTATAATAGTGTTCATGCAACAAATCTGTGTTAAAGCAAACATTATGGTTGTGACAGAAAACAATAAAAGTAAGGAAATTTGCAGTTAATGGTAAAATGTACCATATGTCACAAATGCCTGGGCACACCAGGGCACCCCTGTAACTGCTTTCTTGATGTCAAGGTGTTGGAAGACCAGATGGTAGGTTTCACCCCAAATTACAGATTTTCAGGCTGCTCCTACGTGTTTTTCTCATTTGCTGCTTTTTCCAGTGTGTCTTCACTGACCTTTCCCCACCATGTGCTGAGGTTAATGTTTTTGAGATGGGGATGACCTGCACTTCTGGTTGGCAAAGGCTGTTTTTCAGGTATCTCAGAGTGTGAAAAACCTTGCTCTTAGTAGCAGTGCCCTGAGCAGATTAGTCAGTGCTATCACTAAATGTGCTGTAACCCTAAAATACTGTACCTGGTCTGGTGGAGAAAATGTTGTCATCACAAATCATAGGTTATTCCTCCAGCCCTACCTCCTGAGATACTCTTGACAAATATAATGCTATATTTCTTGGATTAATAGGCATCAATAGCCAAATTCCCTGGACTCTGAGAAATTAACAAATGCTTTCATCTCTACTTTCATTGCAGGAATTATTTATGGGGATGTTTTGGTAGTAGGTGCTGTTTGTTAACTGTTTAAGGAGCTGGCTGGAGGCTTTGTGGCTGCAGATACTGACCTTTTGCAGATTTTTTTCCCCTTAGCTGATGTCTCCGTCAGTAAGGAGACACCTGCATCCGTGCAACTCCGGCGAGCAGAGCAACACAGCACTTCAGTATTTCCCCTCCTTCACCAGCTGGATAGCACCCCTGATACAAAACCTGAGAAATGTGCCAAAAGCCTTCAAAGTTCAGGCCAGAGGTGTTTGTGCAAGATAAAAAGGGGACAATATAGCATCCCTGTACAGCTCATCCGTTTACACATGACACTCGCGCCGTGGTCTCTGATTAGCTTGTTAGTGAGGAGGCAGGAAGAAGTGCAATCAAGTTTTTATGATTCATCATTTCTGTTCCCTGTTTGGGAGACAATGTCAGTGCTCTTTGCCAATCATAGAAGGTGGCTTTTGAGTGCCTTAGGGAGATGCTTTTTTTAAAGATGCTCTCTGTGTTTCTGAAGGCTGAGCCACATTTCTAAATAATAGGGAAGTCCTGGAGTTTGTTTTGTGTTGTGTTTTTTTTTTTTTCTCTTTCTAATTGTATCTACTAACAATGCTTTTATGTTTGCTGCACGTAAGCTAAAAGAAAACATGCTGCTAGTTTGTCTGTAATCCTGTTTTCACTCAGAAGTGTTTGTGCAGAAATAAATTAGAGATAGTACCTGGAATATTTTCCACAATACAAAAGGCAAATGTAAGTTTTATTAAGTTGAAAAGGATACATTCTCTTCTTCTGACCTTGATTTTTTAGCTATATTCTCTATACCCCTGCTTTAGAAGTATTATTCTTCATCCCATCCAATTACCATTTCTATCAGCTCTTCTGAAAGATTATGCTTTTTGGGTGTTCTTCTGTAGATGTCTTTCCAGTGGCTTCACTTGATGAATGTGACAAGTTTTGTGTTTTCTCCCTCCCCTCATTGAATTGAAAAGTTTTTTGATAAATACAGGCCAATAAGTGCCCAAAGGCAGTGTTTCAATGGCTGCTAAATCTTTCAAGGTTAGGACTTAACCTCCGTTCTCCCTAATTCAACTGCAACCTTCAGTCTGGAGCCAATCAAGAATATCAGATGATACTTAAACAATGAAGGATTTCTGATATTCAGGTACAGCCTCTGTTCAATAGGATTGCAAATTCTTTGTGTGAAGAAAGTCGGTTTTGCTCTAAAGTACTGTCACAAAAAGTGAAATTACCATTTGCTTGGAATGATGCCATTCATCATTGTCAGAATACTAAGCATTGTAAGTAGCTAGGCCTCTCCAAATTAATGCCTTGTTTTGCATCGGCTAAATTTCCCAAATCCTCGAGGATGGGTCATACAAAACTCATCTCACCATTTTAATTTATCAATCCAATATGAGTGCGGTGAAAGGGAGCTTCATTCGGTCTTAGCTCTTTTATTTACAGTCTAATTCTAAAAGAAAAGGAAATAAGATATGAAAATAAGTTGGAAAATAAGATAAATCTCTCAGTGAAATCACAAGATCTACTCAGTCCTGTAGCAAACCCTCTATAATTCATTTGTAGGTCAGCTCAAGGGATTAGCCATGACGTATTTGGAAATTCATTTATTTTTATTTTATTTTGCTGTTTCTTATGCATAAGGGTAATGCTGTCCCCAAGGCTTTTCAGGTAGCCCTCAAATCTTGACAACATTTGCTGTCTCTAAGGCCTAAGCCAAAATTAATTTTCAAATAAACAGCATAAAAATGTATGGAGTTGTATAAATTTGAATACAAAATGCATTTGTTTTGCTTGCTTCCATCCCCACATACATACTGTTGGCTCAGCCAAAAATCATAACATGACATGGAAATTAACGGCCATAGGTACATCATGAAAGTCAAAAAAGTTTCTTAGTTTATTAGAAACACCATAGTGTGGTTTGTTTTTTTTTCCACCCACTTTCTCCTTGATATGCTCTGCCTGATGTGTGCTGGGGAGGCACTGCATGTTAATTGTGCTTCTCTCCCTGGGTGCCTCGGAGCCCGCGGCTCTGCTCCTGGACCACTTGCTGCGTCCTGCATCCCGCTCGGGGTGTTTGATGGGTGTGACACCTTGAGAAGCCTTGAGATGTTTCCAGTGAAGGTGAAATTAAAAATTACTTGGTATCTCCTGCAATTTATTTCATCAGGGATGCACGGGAAGTGAGAAAGATACCTGGACAGCATGCAGCAGCAGCACAGGCTGGGGCGTGCCTCTGGTCCTGGGGCGAGCAGAGAACTGAACCAGAGGGTTAAACACAGCACTGTGAAGGAGAATCCCCAATTTTGGGCTGAACCAAAACAAAAAGCACAGCCAGAAGCTCATGCAGAGGGCTTATAGAGAAGTAACCCGAATATTTTGCTGGTGTTTATATAGGATATAGAGGGGACTTTTCTGTCTGAATGCTGGTGGCTCCAGTGCATCCCGAGATGTGCCAGGAGCCGCTCCTGCCCCAGCAGCCTGTGGCACCTGCAGGATCAGCCCTGCGGCAGCTAAAAATAACTTCTCTGTGCTCTTAAATTAAAACAATGCCTCTTTTCGGTGTAGTTTGTGAAACCTCATTCCACAAGGGGGCTGCAGGCACACTGGAAATTTAGCAGTTGGCAGGCTGGGGAGTACCTGGGAGAAAGGATTCCTGATCCGTGTGGGGCTGCCCAAGCATGGGCCAAATCCAGAGGGAAATGGTCCCTGAAGTCAGTGTGGTGCCTGTGCAGGGCTTTTCTCCAGGTGTGACAAGTGGCTCTCTGAGAAGCTCAGCTGTGCCTTCAGCTGGGGATGGTGGAAAGCAGGAGGAAAAGCCTGAAGGGTTGAGTTGGGATGCAAATTTGCATCAGCACACTCCTGCTGTGCTCCTACCCCAAAGGTCCTCCAGATTAAATGGGTTAGCAGAAATATCCTTTCACCTGTGCTTAATTAAGAGAAGCATGACTGTGTGAGATCTCACTGATGCATTGCCTGAAACTTGGTATCTGGAGCAGTATCAGCTGACCAACAAATAGTTAGTTAATTATTAATTTGCTAAAGATTATGTTTAGAAGGGTAGATCACCTTGAAATGTTGCTTTCTATTATCTTTCCCAGCCAGGTAATGAAAGATTTCAATTTAATGTGACATGACAAACTACAAACAAGTGTGTTTTAGGCTCTGGCAGGTGAGGAAGCCAGGGGTCCTGGGGGGTGCTGCCAAGGACTGTGTTTTCCACCCCAGGCCTAACTAGGTTTAGGTGTCAGTCTCCTGCCTGGCATGTTTGGGATCTGTATAGATCCTCTGTTTAGGAAATAATTTATATCTTGGGTCATCATGATTAACTTGTGAATGATCTTGTATCTTTCACTATTTTGAAGCTTTTCTTTTCAGAAATATTAGCTTACCCTGCTGTGTACAGTACAGAGCCTTCTGTCCCAAAAGATATCAAAGTGCTTTAATGGATTGTTTTCCAACTTTATTTATGCCATGCTGGACTTTGAGGTGAAACACATGGGCACACCCCCTTGCCTTGTCCCTGCATGTTGGCTGGTGCAACAGGCAGGCAGCTCTGGGAGTGCAGCCCTTTCCCAGCCAGGAGCACGTCCTTGATGTGGATGGTGCAGCTTAGACCTTCCCACCTGGCTCTTCCCAGCTGCTGTTTGCAGGAGTGAATTTTCCCTCCAGCCTAGGTGAAGAAGTCGAGGCCAGTTGCTAAATGAGTGTTGTTCTTCCCATCCACCATGAAAGAGCTGCCCTGTGGCCCTGGTTGAGGGGTGACCGAGAGAGCAGCTGTGGGCTCTGTGATAAGCTTGGCCTTGGCTTGAGGTGGAGCATCTCCATCAGCTTTTGGTCTCCTTCCAGATGTTCCCTGGTTTAGCTCACCTCCCCATCACTTGACAGATTTTGCTGACTGGGCTGCAAGAAATGCAAGTGGAGGATTGTTCACCTGCTGCCCAGAGGCCCAGCCCTGGTTAGCTGAGGGTGGGAAGGGGAGCATGGGCAGAGGTGGAGAACAGCTGCCATTCCCTGCAGGCTGGGAGCTGCTCTTAGCGTCCCAAATCTGCTTTCATGGTTGCAGGTCAGAAAGAAAAACAGAGGAAGAAAAATAGTTTTACTTGCCAGGGCTGGACTTGATGATCTCAGCGGTCTTTTCCAACCCAATCGATCCTATGATTCTATGATATTTGATAAAATGCACTTTAAAAAATGTGGCAAAAAGTTTTTAAAAAACATGAATGCTGGAAGATGGATTTTAAAAATGAATAGTCCCCCAAATATCAAAGCTAGAAAGGAATTTGATTTATATATGTTTCTGAAAGTGAGGAAAGCAGATAAAATCATTGAAGGACATGATATTGCTGATCATCTGCTCTGTTTAATGCTTCTTTTGCGATTTGACAAAAAAATCACTGAAGGTTTTTTGGTTTTTTTTTGTTTTACATACTTGGAATCTCCTCAAGTCAAAATCTCAGAGGAACACAATGTCTTACTCGTAATATACACTATACAAAACTTGCTTTTTAATTAGTAACACTTCCTAATTGCTATTTTAGGCAGCATTTGTAGAACAGCAGAGTACAGTACTGCACTTCTGGCTGTGTACAATACAGTCACTGAAAACATGTTTTTGACATGTGAACTACGTGTCCTGCTGTACCTAAACTCCATCAACCCAGACACATCAATAATATGTTTAGCCCTGTAAATGTCTTTCCATTGTGCTCATCACCCTATTATGGCAATTGCTTCTTAGGTGACTTTCATTTCTTGCCAAAGCGTAAAACACCCCATGATGCATGAAATGTGGGATTTGCATTCCCATTTGAAGCCTCAAATTCAAGTGTGTTGGTGCCTGGTTCCTCAAGGGCCTCTGTATGTCAGTGCAGGGTTCTGCAAGGCTTGGCAGGGCAGTGTGGGGGGGACAGTGTCAGTGCTGGATCCTGTAGAAGAGTGGAGAAACTGAATTTTGGTTTCTCTTAGGAAAGGTGACACTGGGTTTCTGTGGCCATGCAAGCAAAAGGGTGGGTGCTTGAGCATTTGCAGCAGCACCAGCTCTTTGCTTTAACTAAGCTGGGCACATGTCTAAATTACAGCTATTCCCTCCTGGCTTCACTCCTGGAGAGCAAAACCCTTTTCCTTGTCTCCCTGCTGATGTGCTGTTGTGGCACCAGGCAGAGCTATCTGTGTGTCCCTGTGCTTGGTCTGGCAGCCCCTGCGCTCCTGGTCCCCTCAGGCTAAGGCAGGAAATCTCTGTTGCCTTCGGCAAGATGAATTATACTCTCTTCTTTTCTCCAGCTTCACTACAATCCCTTTATCCTGTGGTATTTATACTTTGTATCAGTAAAGGGAAAGGGCTGTATAGTCCTATACTTGTATCTTAAGTAGCTGCACACATTTTATGACATTTAGACATCTCTGAGCAGTGAGAAAAGTTGCAGTGTTTTGGTTTAAAACCATTCTTTGGACTCCTACACAAAGTTTTCCGTAAACTCTTCCTGTTTACACCAGGTGAGGATCTGATTCCTTTCTTTGCTTTCAGTTTGGCACTGCCACTAGGTCTGAATTTGAGATACTTGCTGTTTCTGCTAGGAAGGGCCGGGGGGGGGGGGGGGGGGAGGAAGGAAATTTTGA
>VXBX01001680.1:79339-96248 GCA_013400415.1 Scytalopus superciliaris
GGGGAGGAAGGAAATTTTGAGAAAAAACTCCAACTTCTACATTTATGAGAGTGATTTTAATAACTTCAAGTTACCCGTGTTAATCCTTTAACAGGAAGGGGGTTTGAGAACCGACCCAACCTCCTTGCCTTTCATTTGATCCCAAAACACCTGCAACTCTCAGCAGAGTAATCTATGAATCACTGTGTCTGTCGTCCACTTATTGTCTTGTCTAGTGCACTCCACGGTGGAACTAATCAACAGCCCTGAATGAAGCATTGCTCCTGAGCTGAATTCCTTAAAGCTCCTGAAGTATTCAGCAAGGAGGAGAAATCTTTTAGTATGATTTGCTCCACATTCCAAATTCATTTATAGAAAGAGAATAGATGATTAACAACGGGTCGAGAGACACAGATTTAGCACTGCTTTGCCCTGACCTGCCCCGAGTTACTCCTTCCACTTCCCAGGCTGTTCTAATAAGATGGGTTCAAGGAGTGGGATGGCAAAAGCTGCTTGAATCCCCTGCACCCAGCAGTCTTAATTTGGTTTATTTGCCTTAATGAAGAAATCTGGTTCCTTAATCACAGGTGAACGGAAAAGGTCACTTGCCACTCTGACAAATGGGTTTACCCTGAGCTGTTTGTGTCGGGCTCACAGATAGTGTGTTTTTCCCCCCCTTTTCTCCCCCGCAATGAAATGCCAACGTCTCTGTGGCACCTCCTGTTGCGGCCATTACCTGTGGTGCCTGGGCTGCCTGCCAAGGAGCACCCTCGGTAGCAACAAAAGCATAATCATTTCCAGTTGGAAAAGGCTGAGCTGTAGTAATTTTCCTCTTTGAAAGCTGCAGCAGCCGAGCTCGGGTTAAGCAGGAGGAGGAGGTTTGCTTCTGGGACACAGCACAACGAGAGTGCGAAACTTTGTCATCTGCAGCAGCCATCTGGGGGGACTGTGAGGCCACCAAATATGTTGTTCATTCCCACCAAGCAGCATCCAGCTGAACTCGGTGGTGGGGCAGCCAGGGGAGGTTTGCAATTTGCAGATGCCTCTGTTTTGGCTAGGTGTGAGTGGGAAATGGTACAAAAATGGGTACAAAAGGAGTAATTAACATCTCCTTAATGAACAGCTGGTCTGCAGAGGGATCCAGAAGAGTGAGTGGTGTAAAAAGGGCACCCTGCACGTTGCAGGACTGGCTGTGCTGGGCAGCAGCACTTTGAGGGCACATGGCACACCCTTTCCCAACCAGAGCAAACCTTGGGCTCACTGACCCTCACTGCTGGCTTTGGTAGGAATCTGCAGCAAGAAAACCATGCCTTCATCCCCATGTGCCTACTGGAAAAAGCCAGCTGAGCAGGTCTCACACAAACCCTGGTTAGTGGCTTACTCCAGGAAACACTTCTGCAGTCCGTGCAAAAGGGAAACCATTTCAGAAAGCAACTTAGGGGCTGTGTAGGTATGTGCAGGGAAATTGTTCCTTTCAGGTAGGGCTGAAAACCTCTTGATGTGTGTAGAAGACAGAGAGCACTTAGAACATGGTCATGATGATATATGTTTATCACCACGTGTGAGCTTCGTGGACATGTGGGCTGTGGAAAATCAAACCTCTGAAAAACAGCCCAGGAGGTTTGCAGAAGTATCACCCATGCGGAGCGGTGTTCAATGTCAGCTGAAGATGAAGCTCTTCTCCAGGCTCTGGGTGCTCTCAGACAGCCTTGCTGGCAGCTTTCTTGGGTCACATAAAAAATGACTTGGGTCAAACCACAGATGTTCTGACTGGGTGTTGAGATGCACTGATGCTTGCTTTGCTGGAAAAAATGATGTCTCTTTTACTTCACACTTCTGTTTTGAAACAAAAAGCGAGGTGGGAATTGGTCCAAAACAGAGCTTTCCAATTTTATTTGGCATTTAAATTCTGCTATTTTGGAGTAATAGTCAAAAAGATAAAGCTCTGTCTTGCAGGAACGTCCTTGGACGTGGAAAAATGCAGCAGACAGGTGACTGGCAGGAAGTGAGAGTGGTTGCTCACACGCAGATGCAGGCGACTAAATAAGTTTTGAGATCATCATTCCTGTTCAGGTCTTTTCCTTTGATTCTTCAGATTATTTTTATGTCAGAGGCAAATAAGAAACAAAGACAAATCTGCAAAATGATGGGCTGGAGTTTATTGGAGCAGGAAAATAAGCCATTCACACCACTTCCCGATTTACTGTGAAAGGCAAAATCATTCACAAGGGTGAATCATGGCAGCTTGAGCTGCTTGAAATGACTGCTTTCTGGAGTTAAATTGTTGCTGGCATGCACGGACTAAACAAAGATGTTAGTTCAGTTCATTTAAAACTACAAGTCTGCTTTAGCTTTGATTTCACATGTACTTTCGTAGTGCCAGTGGATGGCCTTATCTTCTGACAGATGACATTTTAGAACATCTCTCTGTTTCCTTTGGGGAGTTAAGTAATTTTAAAGAGAAAATCCCATCAGAGATGGTGAGGAAATGCACTCACTTCCATCTCCAAGAGCCAAAATGGGGCAAGACGAGATACGAGTTGCACTTCTTCAACAACTGAAATTGTTGCTGGTGAAAATATTATGATTCTTCTCCCTGACACGAACATGGATTTTGGAAGGAAAACTGCTCCTTCTGCCTTCTGGGTGAAAGCATTAATTCATCCGAGTTTCTGTGAGAATCTCCTTTTCAGAGCCAGCTGGGTATCTGTGACTTTTAGAGATACTAAAAGTACTGTACAGGAGCTGAATGTGACATCTCTAGAATGTATTTTTTGGCAGGTCTTATTCCTTCCCAGGTGTCAGTGGCAGGTGGTTTATTACAACAAAAATATAGCTCCTGAACTTCAGGTATTTGGACTGAGGTAGGTAGGAGAAAACCTTTTGGAGCCCAGATTTAAGAGCACATAGGTGCTTCTCCAGCACAGCAGTTCCTGCCCTTCTGGCTCCCCCCTGGTCATGTTCTTCCTTGGAGTTTCATACCTTTCTCTGGCTGCAGGGAGCAGAACCCATTCCCTGCAACCTGACCAAAATGTTCTTGCTCTGTTCTACCAAATTTAAGATGCTTGTACATGGGCAAAATACCTGACAAGTCCATCTGCTGTGATGCCTCCTCACACCAAAGCTTTCCATTTCTTCCAGTTCACAGACTGTCCAGGTGGGATTTATCTGCTGTAGGTGTCTGTGAGCACTCCTACCTCTGAGCAGATGGTTTAGATTTCCTTTGTACTTGACAGACAGCTCGTAGAATGTCATCTCACCTCAAACTGGACATCTGAGTGCCTGAACAGTCTCTCCCAGAGCTGAGTTTCCTGTAGCCTGGGTGAAGCCGATGTGGGTATTGTAAACATCCAGAGCCGGTGGTGGTGGATCCCGGCGTAGGATGTGTACAGACAGCAGAGGGTGCTGGAGTTTTTTCCCTTTCAATGCACCTCCAAGGTTGCGGGATCATTATAACCTCAAATCAATTGGCTTTTATTCTGATTGCTGAACACACAGAAGCCAGGCAGGTACAGCAAGAGAGGAGGTACTGAACTTGAGTTAAATGGACAATGTCACCTTCAAAAGTCACACCTCTGCCAGAACTTTTCTATCTACCAAGTCAGTAAGTGAAGACTGAGACTATTATGATACAAATCAACAGATTTTATTTTGTTAATTATTTTTTTAACTAGGATTTTGCTCTCTCAGAAATTTAACTTGCAGCCGTCCTCAACCTTGAGCAAGTTGCCAGTATAGAGTTTTACAGATCAGGGTAACAATGTTGTCAGCTGCCATCTTACAGCAACATCCAGATCTGTACAACTGAAGAGCTTCACTCAGGACCAACAATCCCACAGCCAGGGATGCAGGAAGGGGTTCCCTGTAAATGTCAGTGGCAAGACTTTCAAGAGCAGGATTTAAAAGAAGCAAGGGTAGCAAAACAGGGTGCCAGACTGTAAGGCTGGAATAACTTAAAGTGACTTAAAATTCCCAAAGCCAGGTTTTCCCTGTCAGGACATGGATGCACTGGCTGGTTACAGAGTAAGTCTGAAATTCAGCCTTGCTCCTCAAATCCCACCCAGGCATGCTATGAATGAGGAGCTCGAGGGCTGTGTTTTGGGTTGTGTCATGTGTGCTGGCACAGGTACCGGAGTTTTTGGTGGTGCTTATGGCAGGGAGTGGTTGTAGGGTAGGAGCTGCTTCACCTTCCAGTTCATACATCCTTACATCCGTCCATGTTTAAAAGCACAAATTTCACACCACAGGTTACAACTCCAACTGATGTCATAGCCAGGATTAAAACTTGGGAGTGACTGGCTTCTCGCCTATTTATTAATCTATTAAATCACACAGTCTCTCTTGCTGGTTACTGGGATTGCTTGGCAGCAGCAAGCCCAGGCCGATGTCTGTGCTGGCTCCGTTACCACATCAGCCTGGTTGCCAGCTCAAGGGCATCCAGTCAACAAATGTCTTATTTTTGGATTCTCCCATTCTCCTGAGACCACTGCTATGAAGAATGACCTCCCTTACCTCATTCACCTTGTTTGCTTGTTCCAGCCCAGATAGTGCCATGGCTATTGCATGAGTCAATCGTCCCATGGAGTGGTGGTCTTGCTGTGATGTTTTCCTTAGCATTTGAACCAGAGCAGTGGTTGGCATCTGCAGGACGGTTCAGATGAACATAGAAAAGTCTATATTTTAGTCATGTTAAAGCTATGACTAAGCTAACAAAAGTCAGGAAATCCAAACTGTGGATTGACAGGTTGTCCTTGGATTGCCCTGCTGTGTCTAGGCAAGGGATGGCAGCACACATGGGATGGAGCATTGCAGACCATGGGGAGGTGCTTCCTTGTACGATGTTCTGAGGGTGGGAGAGCAACTACAAATACAGTTAGGACTCTGATGGTTCATTTATCTACTTTTTAAGGGCAATCTATTCCATTCCAGCAGTGAACATTTTTGTTTGCAAAAAGTAATTTTACAAAGATCTGTGGCTTCCTGGCACTGAAGTAGAAGTCTTTCTGGATCTGAAAGTCAGGCTGGTTTCTCCAGCTCTGAGGGGTATGTACATGACTGTCTGGCTCAGGGGGACTTTGGCACAGCAACACCCAGAAACCACCTTCCATGTGCATGTGCCATTTCCCAGTTGTCTTCTTCCGTAGCNATTTACAAGTGAGAGCCATCTTTAGGAAATGCACTGTGGGAATACAAAATCTTCCAGTTTGCCTGCAACAGAGAGAAGTAAAGAGTCACAGATTGTTACGCCAAACTATGTTTTTTATGAGCATTTGGAAAGTCTCATCTATGTTTCTTATTAGAAAGGGTACAATTATTCAGATGAAGTTAATTTTCGTAATTTCTAAATTTCTGGTTCTGTTCCCCAGTGTAATTCTTTAAAAATGTTTTGCTTCTCTCATTATCAATGTAAATGGGTAATTTTAATTTTCTTTCCTTTTGGCAGTGCTGCAAATGCAACATTCAGTGTTTACAGCTTTTGCTGAGCAGACTGACCCAGTGTTAGGGTGGAATGGCTGGACAACTTGATGTGAGAAAGAATGACATTTAAATACAGGACTGAATTTTGCAACCTGATAAGCAGCACCAATCCCAACTGGAGCAATCCAGGCTCTCCTCCGTGGGTCCCAGCGGCTCTCCGCTATCTCTCGGCGCGGCTGGGACTTAAAATTGCCCTGCAACTTCCTCCTCCCTCCTTGCAAGGAGAGGACGGGAATTTGCTGAAGGCTTTTATCAGCAATATGCATCTGCCCCCATTCTCACTCAGCAGCTCTCGCCAACCAGTGGGAAAAGTCGGGCCAAGGCGTAATCTGCTCCCAGCTTGCTTCCTGCTGCTGTGCCTCAGGGATGGAGGAAGCAGACAAGTGGCCCTGTGTGCTCTCTCTTTGCCAGGCCCAAAAGTTCAAGAGGCTCAGGGAGCCAGAGAAGAGTTTCTTGCTCTCTTTTCCAGGGATATTGTATGCTTAATGCTGGAATATAGTAAGAGTCTGTGAGGAATGAGTTATATGGGACAAACCCCAGATGAGCCTTACAGCTTCAAGCTCTTTGGACACCTGCTGAGTACATTTTGACCACTTGCTCTGTACAATCTGATGTGATATTAAGGTGCTATCTGAAAAGTCTTCCAGTTAGATGAGGTGTCTTCAGGTTTCAGTTTGTACTTTTGCTCCACCTGCAGTTTTGAGCGTACCTGGGGCCACCACTTCATTTATTTGTTTGCCAGTTCAAAAAGACTTTGGCATCAAGAGTTTCTCTTGTGTATAGAAAAGTTGTTTCTGAACAATTGTGGAGTGGAAGGGATGGCTCTACTCCTGTTGTGCAAATTTGAATAAGTTTGGTAGAAGCTTCTGGGTATGAAAGACTGATATATAAGGCCAGGGAGTGTGATGGGGTCCCACAAGGTGCTGGAAACCACCAGTAAGATGCAGAGCTGAAGCTGTGCTCTTGCAAAGCACCACGAGCCATCCAGATGTGGGCAAAGGCAGCCTTTTCACTATTTGTCTGCAGCCATTAGGTGCAACAGAGTCTTGATCCCCAAATAAAGCCATGAGGTGCAGCTCTGGTATAAACAGGAGGAACATGATCTCTTGCCTGTGCTGGTGTATGAATGGGAGAAAATACTGCCAGACTCAGAAAAGCCATGTTTGCTCAGGACTGGACATTAGAAGTAGAACTAAACATTTGGTTCTCTGTATTTTGAATTTTCTACACCCCCCCAAAGCAACCTGATTGGTGAAATCTTGCTTCTATTTAAATCATGGGAGTTTTGTCTTAGACTTTTACGGTGCCAGAATTTCTCTCCATGTGTTTTTTTAGCATCTGAGCTTAGGATGGGTTCAGAAGAAGTCAGCTGGAATTAGGAGGTTGCTCCCAGCCCTTCTGTGCTGTATCAAGGTCTGGAGTTAACAGGGCAGTCGCAAAGTGTGGCACATAATGCATTTCTGCATTAAATACACCCACATTATCTTACATCCCAAGCAGCCCAGATTGTCAGTAGACAATTATGGGTTTTGCTGGGTTTATTTTGATTGGCCTGCTCTCAGTTTTCCATAGTGGTACTCTATTTGTAAAAACAGATCATTAATGATAACAACAGATGACATGTGTCTGAAATATGGGGTGGACGAGGGAGTTAGTTTTTCTTCCTATTTTTTTCTTCCTGAGTGTCTGCACTTTGACAGCACGTTTGCCAGGCTGTCACTTGGTTGAGAGATCCACAAGATTAGGACCTCATTGTGTGAATGTTTTCACAGCACTTGTTGCTATAAAGAATCTTCACACTTTGGTGGATGAAATCTGGACTCCTAGACACAAACTGTTAAGAAGCAATCATAACAATTAGCTAATGTGTCAACAATTAGCACTTTCCATCAACCAGCATTGAGTGGAACCTTCTTCTTATCCATACGCAGACAAAAATGCAATGATGTAGTAAAGAAAAGCAGTGAAGTTGGCTGGGCTCGTCCCTTGCTGTAGCCAGCAAGCTCCCATGGGCATTGTTTACAATGATTATTCTTCCATTATGATGTTATTGCACAGGTCAGGGGTGGTAGCTAGACTGAAAATAAGCTTTTTTTTTTTCCTTTTTTTTTTCCCCCTTAAAATCTTGGCTGCTTTTGCAAAAGTACAACAGAAACAACTGCTGTGAAAAGGTCAGCCAGTAACAGTACTTTAGTGTTTAACTGGTAAATATTTCAAAATAGTATTTCTAATATTTTACCATTTGGAAGTTTTTCAATGCATCTCCAGCCCAGCGCGACTCAATCATTGTAAGATTTCCACGGTCTCCACTGGGAATTCTTTACAATGGGTACATTATAGTCTGTTACTGTATCTACCACCAGTTGGTCAGAATTTGTTTTAATATCTTTTTATATGGTATGTTACTGGCAGTAATATAAAAAGCACTGTTTTCTCAAGTATTTTACATATCTCCATATGTAAGCACTGAGGAGAACTGAAGGTAGTTCTTCTGGCACGACCTTGCAGCCACTCTCACCCACACAGTAGCTTCTTAGAGGACAATGCATTTGACTGGAAAGAAGATCAGTGTCTTCTCCAAGGAAATGTGTTTTGGAATGTTTCCTGTAACACATGGTGTACTGTGAGACGAACATAAAGTACTGCAGCATCAGTGAGGGTTTCTCTGGTTAATTTTGGAGCCAGAGTGAAAGCATCTTAAAAACAACCAGCAGTTTCTAAAAGTAACGCGCTGCTTGAGTGCAGGCCAAAGCGACTGATTTAAAACAGGGCACGGTGCTGGAGCACAGCCTCTCCTGGTACAGCACCCTGGGAGCTGCAGCCTGGGCCACGTGTGCATGTTTAGGGATTATTTGACAGCTCCATAAAGAAGGTGTGGTAATGTGAACAAAAAGGTGGTGGGAAGGATGCAAATAAAACCAACAGTAATCAAAGTTTACTGATTTCTCTAAGTTCAGCATGTGCTGTAACAAAGGAAAAGGACAACTCCGTGGTTTAGGGGCAGATGCCCCATCTCCCCTACTCCTCCGCAATCTTCCTGAGACTGCAAACCCGAGACCTCAACGTACCTCACTTGCCTCCTCCTAATCCCAGTTCTTGCCTGTCCCTTCCTTCCAGTCTGGGGCATTGCGATACTAAACAAATGTTTGAGATTTTTGGAGTGGCAGGGGGAGGTGGAGCATAATTACGCTAAGGATTATTAATATGGGAAATATGGTCAATAAATGTGAGAGGGGTTGAGTAATGCAGGAACATTCTTTACAAATTCTTTAGTAACAGAGTAGGCAGAGTGCCACAGACAAAGAAAATCCTCTGAATTGCAAGTGTGTTCTTATGGCTTTTGCCAAGACGATGACAAAACCCCTTCTTTCTTCCCGCATTAGGACTCCTATTCAGCAATACACTTAAGCATGTTTTTAAATTCCGCTGACATTTGAAAGCACTGTTGACTTTAATAGGACTTAAGCACCTGTTCATGGTTAATTGTGTACTTTCAGGGCTTTTCTTGAAGGAAAAAAAAAGAGGATGGATAGACTTAGGCATGTGCTTAAAGTTAAGCAGGTGCTTAAGTGCTTTGCAAAGCTGAGGCCTTAGAGCTGAGTTTAATCTCCTCTGAAGTCAGAGGATGGCTTTTCCCTGCAGTGTGCCTGGTGGTGAGGAGCAAGTTGTTTAAGTGATAAAATTACATGGGAAATATCTGAAAGACTATTTTTTTCAAAATCACTCAGTGATGGGTGTCAGCTGCTGACACCTGAATTATGAAATTAATTTACAACCAGATTAAATGTACTAAACCAAAACCTCTTCGAACACATACAGCCACAGGTGCAGATAACATCACTGGGTAACTCTAATTACACCTTGAAAAAAAGCCTTTTCTTTTTTTTTTTCTCCTTTCCCCCTCCATTTTTTCATTAATACTAGAGTTGCTTCTGGCCAGTGAAGCAGGATTGACAATCCTCAGGTACAGTGGGAGAGGAGAAATGTTTTGGTTTTTTTTTCTGAGAAAGGGCTGATTTGGTGTAGGCAGTGATTGATAGTACAGAGAAAACAGTGCCAGAGGTGTCCTTACTGCCTATTAGTCTGGAATTAGGCAACAAGCTTTTTGGGGATGGTGGAATTAGTGTCTCCCTCTTTTTGGGAACTGCCCTGGATGTCTCTTCATCTCCACTCCTTGTCTGAGAGCAGAAGAGAAGGGTTCTTCCCTTTTTCTTTCTCTTGGTTCATATTACAAGTTCCACCACATCAGGGACTGTCTTGTTGGAAGGTGATGAGTAATGCTCAGTGAAGTGGATCCTGTCTGGGACTTCTAGGTAGTGCAGCAGTGCTGATTTTGGCTGGGGTAGAGTTAATTTTCTTCACAGTGGCTACTATGGAGCTGTGTTTTGGATTAAAAATTATTAAAATACATTAAAAAATTTGAAAAATAGCCAAATGAGTGTAAATTTGGGGATCAGAATCTTACTTCAATGTTAAAGAATAGTACCTTGCCTTTTTCCCCTCCCATCATCTACTGAGCACGGGGTGGAGCAGGGTGATTGTCACCTTTCTGTTCCCCTGGAGCCTCAGGTGTGCTGCACCCTGTGGGAACTGCAGGCTGGGCAACAGGAACAGTGGGGGGCTTTGTCAGGGAAGGGTGGTGGCTGGTGCAGATCTGAGGTGTGGGTTCTGCTCCCGTGGTGGAGCTGGACCTTGAAGATGCTGCAGAGGTGATGGTGATGCACCATGACAAGGCAAATCTGAAATCACGGGTGCCTGGGGAAGTGAGCAGGTTCTCCACCAGTGCCTTGACCATGAATCTTGCCATATTTGGTGGTTTTCTCAAAGCCCTGTTTCCTTCAGTACTGTAAGTGACAATGTTGTCTTCTATTTAAAAAAAAAACCAAACAAAACACAACAACAACAAAAAAAAGAAGATTCCAGCCTTTGTGGTAGCAGAGATAAGCTGGAAAGTGTGAGCCAAAACCATTCCCAAATTAAAAAAAACAAATAATTAAAATCCAGCATGAATTTGTAACAGCAACAAAAAACCCCAAACCCAAAATACACCAAAAATTAAGCTGTATTGCTTGCTGAGTGAATTTGAGTGGTGGAGGTCAGCAGCACTGTCTTACTCATCGGTTGTGAGGGATGTCCAGTGCAGGTTCCCCTGCCCAGGACTCTGGGGGAGATTTAACCCCTGCACCAAAAACTGTGATAAAGTTAAATGCAGTTTAAGTGGTTCAGGGGGAATTATGGGGCTGTGGCTGGAGGGATGGATTCCTCACCTGGCTGTAAGGGTTTGTGGAGAGGATGTACGTACCTCAGCTGACCAGTAGGACTTTTATCCTCGGTCAGGAGTCTGGTAATCAGAGCAGAGTGTTTCTCACGAGAGCTGCCAGTTCCTGTCCACACCATATCACAGATTAATAGGAAAATAAAGAAACTTGAAAATTATCAATGTTTTCATATTCAGCTTATTTACAAAATGTTCATATGGGAGAATGGCAAGCAATCCTTTCCACTGCAGGCAGGAGAGCAAAAACAAGAAGAGCCAGGTGCTCCAAATAAGAAAATGTCAGGAAGGCTCTATGTCTCTGCTGAGCAGCCTGTGCTATAAATTGTGGCAATGCCACCACTGTGACCTGAAGCCTGGGGGAAGAGAATAGTATAAAAATGATAAATCACAGCCAGAGTTCCAGATCTTAATCAGACAAAGAAAGCTGGTTCCATTATCAGACAGATTTATATAATAGCTTACTAATAATGCTGTCTTCTTCTGGTTTCTTTTAGTAGACATGGGGTAAGACCCCGGATAGCAATCCTGAGGTCACATCTGTCCTGAAGTCGGAAGGGGCCAGTGTTCTTGCATCACACAGGCAATAGTTTCCTTGCATTATTGCCTGCTTGAACTAGAGCATGTCTCAGGAAAGCAGTGAATCCTGCTGCCGAGTGAGTGCAGCATCTGGTGAACTTTCCTAACAATTACTTTTGCTGCTATTCCTCCTTGCAGTGTCTCCAGCTTCCAGCCACTGCTCCCATTATATATCCACTTACTTCAGCTTCAGAGACTTCCATGGTCAGACCAATGTGATCTTTCCCCCTACTCTCTGGATAAGCTAAAGAAACTGATCCCCATGTTTTTCTGTCAAAGGCACACTTTCCGATTTTTATTGTTCTTCTTTTGAATCCTCTCTAATATTTCACATTCTTTGTCAAAGTGGAAGTGCCAGACTTCGTGGCAGTTTTCCAGGAGTATTTTCTTTGGTATCACTGTGGTGTCCCAGGCAGGTCTGTCAGCTCCTCTCCATCTTTCAGGAGAGCCTGATTCCTCTGCTGACCAGTTGTCTTCCCTACTCACAGGTCCTCAATTTATGCATCTTCTCATATTAGTCAGGTGTCTCTTCCTTTTCATCAATTAAAAACTCTGTGGTGATGCTAGAAATTCATTGTTGTAGGAGTCTTGGGAAATCGTGGTTACCTGACAATTATTTCTTTTCACAGTTGCATTTAAACTTGTCTTTAGGTGTGTGTTGGTGTCATTCTATTTAATTCCATTGTCAGATAAAATATAATCGTTTACTAGCAAAGTCGTCACCATAGCTCAATTCCTAAAATATGATCCAAGGATTTATATTCTAATATAAATCTCTAACTATTATTCAGCCAAATATTTTGAACAGTTTAAGAACATTGTGTAACCAGAACCACCTTTGCGAGATAAACTTATGTAAAAAAAAATATGCATTTACTTTGGTAGGCTGCATTATCTATAAATACATATTAATTAGCATTATCTATAAATGTATTACTGCAGTTCCTAAAGAAAAAAACCTTGTTGGTTAAGAAAATAAGAGCAATTTGCCTGCTCTGATATCAATTCCATCTGATTTTACCTGGCCCGTCTTAGATTCCAGAACCGGGCTGGGTTCCCTTCAGTCCTCTGAAATTAGCACACACTTCTTACAAATTCACAGTTCAGGGGATGTCTCCTTCAGCTGCCAAAAAACTCTTGCATGAAAATTTTTTTGATAAGTTAATATATAAAAAAATAAATCTGACCTTCATAGCTGCAATTTAATTCCTTTCTGGGTTATTTTGACATTGGGTCATCATTGAGTATTTGTGTGCTATGATATTTTTCCCCAAATATTTTGCAGAAGAATCTGTTTGAGCAGTTCTTGATTTTGTATCTTATTTTCGACAAGTAACTAGTACCATAATTCAGATAATTTTTGTTCCTACTGAACTTGAGTTTTTCTTGTAATTGTTTTCCTCTGGCAAATTTCTGTAATTTATAGCTTGAAATTAACATTTATGGCTCTTAGCTTCCCTCTTTTCTGTTATATTTATATCAGCTCCCACTTCCCCTCTAAGTGACACTGTTTTATAGGTTTTCTGTTTGTTTGGGGTTTTTTAAAAAATTTTTTACTTTAGTGGTAACTTACTTTCTTAACTACAGAACAAAGCCTTGTAAACATCTTGTAAAATGTTAACTGATCCCAAGTATCATTCCTATACTACCCTTTAATTTCTCCTCTTCCACTGAATGCTTCGATAATTGCTTTCAGCTCAGTAAAACCATCCCTTAGAGCAGTAAGTGTGTTAACTGGTGGGACTTTTATTCTTATTACACATAATGAGCGTAATTAATGTGATTTCATGAGGACTGGGTGTCATCAGCATACTGCTCTAATCCAGGTCATCGCAGTGCATGAATCCCAGTTGAAATAGTATTTTCCCAAGCCCCCTGTATTGCTTTCTAATTAAATTGGGGATTCTCTGATTGCATATTTTGTTGCTGAGGTCCATGTAGTCAGGCAGGGGAAGAACATACACTTATGCCAGCCCTGTGTTCACAAAAACCCCACCACAGGAAGATCAGTGTGCTGGGAGATGTCTCTGCACCATCCTCATTTTCCCTGGAGGAAGGCAAACCAACATGGGGAAATGTGTGCCCCTGCGCTGTGAAGCGTGCTGTCCAGACACCTGTACATAACGTGGAGTTAAAGAGGGGAAATAATAGGGAAACCATTTCTGTTGTCATTTCCATTTGGATCATCCTCATCATCACATTTCAGGGTGACAGGTACAGAAATAATGTGTGAAAGTCTCTTTCCATGGTGCGCTTTGAAAGGCTGCACCTGCATTCGAGTAGTTGGTCTGAAACAGGCGTGAGATAAAGGTTTGAGCTGTTTGTGTGTGTCTGTGTGCACTCCTGTATCAACCCAAAATTAAATTATGCTTTAGTGCCAAATACATTGGAGTGGGCTGGGAAAGACTCTTGGGAAGATGCTGCGTCTTTTTGCTATGATATTTTCTGGTAATTAAACAGTTCTCTATTTTATAATAGTTAGTGAAAATGAGAGTGGTTGGAAGGGTTATTTCTGTCTGTTACTATTAGATTCTCCAGATTTGCTGACCCTGAATAATTAAATGTTTTTGATCACTCTGTTTATATTACCTAGAACTGAAGTAATTCTGATCCTTCAGCAAACTTGAAGCACAGCATGGAACATACTGAAAGGCGCCAAAAGATGAAACATTTCAGTTTTGTGGTTCACATCTGTCTGTCCTGAGACCAGGGGACCATTATAATACACTTAGAGCATTTAAAAGCTCCTCAAGGTCGAAAGCCCTGATTAGGGCAGTATCTGTTCACGTGTGGGAGTCCTGCCTGTGCCAAACCTGGGAGCAAGGAGCCCTCAGGTCCCTCTTCTGTGGGAAAAATTGTTAATGATGTTGGGTAGGGGGGGGAAAATAAGGGGAAAACGTAATCAAGGAGATCCTGACACTGAAGTGGAAATAGCAGTGTACACATCCATCAGTTTGTACTGTTTTTACAAAGAGTATAAAATATTTAAACTGAAGCCATTAATCATCCCGCTCCTCCGTTCTAATCCATGGGAACCACAGGAGGTCACCAAATATGCATTTAATATAAAAGAATGAGAAATATTGGAGGGAAAAGCGGTGTAGTCTAAGAGCTAGAAATGCTAAGAGCAAAAAAAATTTCAAGCAGAAATTTTGCTAGAAATGAAAATATTATTTTCATAATATTCCGTTGGAAAATCATTACATTTTGGGCAGAAATTCAAAATGTATTTAGAATTAGCTAAAAAAATACCTAGGATGGAAATTGGTTTTACTTCTCGATTTTATTTTTTTTTTTAAGACAGTGCTGGATAGGAGTATTCTTTATTTTGTTTATTTTGATAAAATCCCAACATTTCTTATGGAAAACAGATGCTTCTTGCAGAAGCCATTGCCAGGTTCACATTCCAGGTTTCCATCAGGTAATTTTGATGGATGTTTTAAACCCCTCACACTGCTGGGTCTTGTGGTATTGCTCCCCAATTTTAATTCTGAAAAGTGAGAGGGGATGGAGGTGCCTTTTTCTGCCTTCACTGGTTGCTTTGGGTGTCAGTGTGGAGAGGAAATCCAAGGACTGTGGCTAAGCTGCATCTCTGTGATTTACTCAATATTGTTGGAGTTTCCAGGAGTAAGCCTGGCTATTTATTTTTTTATTTATTTTCTGGTACTATGATGGTGTGTGGAGCCAGGGCTTGCTGTGCTGCAAGGGAATACCTTGGTGTAGAGGGAGGTGAGGGGTGGGCAGGAGCAGATTGACTGCTCAGCCCAGGCATGGAAGGAGGAAATATTTCCATTATCCAGGGGCAGTATCCCATGGCTGCTGTAAGAGCTCAGGGGTGTGCAGAGCAAGAGCACAGAGCACTGCTGTGCCTTGTGCCACCCGGGAACGCTGGGAGAGACAGAACACACGGCACAACGATGGCTTTCCAAAACCTGCTTTCAGCTTTGGCACAATACAGCCACTGTGGAAGAAGACATTAGGAACAAAAAATAAAGCTTGAAGCTTCAAGAACAGGCTGCCAGAATTATTAAGAAAAACATCAAAATGATGCCATTAAAAACAGATGGGGATTCTATAAAGTATTGAAAAGAAAATGTTTAATTATAAGCCTTATGCAAAACCCATCAAAGTTGGATTAATATTATAGTGCTGTTGCTGTAGAGGGTTTAAGTAGTCCGTGGTGGAACATTAATCTTTCACTCCTTTAAAAATAATGTTTTCCTTTTGTTGATGACAAATTCCATCTCTTCACCGTTGAAATCATATATCCAGATTAATAGCATCTAACATAATGAAATCAAAAGGCACAGGTAATATGGATTAGTTTAGAAAACAACAACAACGAGGGGGGAAAAAAAAGCTCCAAGGGGGAAAAAAGCTTCACTGGATGAATGCTTTTGTCAACATCACTGTATTTTTTCCTGTTGTTAAAGGATGAAGGGGTAGTCTCTGTTCACAGGTAACCTTGTCTGTCTGGGATATCTTGTCACAGCTGTACATTCATACTGTTTCTAAAAATGTGTCAAACAGAGGATGCTTTACAATTTTTTTGGGGTGAGAGAGTCTCGTCTGACTCGAGTTTCTGGAAGATTGCCCATGGCTGCACGATCTGAACACCTCTGGCAAAAAGTGCTGCTGTGAGCTTGCCTCTCCCAGCTCAGCTGGCTGGAACAGCTAGAAAGAGTTTCTGGAATTTTATTTAATAAATATATCTGAAGCGTGGAGTTGCTGGTGCAGGGAGGATTATTTTGAGAGTGTAGGACTGCTTTTCTCACCTCCCCTCACCATGGCTTTGCACTGTCCCCTTCGTCTGTGAGGGCTTTGGGCTGCCTTGGTGGGTGCTCTGCCCACACAGGCCAGGCAGTGCCCAGCATTCCCCATCACTGCCAGGATCTGTGCCACCCACCTGCATGAACAGATTTGCACCCCAAGCCAGTAGTTTCAGGGATTTTCCTTCTTCATCAATCAGTTTAAGCACTGCAGGAGATGGCAAATCTTTTCATGTGTGTCATGATGCTTTTGAATTGCCCAGAGAGGTTGTGGATGCCCTATCCCTGGAAGTGTCCAAGGCAAGACCGGATGGGGACCTGAGCAATCTGATCCCAGTGAATGATGAGATAATCTGTAAGGTCCCTTCCAACCCAAACCATTCTGTGATTTTGTGACTTTTTTTTACCCTGGTGGAGTTGGGCACAAGTGTGAGCTGTTGCTTTGGGTTGGAGAAAACTCCAAAATGAAACCTTTCCCTGCAGCCTGTCATCCTGTTGTTTGAACTTGGACCTCTTACATAAATAAGGAGGGGAGATTTTGTTTCCATGTCTTTTTTTTTTTTTTTTTTTTTTTTCTCACTGCCTTTTCTCTCTTTAGGGCTGGGCTGTGGTGCTTGATGCACTAACCTGTGTGTTGGGATTCACTGCCCTGGCCATCCATCATGTCTTTCCCATGTCTGCAGCCAAACCGTTGTGCACAAAGCTCTACCTGTGCTGTTTAGCATTCAGCTGTTTTATCAATGAACCATAGGGGCAAAAACTTGTTGCTGTGTTCACTTAATGCAACAGGAACCATTTTTCTTCTTCCCTTCCACCCCTCCCCCCCCCA
>VXBX01001681.1:0-37944 GCA_013400415.1 Scytalopus superciliaris
AGCCTAGCCATGATGATGACTACTGTCTGATTGCTTTTTATGCTTATCTTGTATTAACCCTTCAGTCACTCTGACAAGTACATTTGAATCAAGGGAGGGAGATGATTTTGACAGTTTTTCATAGAACAATAATGTAGAAAATCTAAGACTGTCAGAATGAGAAGCAGCACATAGTGCTGACACTCTATGTTTTTACTCTTTCAAGAAATCAGAAACTATCTTTTTTTTTTTAATTTTTCTAATATATTACCAGCCTTCTGTTGATTTTTCTCCACTTATAATACATGCAACAATTGTTATTATTCTTAAAAATTGTTAACAATAACTGTTGTTATGTGCTAGATTTTATGCTAGGTGGACTCTTATTTAATATTCCTTTTTAGCAGCACTGATCATAAGGAATTCAGCCAGTGTTCATTGTAATAGCACTGATCATAAAGCATTCATTTGCTATTCATATGGACGTCACAGATGTTTCCATAAGACTTATGCTAACTGCAATCTTAATGGATAAAGATCGGTTTGAAAGGATCTCCTACCACTTCCCGGTTGACTGATTTTGCTTTGGCTAAATGGAAGTAGAGCTCAAATATGTTGGCAGTTGTATACCAAGCTCTTTAAAAATCATAGGGTTCATTTTACAGGTTGTTTTCTAGTACCCAGATTCTGAAGCATGTATATTTAGCAACTGATCAGTCATGGAGCTTCATGGAGGAGAGATCTATTCACAGATATAGTTTTCATGCTTCTGCTGAGACTCAGTAATTGCAAATAGTTTTGGTATCACTTGTAATGGCAGAACAGGATATTTACAAGAAAACATGAGGCTAAATTGTGCAAAGGGGAGAAAAGATTTATTTCTGACAGTTAGTGATTCAGACTTTACTAAAATTGGGTAGATCACTTCTATAATGAGAACAAGGAGGTCTCAGTGCCCTGAGCTGGAGGACCATGATTGCAAGAATGATCAACTCCCAGTTGACCCTGATATTGTGCAGAATCTGCTGTTCCAGATGGATTCCTACAAATCTATGGGGCCTGATGGGATTCATCCCAGAATCCTCCAAGAGCTAGCTGAAGTCATCACAAAACCTCTCTCCATTATTTTTGAGCAGTCTTGAGAATTCAGCTGGATAAACACATCATGTCTGGGTGAGCAGTTAGCTGATGGGTCAAATATGGAGGGCAATAATGAATAGGGTAACCTCAGACTGGTGACCTGTCACTAGTGGGGTTCCACAGGGCTCCATCTTGGCAACATCTTCATAAATGACTTGGACAAAGGACTGGAAGGAAGACTGAGCAAGTCTGAAGATGACACAAACCTGGGAAGAGCTGTTGACTCCCTTGAAGGCAGGGAGGCCCTGCAGAGAGATCTTGACAAATTAGAGGGCTGGGCAATCACCAACCATAGGAAGTTCAACAAGAAAAAGTGCCAGATTCTGCACCTGGGATGGGCAACTCTGGCTGGTTGTACAGACAGTGGAATGAGATGCTGGAAAGCAGTGCCATGGAAAGGGACCTGGGGGTCCTGATCATTGGCAAGTTGAATCTGAGTCAGCAGTGCCCTGGCAGCCAGGAGGGCCAATCCTGTCCTGGGGGGCATCAGGCAAAGCATTGCCAGCCAGTCGAGGGAGGGGATTGTCCCGCTCTGCTCTGCACTGAGGCAGCCTCCCTTGGGTATTGTGTGCAGTTTTAGGCACTTCAATATAAGAAAGATATTAAGCTATTAGAGAGTGTCCAAATGAGGGCAACAAAGATGGAGAAGGGCTTGAGGGAATGCCACATGAGGAGTGGTTGAGATCACTTGGTCTGTTCAGCCTGGAGAAGAGGAAACTGAGGGGAGACCTCATTGCAGTTACAACTTCCTGGTGAGGGGAAGAGGAGGGGCAGGCACTGATCTCTTCTCTGTGGTGACCAGTGACAGGACCTGAGGAATATGCCTGAAGTTGTGTCAGGGGAGATTTGGGTTGGATATTAGAAAGAGATTCTTCCCCCAGAGGGTGACTGGGCACTGGAACAGGCTCCCCAGGGAAGCGGTCACAGCCCCAAGCGTGACAGAGTTCAAGAAGCATTTGGATGATACTCTCAGGCACATGGTGTGTAGGCTCTTGGGGATGGTCCTGTGCAGGACTATGGGCTGGACTTGATGATCCTGGTGGGGTCTCTTCCAACTCGACATATTCTGTGATTATGTGAAAAGTATTCACAACTGCATTGATAAGTCATATTTCATTATCTTAAAACAAAAGATACCTGATATGAGACATAAATATTTGTAATAAGGCCTTCTGCATGTATATTATGAACAACAGTGCTTTTAATTTTAAAAGTGAATCCATTCGGGTTATTTGACATGTAAAATATTAACTTTTATAGCAAGAATGCAAATGAGAGTTTCAGCACTAATTATAGCTGCAGATCCCACTCAGGAATGAGGCTTTGTGTGACTAATGATTTAGGCAAAATGAAGAAATGGCCTGCTTCTTTCAAGAGGCAGCATATCTTAGCTCCCTCTCCTCTCTCTGGAACCCTTCAAAATTCTCAGCATGTCTCAGTACAGTACCTAATGAGTATGCTGCTTCCAGGAACCACCTGCCAAAGACAGGTCACCAGCTCAGCTCCCTGTTTTTATAGCTAGTTTTATATAATTGTATCTAGAAAGGGTTATTTCATATTTATCCAGAACAATGTAATTTCAGGACATATCCTATGTGCAATTATTTCAATTGACTGTTCCAAATATCTAATTTCTAGTTATTTCATTAATGAGACAAAAATCTTTATATTTTAATATGGATGGTATAATTGCTTTGCCATGAATCTTTCACAATATTTTTCCTCTCTCAGCTTTTTTGCACAGAAGAATAGGATGTATTTTGGAAAAAAAAAATCTAGCTTTTGTCATTATTTTTTGCTTTCTGTGTGCAATCCTCTGACAAACATGTATCCAGCTGAGATTACTGTGATGGCTGTTATTGAAACCTGTCATTGTTATTCCTGAAATGGCAAGAGGCGTCACTGGAAAGTAAAATGGAACTGTTAATTCTTGTCAATGAAGTAGTATGGCTTTTTATGGTAGGGTCCCATGAGAAAACTCTTCTTACCTGAGATACTGCTTTTCTGTATGCACAAGTATCCTCTAGTGTGTTCATATTTTTCTCAGTTTTATTATCCTTTATTGCAGAAAAGTTTAGATAAAGCATACCTAAGAAACATGAGGTTAGAAACAGGATAACAAAACAATTATTGAATAGTACCAGAGGTGTTTTAGACTGTCAGATACTTTTAATAATAACACACACATACAATTAAACTGGAAAATTATTAATACTGTGACTTATTGTCAGTCTGTAGCAAAAAGGAAGTAGTTTTACTAAAATTTAACCAAGGACATTTAACTCAAGTTTCTCTGATCTAATAATAAATTCTCTTTGTTTCAATGCTGCTAGCCAAGGTCTTTAAAGTTAAGAAATGTCTTATGCAAGCATCTAGGAATGCAGATGTTCATAAAAGGGCATAACTATGGATATAATGCAAATTTCAAAGGATGTTGAGTGTGTAATACTCCTGCTTAATCAGATATAAGTGAGGAAGTGTCACTATTTCTGAGATGCCCACATTATCTGTGAAGATGGGGCAAGAGAAGAGAAAAGTAAAAATACTGTCTTCTTAATTCAGTTGCTCTGGAAAAGATCAGTAGTTTTTGAAATGTGAACCTCATTTTTAAGAAGTATCTTACTGTACATTATTGGAAACACTCTTGTGATGTATAGAACAACTGGCATGAGGAGTTCTTTATGAGCAAATTGCTAAATCACCTTCCAGTCTGTCTTAATAAATTACTGCAAGGCTCATTAGTGTAATTTTTTAGACTTCATCAAGGTGTGTCCACCACAGCTGCACAAATACATGTGGTGATTTTAATACCAATAATGGTCTTGGCAAACAACTGAATTCTGACTGGGTGTGTACAATTTGGCTAGATAATTATATTTTTGCTTCTAGTATAATTTTCCTAATTTACCTAATTTCTATTATTTCCTCTTGCATTGACTGCCTTAAAAATTAAAAGAAAGGAATAGATTGTTTCATTGCAATAAAATTATATGCCTCTAAAAGATTAGTTTTATGTCTATCAAAGTCAGTGGATTACCTTTAGCTGTGTATTGCTGTTGCTCTGAGTTGAGATAGTTGAAACTCCACTAAAATAGAAAAAATACTTCTTCCTTTTCCTTTCACTGATAGTGACCTTAGGAACAGGTGAAAAGAATTTAACAAGGGATTTATTTCCCTTTCCCTCAAATAATGTTGCTTTTATATATTGCTAAGCATATAGCAGTTCTGGAGGTAATATTCAATATTCATATTTAAAAATATTAACCTATTCAAAATAAGATTCAGTAATATCAAATGTTTGTGTAATATGTGATGATATAAAAAGCAGGAAAATATCTAAGTGAATTGGGGATTTAAGCTCTGTGCAGCCGTTCTATTATATAAAATGTGCCACTATTTATCAGCTGAAAGTAGATGTGGGCTCTGAGGACAAGATTTTCAGAGGTTTTGAATGCCTGTGTCTTAAGTCACATTGTGTTAAGCTCTCAAAAACGCCCCAAAAGCTTAAGCATTGCTCAGAACTTTCTGACAGGTGAGGAACTTCAAAGTGTCTCAAGTTGTGCATTCAAAAGTACATCCAAAGTATATCCAAAAGTAAGACATTTAAAATCACAAATCATTGATTATTTTTTTTTTCCTGAAAGGTATTCAAGGTCTTTAGACTAGTGGCCTAAAATCAGATTTGTGCCATACTGATTTAGGTGGCTTGGTACAAAAAAAGGAAGTAAATCCCTAATCACTGTTTGAGATTGATATTTTTTCAATTGCTTGGAGACATAGGCATCTCCAGGTTGAATATGTTATTTAATATCAAGTGGCAAGTCTGCATGTACAATTGTCTTGTTAATATGAGTTAAATTCCTAGGGGCTAGGATCTGAAAACTGATTTTGAATATACAGATCAAATTTTGTGTAAATGTCCTATGTCTGAAAGACCATGCAACATAAGTAAGTTTGTCATTTAAATATGAATGTGCAGACTTTATGTTCACTTCAATATTTTGATAAGAATTGCAAAATTCATTATCATACTTGATCATTATTAAATTGATATTTAAGGCTTGAATTCTAAGAATGTCTAGGTTGGAGATATCTGACATTGTTTCACCAGTGAGAAATGCATTTTTTCCTCAGAATGGAGCAAGTGAGTACACTGAACTATGACATCATTAAACTTTGCAAAATTTTCTAGCCTATAAATAGTTAAGGTGTATGCTTCAATCTATGGGCATCATCTGCTCAATTCTAGTGGGCCAAGTGTGTGTGTGTGGCTAGCTGTCGCGAACGACAATGCTTTTTTATGCCTGCGCGAATGGATTTATTACGTGGAGCTCAGCGTGCGCGGAACTGGCCCCACCCCCTTTAGCCCTGGGACGCTTCTAGCCTTGGCCGGGGCAAGCCCGGACGAAGTTGGCAGAGCGAGACCCGCAGGACTCGAACCGGCGTCCTTCCGAGAAGGAGCACGGATCCAGGGGCGGCGGCTTTACCCACTCGGCCACAGCCGCCGGCAGTGGGCCAAGTAATTTAGAAACATAACTCTTAGAAATTTAACTCAAAGATTGACTTTTCAGTGGAAGTCTTCTCTTGTATTATAAACAGTCACATCAGTTACTGTATGATAGAACTTGGCACTGCCAGAAAACCTTGTTTATTTGCCTCTAACTATAAAGCATAAAAATTCACATAAGCAATGTTACATAGAAGCATACACAGCAGCACAATATAAGCGTATACACAGCAACACTAATTATGCTCTATAAATCTTTTGCTTTTGCCTCAAATCACTTCCTCTGAATTCATTTTCTACAGTAGCAGTGTTGTTGTTGGCTGTAGTAGTTCCATACACTGAAATAGTAAACTATTATGCACTATAGTCCCTTATCTTCATTGTTTTGAGTTTTTTTACACATCTTTCAGAACCAAACACATGAATCTTTACTAATCAAACATTAATGACTCTTGGAGGTTGCTCCTTTCCATACCTGCAGGTCTTGAAAACTGTGTCAACCATTTATCTTGCCTTTTCTCACTTGCTTTTGATTGCGAGTCTACTTTTCAATAGAGTTTGAGTGTTACACTGAAGATTTGAGTATTGGTACTGCAGCTTTACTTCTGATCTTTTTCTTCTTTCTTCCAGCAGTTACACATTCACGGGAAGGTAGTAAATATGCCTTCTCATTTGTGGGTGGTATCAGCATGCCTGTGTATTTGATGGGGTATTGTCAGAACGCCAGATCTTTGCCCAGCTGTGGGTTGAATTGGCAATTTCTTAGAAGCCTGTGCGATATGAATAAAATGAAGTATATTACAGCTGTCCTCATCTTAATACAGAGGAATAATCAGCAAAACTTGCAGCAGGTCCCAGCATGTGATATCTCTGATCAAGACTGAGTATCACATGCTGCGATGTGAGATAGGCTGCATCTTCTTATTAGTAATAAGCTGAGCTTCAAACTGAATCAAGGACTATCTGATCTTGCATTTACAGAAAGCAAATCAGGCAGTCAGGAGATTCAGATACCATTCTCCATGCAGTCACAGACTTCTTGCCTATGAAATCCTGTTGGACAGCATATTGAGATTTATGGCACTGAGATTTAGGTCTTAGATTTTGGATGATCTATTTGAGATTTTCCTGTCCTGACTCCTAGATGCACAGGGCACCATTTGAGCAATAAATTACCAAAGTCTAAAACCAAAGCTTAGCTGTCTCAGGCCAGACATCTGTAAATGGAAGCAGCAAAACAGTGGCATTTAAAGCAAAGATGTTAGCCTTATTCATCAGTTTCCTTGTATATCAAACAAAAAATACTTATGTTCTCTGCAAGAATGTGGTTAAATCACATTCCTCTATATTTATTTTATTACTATCAATAGTGCTATGGAAGATTTATAGCCATTTAAAAATTGGGTGGCACCTGGTAGTAATGCTTACCAGAAAAGTGTTGCTAATTTTGCAGTATCTCCTTTATACCTGTTTTCGTGATTGGTTACATGTGTCAGGCAGATGATACAAGGAAATATGGAACAACAAAGAAGCCGAACAGTGATGTTGATAAAGATAGCTAAGCCCTAACGATTATCTCCAAGGTAAATACATACCTCAGCAATGTTGACAAGTGTGACTTTTTCCATGCCAGAACACCTAGAATCACAGAAAGGAAAAAACAAAGGAGATGTAAGGTGACTGACTATGATTTTGACAGACAAATAACTGTTTAGAAGTTCAGTCCCAAAACAGAAAACAACAGAAAATAATCTAAAGGCATGTTAATAGAGGCTGCCATATGAGAAATGCAGGCAATTTACCTATAAATAAACAATTTATTTTCTATGCAGCTATATTTTTCCTCAAAGACAGCAAAGTTTCTGACACTCCAACAGATGGAAAGAATTTGACTAGCAGCAGACATTCAGAATCCTTGAATGAAAACAGGATTTTGCTGTTTATTATGTTTCTTAGAAATGATGTTCAGAACAATGTAATCTGAAAGTATTTTGAAGTGACTTTTCCACAGCTGTCTTAGCTGATAGCATAGGACAGATGGTGCAACACAGGCCAGCATACAGGGAGTTTTCTTCTTTCACAACTTTATTAGCTAAGGGCTTTGAAGAGCAACTGTGATGCAGTCTTGTAGAATAGGTAAACAAAATGGGGGACAGGCTTTCTACCCCTGGCTAGGTACCACCTTTGAGCTCCTGTGGTAAGGGAGTGAGAAGGAAGGAGAACGGAAAAATCTTCTTAGTCAGATCTTCAGCACCTGCTTCTATTGAGTTTCATGCTGGGTAAGCTAATTGCCATGCCTACCATTGCCTATCAACTTCCCTCAGGTGCTTGTGCAAAGAAAGGGGCAGGCCAACTTCCAGTTTTTTGGTGTCAAAATCATGCTGACAAACTGAGTCATCAGCTACTTGCTTTGTTAACACATTCTTGTGCAGAAGTTAAAGTAAAATCCTTACTGTAATACCTACTATAAGTAGCTAAAACAAAAGGATATGTTGCCAAGCTGATAAAGTGCTGCCACCCTAATTAGATAAATGAGCTGTTAGACTTCTGCAAAACATGATACATCATGAACAGGGATATTTAAAATTGGGCTATATCTAATTACTTTTTAATTTCTATTTGCATTTTAATGAAGATTGAGTTTAATGAGATAAATAGCAGAGGGATTTCTGTATCAAAAATATGCTTGAATTTTCTGTTTCAAGGATTATATTTTCATTAGTTTGGGGTACCTGAAGTAAGATAAGTACCTGCGAAAGTTTTAAGAAATACATTAGGCATTTATCTACCTCGGGTCTTCCCTTTGAATCCAGAAGGAATTTGAAAAATACTAGTCTGCTTGCATACTCCTGGGCCTAAACACCTTCAGGAAATTATCCAGTGGGATTTCTAGAAGTGCTGAATGCAGGCAACAGAATTCAGAATTGATAGGAAATATGATCTGGCTTTAGTGATTCCAGTAACCAGATCCTCAGTATACGAATATTGTCAATATTATGACACATTGTGTGCTTTTTGAGAAAAGTCTGAATTTTTTTTCTTTTATAAAAGTAACAATAATTCTAAATATTTTTATTATTGCTGGAATTCTTAGCACAACAGCTCTGTGTAACAAACTTTTTTAAAATGGCTCAAAAGGAAGCCTACAAGCTCTCTGAAGATCTTTATTAAGATGTATTATTTTGATTAAAGTGTGATTAATTTATTTTTTCAGCATGCAGTGAACAGATGACTACTATATGATGAGTAGAACACTGCTGAAGGACTGGTAGCATAGATACATCACTAAATGTTAACATATGTCTACGTACATTATGTTCATGTTCATTTGGACTCAGCCTCTGGTACTTTTGGGAGCACACTTTTGGGAACATGCTTGCCTTTCCTGTTACAGTTTTCTAACAACATGCTCATTTTATATTAATAATCCTTTAAAAGCTCACTCTTCCATAATCATCCTTAAAAATATGACATTTTCTACTACAGGCTGATGCTTTATATGGTAAGGCTGCCTATGTTGTAATGAATTTATACCAAATTTCCAATTCAGTTGATCTGATAAAACTTAGCCATAGCCTGTTAAAAACTCATTTGAGTACTGAGCATATTCCAGGCAAGTGATGCCATTCAGTGTCAGCTTCTTAGGTATTAAATGACTTTAAATGAAGGTGGACTACAATAGGCTGGACTTCACTGGGAAAAGACAAAGAAAATGATTTTCATTCTGTAGTCACCTACAATTAGCAAAAGAACAAATATTTTTTTGACAGTAATTAAAAGACTTAGTACAGATCTATACTGAAAGATCTGAGTATATCCAGCACTGCTTCTGCTCTCATTTTGCAGATACTAATTTAATTCCCATTACTCCTACAGTATTAGGTATTTCCCTGGCAGAGCTGTTGGCTAGCCTCTTGTCCAAGAACAGGGAGCTTGCTTATTGTTAAAAAGCAAACTAAAACAGAAACAAAAAAAAAAAAAACCCCGAAAAAAAAACCAAAAAACAAAACCAAANNAAAAAAAAAAAAAAAAAAACCGAAAAAAACCCCAAAAAACCAAACCAAACCAAACAAACAAAAACAAAACAAAACCAAAAAGAAAGTGTTCTACACCAACTTTTCTAACACAGAATCATAGACTCATTAAGGTTGGAAAAGACCTCAGGATCATCAAGTTCCAACCATTAACCTACCACCACTATGTTCACCACTAAACCATGTGCCTCAGTGTCACATCCACATGCCTCTTGAACTCTTCCAGGGATGGTGACTCAACCACTTTCCTGGGCAGCCTGTTTGAACACCTGACCACCATTTCAGTGAAAAAGTTCTTCCTAATATCTAATCTAAACTCCCCTGCTGCAACTCGAGGCCGTTTCCTCTTGTCCTGTTGCTTGTTACTTGGGAGAAGAGGCTGATCACCACCTGGCTGCAACCTCCTTTCAAGTAGATATAAAGAGTGATAAGTTGTCCCTTAAGCCTCATTTCCTCCAGGCTGAACAATCCAAGCCCCCTCAGCTGCTCCTCCTAAGACTTGTGCTCCAGACCCTTTTCCAGCTCCATTGCCCTTCTCTGCACATGCTCCAGCATCTCAATCTTTCTTGTTGTGAGGAACCTAAAACAGAACATAGGATTCGAGGTGTGGCCTCACCAGTGCTGAGTACAGGGTACAATCATTTCCCTGGTCCTCCTGACTGCACTATTGCTAATACAGTCCAGGATGTCTTTGGCCTTCTTGGCCACCTGGACACACTGCTGGCTCATGTTCAGCTCGCTGTCCACCAGCACCCCCATGTTCTTTTCCACTGGGCAGCTTTCCAGCCACTCTGCCCCTAAGCTGCAGCGCTACATGGAGCTGTTGTGATCCAAGTGAAAAATAGGTAATCTATTGGGATGTAAACTAAAAAGTGGGACCTGATCCTCCACATAAGTTCTCAATGTAAGTATAACTTAAGACATTAAACTGTATAATGATTTAGCAAAAAAGATTTGACAAAGGGTCTATCTCCATAATCAAAACTAGTTAATTGAAGTGTTTGAATAAAAGCTACTTAAATCTTAGTATGTTTATAAATTCTGAAACATTAAGATTATCCTGTATGCAAATCTAACCTGTAGTTATGCAAACTTATAGTCTCCTAATCTAAATAAAACACAAGTGGCATTTATCTAATTAGAGCTTCTGGAGTGACTCACTTGTATAGCAGAATTTTCATATTTTTCAGGAAGGTGGAAGGATTACAAATATAAATTAATTATCCTCTTCTTTCTGTTCTGCATAGCAGGCATTCAGTCAGTGAGATACAATAGCATACTTCCTGTAATTCTTCCAGTTTTGATGCTTAGTGACTTCCTAAAGCATAACTGGCTCTGCTTAGTGAATGACAAAATTAACTTGCGAACAAATCTTCCTGAGGCAGCAATTTTTAAAAAATGAATATTCTCGGGATGCAGTTTAACACAGTTAGAAATCACATTGTTGGATTAATATGACAATAATCAATGTAAATGGCTGGTTGTTTTCTAATAAATGGGTTTCTTGTAATAAATAAATTACTGTTCTTACGCTCCTAAGTTAATTAGAACATAAGGTATGGTTGTATCTGGTTTTAATTCTGTCCAGTATTTATTGGTTAATTATAGTACTGAAGTGTTATTATTTTATCTTCTTTTGTTTGGGCATTTTGAGAATGACTTGTTTTTGTTTATTCCAGCTCTTGCCTTGCATAACATCGCCAGTGTGCTTTCCCTGTCAGTAGGGCTCCTCATTCTGCTTTGCAGAGGTCACACATTGTAGTTGCAAAGGTGAAATCTCTCCTTATTTTGGTGATGGTGTTGACTTGCAATTTGAAGCAATTTACCTTTCAGTGACAGCATTTATTTAGCAGATCTTACAAAAAAAAAAAAAACAACCAAAAAACACCCTGAAAAAAAACAACAGAGAAAGAAGGACAATGTCTTAAACATACATTAGGCACATTTGTCAGCTGATCACCCTCTGCATTAACTTAAACTATAAGTGCCTATGGACAAATTTACTTATAAAACCTGATGCTGGTATTGTAATACTTCAAGTTCAATATTGTAGCAAATTTTCACTGGAGTGATACTGTTCTGGCTCAGCTGAGCTATGAACATCACTCTGGAAGGCAATATCCAGTTCTTCAGCCTTCTAAAAGACAACTAAGTAGATGGCTTAGTAAACTTTATCTAATCCAAACAAAAGGTGTTTTAAGTCAGCCAAATGTAAAATTACCCATCAGAAGCAAGGAAAGAAAATTATAGTTACTGAATGGAGAACTGACAGTCAGTTACTTTGTGTATCTGGTACCAATTTTTTTCTATGCCATTCCTTAGACTACGTGCAGTCAGAGTAGGGATTGCTTCTTTGTGGCGCTACTGAGCACAGTCAGGGAAAGGAACCTGTAGGGTTGGAGAGGTTCAAGGGAAACTGCTGACTGGAGCTGGGAGACTGCAGCTCCAAGTTTCTTAACATGAGAAACTGGTGAGGGGCAGAGAACAGATTCCAGGTCACCAAGATAATGAAAGAAATTTCCTGCAGCCACAGAAAAGTGAGATGCAAGTCAAATGCAATTTGGAAAGTCAGTGATTCGAGCAAAACAAATACTGGATGCCAGGACGAGTTTGCAAAGGATACAGAGGTTATTCTACTTTGAGTTCTCTCTGCTTACAAATTTTGGGAATCTAGTCTGTGTAATTTTAAAGCTTGACTGGTTTTGGTTTGGTGGTTTGGTGTTTTGGGTTTTTTTTTGTGGTTTTGGGGTTTTTTTGTTTGTTTGTTTTTGTTGTGGGTGTTTTTTGTTTTGTTTTGTTTTTTGTTTGTTGTTGGTTTGTGAAGGAAGACAGTTTAAAAACCTTTTGATCTTTGGGGAGTTCACTGTAGAAAAGGGTCTAGTAAGATTCACCTTAGAGCTTTTGCTAATCCTGGATCCCATTGCACAGGCAGTCAACTGAAAAGCAGTGACTGAAATTTGGTGCAAAGGAAAACAAGCTCCCAGTACATAAGTGCTGTTGACAACAACTACAGAGTTGATTTGCTCCGGGGTAACAAATTGTAATAGGGAAATAATTTCCCTACATGTGATATTGAAAAGGAACTGTACTAGAATAATAAATATACTTTGAATATTCATTATAAATGGCATAAAATTGGCAGAATTTAATAGAACATAGCAACAAAACTTTTCTGAGTAAAATGCCAATGTGACAGACTCAATAACCTTTGCCCATGTATTATCATAAATAATTAGTTGTGTCTTCCATGGCGTCATATTCCACACTAGATGACTTTCTTCTAATAGAGAGAGGCATAATGAGAACCACTGTCTGAAAGCTGAAGCCAAGAAAAATAAATTAAAAGTTAGGACTCCATTCTTAAGTCTATGGTGATTAGTCATGTGAACAAACTACCTAGAGAATTGAGTCCCCATTTCCTATATTTCAGGTCAAAAATAGTGTCTGAAAAATAAGGTTTGGGAAACCCAAGGTGTTAAATAATAGCTGAACACATACTATTTGATTTAGTGAGGGAAAAAAAGAAAGAGTAGAATCAAGTAAAGTATGATACTAGTAAATAGCAGGACACACTACAGGATCCCATAGTCCAGACTACTTCCAAAATCTAGAATCTTTAGGAGTTCAATTACTATAAAACACAAAACACTACTCTTGCCACCCAGACTGTTTCAGAGCCTTTGTAGAGGCCCCAAGGTCAAGAGTATACCAAAAGGTCTTTGCATGTTAATTTACAGTTAAGAGGCATACATTCAGTATCTTCACATGAAAGAAAGAGGCTTTGTCTCACTATTAGTACATGTTTTCCTGTACTCAAACCCTCTGTATAGGCTTCAGGCAAAACAGGAGATGGAAAGGACTTACCTGCTGCAGTAGCCAGGTTAACGGTCCCTCCCATGGTCTCTTCTAGTGAAGAAAAAGAATCACATTATGCACAAGTGTACTATGGAAGAAATTGTTTTAATCTGTGTGGGGATTGGCATACATATATATTGCTCCTGTATATTTAATTATCAGAGGACAGAGATTTTCATATTCTTCCCAGGAATCTCCACAGAGCAGTGAGACGTGGTGCTGTATATATTGCACACAAATTACTCTTTACCTATAGCTTCCTGTATTACCTCTTATACTGAATAAGTATGTAAGCAAAACTGATGATTCAATGCTACATGCAGAGGACATCAGTGGCTTTTAGTTAATCACTTTTACTGTGATTAACAAGAATTTAAATATTCCTTTGTTTCACTTTGAATTTAACTCTGTATGGGATAGGTCATATTAAAATGAGGTGTTTCAAGAAGGCTTGAATGTAGAAGATATCACAAAGGTTGTAGATAGATTAATTCAATAACTGAAATTGGATATTTCTACTTGAAAATCTTCCGGATATTTTAGAGAAATGAACATAAAACTTCTGATTTGCTTTGAAGATTTGCTAGCAGAGTTACATTTCCAAGTCTTTATTTTAGTTCAGCCTTGGAAAAAGGACCATGCTATTCTTATTTTTTTTCCTGTGTTGAGAGGGATTCTTCAGAAAAAATTCACATTTAACTATTAAATGTGAAATGGCCTGTTTTCATACAGAAAGGTAAGTGTACTGGTTAATAAAGCTGTGCTGCTTTCTGAATAAAGTAGTTAAACATATCTTATAGGATCGTTTATCACTAAACAACTTGCACTGGGAAGAGATACTGAAAAAAGCTTTTCTCCTAGACTGAATGGTCTCATCTCACAAGCTCTCCAAACACAGAACTTCAAAGACAGAATGAAAATGTTCTGTGAAGAATGATGACAGCATCAGTTCATAAAATTTAAAAACTGCTGTGTCTCAGAGCATTCCAATAGTGAGTAAAAGTAATTTTTGAAGAAAATAAAAGCTCAGGACTTCTGTTTAAACAGTAAGACTGGGTAAGGGGACATAGAAAACTGTTCATCTTTCTATTTTTCAAAGCAGTGGTATCATAAGACAAGAGTCTGAATGTGGAAATATGAAAATGAGCATCTGTTGTTATGAGAAATGTCAGACAGACGTTTAAAATATCTGATTTACCTAGATTTTTCTGCTTGCCTCTTGGAAAAGAAAAAAAAAAAAAAAGGAAGATAATAGCTGTTGCCTGTACTGGTAGTTCTAAGATTTGAAATTTTATAGACTGTCTGCCTTCAGGGCTTGAGGAGTCTTTGTGTTAAGAAACCACCGGATAATAATGTTTCACTGGGAATATAATAATTCTCTATTGCTAGAGGCAACTGGTAAAGAAACTTCCTAAGTCAACTAAAAGACTCTTTTTTATTAGTTGGAATTTACTTCTAGTTCTTCATCTTTCACTTTCTGTCTCTGCTTAGTTGCAGGAACTGAAAAGGAGTGTGTGCATGAAAGCTCACAATAAAATATGCCAAATCTTTCTTCACTTTGAGATTCTATTTTACTAAAGGATTCCTTTTCTGTAGTTTTCAGCAGATATGAAAATCATAAGGAGGGCAGAGGTTATGTGGCTTTTCAGCTCAACTAGAATAGAATAATCATAGAACAATTTGATTTGGAAAGGATCTTTAAAGGTCATCTAGTCCAAATTCCTGCAATGAACCGGGACAGCTTCACCTAGATCAGGTTTCTCAGAGCTCCATCCAACCCAACTTTGAATGTTCCCAGTGATGAAGTAGCCACCACCTTTCGAGGCAATCTGTGCCACTGCTTCACCCCCCTCATTGTAAAAAAATTTCTCCCTTATATCTAGTCTGAACATACCCTGATTTTTTAGGTTTTTGTGGTTTTTTTGGTTTTTTGTTTTTTGTTTTTTTTTTTTTTAACTGAAAGAGAGTAGTTTTAGATTAGTATTGGAAGAGAGCAGAGAGGAGAGTTATAGACAACACTTGGTATTAAAACCTGGATTTAATATTCAGTTAAAGCCAGTTAGTAGTTAGTATATATCTCTGAATCCACATGAATTATGGCAATAGTAGTAGTAATAATTATACTCTAGATGTATATAATGAATATGACTCATAAGGACTCAGACTTGTGTTTTAAGGGCCATTTCGTTTTTTGAGGCACTCATCAAAGTGGGTTCTGTTCCTGAAGGGAGCCTTTGGGTACCATATTAATAAGAATTTGGTTTTTTTTTTTACCTCTCACCCTCCTGTGATGTTGCCAGGGGAGAGCTGTTCTACTTGCAGCTGAGGTTGCTTGTAAGATAGTGATCAGGAAATACGTTAATCCAGCACATCCATTTTCCACTGCCGTTCTGTCTTCTCTTCAGAGCAGTCCTGTCAGGGTGGCCTTGGTGAGCTGGTCAGCAGTTGTAAATCTGATGAATCTCCCATCTCCACTCCTGAACCAGCAAGTCTTCCAGACTGTATCCAAATGCAGGTAAAATCTGGACCTACAAAGTCACGACTGTAAATCAGATAGTGTAAAAGTATTTATTACTGACATTTAATACAGAGGTAAAATCAAGGTACAAATTACATTAAATCGAGCAAATTATGTATTGGGAAAACAATATCATCATTTTCCAGAACGCTGTTCTGAAGCTCTTTCAAACTGAGGAAGTGCAAACAGTTATCTCCCTTAAGTGAGGTCACGCAAGTCCCAGATACAGTTCTATCACTTCTTCTTGCTCTCAGCTGCTTTGAAGAGCAAAAAGAGTGTTTGGAACAAACTAGGCTGCCATCTGTAGGAAGTGTCTTCAGGCTCTTTTCCAGAAAGGGTGACGTTTCCGTTCACAGCCTCTTCCTTATGTTAGCCTTGGAGGTTCTGATTAAAGAAATTTACTTTGAATGGGAGATAAAGAACAACACTTGCCCTCGTCTCCCCTACTGTTAACCTTTGTCATTCAAAGATTATTAACAGCTGAACTCCAGACGCTTTGCTTTTCCCCTTGCTACTTTTAGGATTGTCGGTTATAATTCATCTGAGTCTGTTGCTTTGTCAACTTTTAATCATTCTAATTACCTAATTATCTACTCTAATGAAATGATAAAGCCTTTAGCAGTTCAGTCTTCCTTCTCCCTGTAGGAAATTCTATCTCCTTCTCTGGGATGTTACCTTCTTTGTTTAAATACGAAGACAGAGAAATGATTTGGAGGCTGGACGTAAATGCTAGTTTTGCCTGTTTAAACACTTTCCTTGCTGATCGACTGCTTTTTGTAACTGTAGTTACTCTTTAGCCTTTTTTACAAATCAGTGTTTTTGTTAAAATTCCTTAATAAATGGCAACAGGGAGAGAAGAAACAGACATTGCATAAAGTCTAGAAACTCTTTTCAAATCAGGGGGAAAAAATGCAGATTTTACCAACACCAAAGGTGACTGTTCATAGCAATGGATTTCAAATTCATGCTGCATTTTCATTCAGTGAAGCATACTTTCTTTCTGCAAGATCACTTTAGCATGAGAAGTATGGAATGAGGCATTAATCTATGAAATTACATTATGTGAGTTTCATTTACCTTAGGACAAGGAAAGAAGTGAGCTTGGATTTCTCCACTGTTGAAAAATACTCCAAATTTGCATCTGCTCCATATTATAGCTCTTTTTTATTTTTCCTTTAGCTGTGTATGAAAAGGAGTATTTTTGAAAAATTGCTATACGTGCTTGAGTATGCATTCAGGAGAAGATCTTAAAGAATAGATTCTGTATGGGCTGAGATGGCTGACTGCAGTGATGGGGGAGGTATCACATCTACAGTCAGTTCCTGTTGTTCTGTTTCCTGGCTGACTGCCTCAGGGTAGCTGCTCACTGAGAACAAGCTATATGGTATGTTTCCTGTCCAGTACACTGCCTAGTTTGAATCCCCTTTTGAGTTGCCCAAGTGCCATGTGCTGTCTTCTTCCCTAATCAGTGTTTTTGCAGAGTTTCTCTTGTTCCCAACAGAAGAGGGTCCATGTGACACTGCTGTGCTGCAGGGACAATTTCTACAGCTAGCACAAATTTTTTCTCTGTTTTATCTTACCTACTGAACACATGAAGTCAGAGAAAGTACCTGGCTTCCTCATTAGCAAATTGCCAAAGAGATAAGCATTTACTTTCGAAGGAAGACTGGAAGCAGTAAAGGGCATGGGATACGATTCAGTTTCTCCTTCACTTAAAAGTGTGTCAGTAGAAAATCATCCCCCCAAAGCAGTATTTGAACACAGAGAATAAAAGTGCAGGAGAATTCAGAGAGAAAGATCTGTGAGGAGGAGTAGGACAGACAACAAGGGAAAGAAGGAAACAAGAGGACGAGGCACTTAAAACATGAACAGGAATTAGCCTAGGAGAAGAGTAGGTAAAAAAACCTCCACTATGCATGAGATATATGGAAGAGCAAAAAAGAATGGAATTCTGCCTTTTTAGAAAAGGAGGGTCAGGACATGGGTGAAAGCATTTGAAAGAGTATGAAATGAGTTAAGAAGGAAGAAGCAGAGAGAGGAGGTTGGAAATACGGGAAGTGAGAAAACTTTTAGGCAAACGTGGTAATTTTATGTTGACTATTTCCTTGGAGGAAAAATATAGGAATAGCTCAAGCCTGTTACAATTCCATTGTAGCAGTTCCATTCGAGTCCTTTTTTTTCTGTTATTCCAGATTTGAATTCCATACCTCTTCAGGCTTATAGGAAGTTTGAGACTTGCTGTTCATACACCATGCTCACACAATTTCATTCACAAGGCATGGGACTTCATGTCACTTTCCTATCCTTTGGATCCAATTTGAAATGTATTCCTTTGTTTCCATTAAGTCCGTCCTGCTGGCCTGCTATTACAATTCTTTTCTTGTTTAAGGCAGTCAAGTTTCTAATTTCCCCGTTCTAGGAAGTATGTTGCTGTGCAAGGCTTCTGAACATGTCTCCAGTCATGCAGGAATTATTCCTTTTTCTGGAGTGTTTAATCAGCACATTTACATGTGAGCAGCAGCCCTCTGGCATGCACAAACCTCTGTCTCTGGTTCAAAAGCCTCAGAATCACAAGAATCTCATTGGTTTCCACCTCATCTATCTAGCATTCCTTACAGGAGTAAATTCTCAGCTGGAATGTGTTATGTCTAGGAACAAATCCCGGTAAACTCATCTTCTTTTGCTTTCAAAGCTGCATATAATGGAACCTGATTTAGTTCAGCTGAACGGGACAGAACATGTTAGAAGGATTGCTACATAGCTATTTTGAACACATTTATTTACGTTTCCTGTAGTTACTGATCTGAATCTGTGATCCAGATCTTTAAATTCTGTAAACTAACATACTTTCTTTGAAATCTATTATTGTGTAATACATGGAACTATGATTTCTACAATTTACAGATCTAGTCTTATTTTCAGTATATCACTAAAAATCTCCTGGAATTTTCGGAAATATGACATAGTCACAGACAGGCTTCTTCGACATTAAAATGGAAATTCACAGTAAGTCAGATGTAGATTTTAATTTTTTTTTTAATGGGTACTTTCATGTAGATTTACCTCTCTTTGTTGGATCTCTGAAAAAAATATTATCTTGGATTTATTGTAGTCTCCCCTGTGCCATGTGTTACAAAAGATGTGGTAGGGAGCTCTGGCCCACAGAAATTAATGGCATCTGAGTCGAATCTGAGATCCAGATATTTCAGTTTTCATTGCAATCACATTTTCAGAAATTCAGTATTTTAGGTGATTTCTGAATAAAAATTCAAAATTAGAGTTACAATTTTATAGAGAAAAAGAAAAAAAAAACTTTTTTGAACAGAAAACTATTTTGTAATAGAAAATAAATCTTTTCTGCAAGTCTTACAAAAACTTTCTTTATTCTGTTTTGGGTGAAGAATGGTCCAAGCAAGACATGTTCTCTTGAATAAGATGGATGAGGTCCCATATAGATACCTCAGCATTTTGATAAATGTTAATGTAATAGTTATAGTAGTAGTAATAATAATAATACATTGAATATAGGCAATACCCTCAGAAGGCTCTAGTGTCCTTCATTGCTATTGTTCTTAATGTGCAAACTAGCACATTATCCATAAATAAATTAAAAACTGAACATTTTGAAGATGGTCTTGAATTAATTACAAAATATTCTTTTATATAGGGAAAGTTATGCCTGTAAGGTGACATTTCCTTTGCCCGAATAAGGAAGCATAACCCTTAATCTCATCTCTGTGCCAACAGCAAGTACTTCTTAAACTCTAAGGATTTTGGTTTTTTCTTGACTGAACTTTCTTCAAGATAAGAAATGGAAATGGAAAATATATGTACAGATTTCAGTTTTGGTGCCAGTGATTTCAAATTCAAATTCTACAACAAAACGCTGGGACATTTATTGCCCAGTGCTGAAATTGTTATAGGTTGGGCATTTGAACTAAATGTAATTTCTAAACTGCAGAATACATGGGTAGCAATGTACCTGATATTTGACTTTTTATGACCTCATTGGTAATTGCCCAACATGGTCTGCTGGTGTTCTCAAAATTGCTTCATAGCTTTGAACTGCCTTCCACATGACTGTGTGAAAGGTGTGGCCATAAGGACAATTGAAAGACCCAGCATTTTGTTGTCATTATAAAAAGAAACACGAGCTCAACACTCTGAGATGCTGGCTATAAGGCTAGTTTCTCATTTTCCCATTTGACTGCCCTGGCTCCGTGACACCTATAATCAAAGGCAAAGAAGCAGAATGAAGCCTCGTGTGTTCAAAGGAGATGTGTGAGGAGTGACTGAGGTTCACTAGATATTCATGCAAAGTAATACTTTTGTGCCTTTGAATTCATCAAGACATCTGCATAGGCTGAAAGACATGACACAGACAGATATGTGTCTTTCCAGAATAGCAACTGTAAATCAGGCATCACATCCTAAAATTAAATCAGATGCATATGTTTAGGCAACACACCCTAGAAATATTGCCCCTCAGTTACACCATGGAGGGAGCCATGATATTTGCATTCTTTGCAGTAAGAGTAATGCAAAAAATAACATTCCTATTTGTTGGCACTGCCTGCATTATTAAAACTTTTGACTTAATGAGTGTTTGTTTAGTCTTGGGTACAGTTTCTTCCACAGTCTGAATGAAGTTTAAAAGGAAAACAAAAATTTAGAGAAAATGGTGTTCAGAACATTTAATAGTCTAAAGAGGCATCTAGAGAGCATTTAATTGTGTACATGTATTGTAAAAGATTAAATCATCCAAAGAAAAGAAAAGAAGATTGTAACGGTGTACCTTAGGCTGTTTTTGTGGGTTTGGAGAGTCCTAGATACACATTTTGCCTCCCAGAACTGTGTCTGTATTTTCCTGTCAGTGGATATATATAAACATGCCTAGGAAAGTAAGAGAGGTTCTGGATTCCATTCTTGGCACCAGGCAGCAAAACATATCATTATGATGTAAATTCTGCATTTGGATGACAGGTTTCTTTGAAAGTCCCAAACTCCTGCCATAAAGGTAATTCTGATTTATATTTATCCACATAATTAGTTTTGGAAGTTGTTTTCCTTTTTTAAATTATTTATTTTATTTTTCATCCATATACATTTCAAAGATGAATAAATTCTGGGATTAAGATTATCTCATAAGGAAAAGCAAGAAAAAAAAAAAAAACACATGTAATAGCCAGCCACGATTGACCACACAGCATGATGGCTCTATAAAGGAAGAGAAAAAAAGAAAAGAATTTCAGCCAGTTGGGAAGCTGTCCCAGATACTGATGAAAAGATAATAATTAATGATAGGATTTTTATTCATTTATTTATTTAGAGACAGATGCATTACTAATTTTAACCTCAAAAGGACATTTCAGCCTTGCAAATTGTACAGATTTTTGGATGGTACTTTTTAGATATTTCTGTAAGAAATGTGGACTTTGCTATTGGCATTTTCTTTCAAGGATCCTTTCAATCTAAAGGAACTCCCTTTCCCTTTGCAGTTTCTACCAAGCTGAAAACATGAGGTCTGTGCATAATATTTTGATATCTTATAAGCTTATTTACATCAAGAACTATTCACTGCTCAGAGCAAAATATAAAATTTTGGCCTAGTCACTTTCAGAGGCATCAGGGTTTCCCTCAGCCATTTTCCAGTGTGGGTTTGAAAAAGGCCTCATGTATGTCAAAGATAAAGCGTTCCTAGTATACCTTTCACACTCACGTTCTTTTGTTGGTGAAAAGAGGATAGTGATGCAGTTTATTGCCAATATTTAGCCAGTATTTGAATTATTTTTGTGGCACTGTGGACTTATTTCTCTCTAACACATCACCAAAGAATGTAAAAGGCTACCCCCTGAAGTCATTGATGGATATGTTGATTGTCTTTGGATGGAGTCCTGCAAGAAGTACCACACTTTCCCGATAGAAACATTTTGACACCCTGTTATCTTCCTGAGTTGATCAGACACCTGCTGCTACTCCACCTGCCTTCTTGGCAACCAGAAATGCCTGTCTGCTTCTCTTTCCTAGGATATTTCCCCCCCCATCTCTGGCTGTGTAAGCATCAACAGGTGGGATCAATTGTGAGGAAGGATGTTGTGCCAATGCTTCATTGCTGGCATGGAGGAAGGAGTTCCTGCAGTGGGGATAGCATGTGTGGCTTGAAGAAGGCTGCTCTGCAGAAGTCAGTGCTGTCTGGCACCCATGCATTACTAGAAGGGTCAAAGCAGCTTCAGAGCAGGCAGGGTGCCATTCTGACAGAAGGGGTAGCCAAGGTGCCAGGTACTTATGCAGCAAGTGTGTTTACTGAGGGTTTGATTGTGAGCCAGCAATGTTTAAATAATTGTTTGTCTTCAGTTTATACACATTTATTTAACAAAATGCATGAAAATGAATATAAAACTGCATGGTATTAAGTTAAAAGAGCTTCTGAAGCCAAGCAGAAAAGTGGGTTGCAGCCATAGCTGTATTTCACTGATAGCTATGTTTATGTGCTTTTATTTACAGTGACAAGTCTCTCTAGGGCCTGTTTGTAGTAGGAACTGACCCCTAATAATAAGTATTGATACTTTTCTTACACTGTAGATGGCAGAAATATACAAACTTCAAAGTGTTGTAAGGATCAGCCCAATTGGATCTGCCAATCAGAATATTTTTTTTTTTAAGCTTGTAGAGCTTTTAAAAATCCTAGTAATTTAACCTAGTTAAGTGCACTTTTCAGACAGAACCAAGGAGGATGGATGTGCAAAAGGATATAAAGAGCACTTTTAAAATCTTTTGACCATATTAACATCTTTTAAAAAAAAAAGAAGTACCGTCTCAATTTCTGTCTGAAGATTTGAATCAGTACTTTAATGTACCCCTTAAGCAGTCACCTCTGTTTTGAGAGCATACTGAGAGCAATCATGCCTTTTTGCAGCTAACCTCCTCATTCTAAGCTACTAAATAGCAACTTTAACACAAACATTTGAATTAATTGCTGGCATCTCAATGGGACAGATTGCCAAGACTTTATGGATGAGATCCAGTCTTGATACTGTATAGGATATCAGACTCACATTATGCTAGCAGTCAGGCAGGTCCCTTAAATACTTCTCCTGCAGGGAGTAGACAAAGCCCTCGTTGCACCCTGTGTAGGTCTCAATATGCAAAATTGTCTTCCCATCTGATGGAGCTGTCTTATTAGTCGATATCCAGAATGAAAGGCTATGTTATTGTCACATTTTTATCTTTCTCCATCCCATCATTGATGGACATAACACTTGTAATACTGTTATAATCATATTGATTAAATAGAACCTTAGGTGAAGATTGTAAAGACAAGCTAACTCCTTGGACAGTCCTTAGATTGTATTAGAGCCTATTTAAAAACAGGCTGCTACACAGGCTGAAGAAAATGATGCCATTCATGATGCCCTCTTAAGTCTTTATTGCTTTCTCCATTGATGCAGCTCATTGTTATATTTAGTGTCTGACCACAGGATCTGCCATATGATGAAGAGTCAAAATGAAAGGGAGAAAAATAAGACTGCATTTCAGCAATTTCTCCTGAACTTATAAGCTCTTAAAAATGTGAAATTTGGCAGAAGTAGCTCAGAGAAGATGTATTGCCTCTTCCAACACCATACTGTTTAATTATTTTACATCTTTTAAAAAGTATGATGTGCATTTTATAGGAAGCAAATAGAAACAGTTTACTGGAGCCTAAAGGACAAATAGGTTATGCTGATTAATCTTTGACTAAGATTGATTCAGTGAGGTGAGAAAGCAGCTTTGAAGATTCTCTTGCCTTTTTTTTCCTGATGTTTTTTCTAAATCTTACAAACACTGTGTCAGAATACAAGCCTGAATCTGACTTCCACACTGGGAGAACTACTGTGGCATTTTGAGATGTCCCCTTAAAGATTCACTTTGAGAATGCTTTTAAAGAAACTAGATGTTATGTTTTTCTGTACACTTAGTCTGACATATGCTGGCCACTAGTGCAACAAGCTCATAAATCCACTTATGCTGGTCAACTGTACTGTGTTTATTACAGGCAGTAGTAAATCAGGCTTTGGTAATTTTATTCACAACATAATTAAAGGTTTTGTCCTCTCTTTTAAAAGCTCTGTTCTTCTAACAAAGAATTTAAAATTTCTGATTGTGGAAGCGCTAATGGATCAGCACATATGTAGAAGCAGTAGATATATGTATGCCTGGAGAAGCAGTCTTCAGTGTTTGCAGTCCAGAAATCCAAACACGAACAGTCCCATACCTATTTTCAAACTCCTCCAAAAGGGCTTAGTGGAGGAAAATATCACCTTACACAGCACTGCAGTAGCTGGTCTTTGGAAGCTCTGGAGACATCATCATCAGTTTTATGGAGGTAAAGACTCTGTACTGTTTTTGCTAACAGGTTTATCACTGTGCACAACTGTGTTAATGAAGGACCACAATTAATTTACCACCTAATTTGTTACTTGCTATTTGATTGCAAGCTATTACTATTAGAAGTGTTTGTGATGGTACTTGGTCAGGAATTAAATTTAAATAAACTATATGGCCTATAGTAATGTCCTCTTACAGATCACCAGCTAACAGAGACAACTCATTATGTTCAAAATTAAAGGGAAGTGAATGTTTCAATTTTTGCTTCTCTTACCAGTGGGTTTGCCAAGTCCAGCAGCAGCCTTGTGCAGAAGCATTTCCACACACTTCTACTGTGATAAGAAGTGATAGAATGATTACCTATTTGTAACTAAAAATGTGATTATTTTTATAAAGCCACCTATCTTAACATCTCCGCATTGCCATATTTTCATGATCTGGAATATTGCCTAGATAGGGCTTCTTTCCAACTCCTTGACTTATTTCCTGTGCATTAAAAAGAAACTGGGACAAAGCACCCTATTGATTATGAAGCTCAGAATAGAAAATACTGTAACATACAAGGTTATGTTGAAATACAGTATGCTTGGTAACAATTCTGTTGAGAACATTGCTTTAACTCGACTGCAAGCTGTTTTGTATAGCTCTGTTCAGAACAATTTACACCCATGGAATGGATCAGTTTCTAAATCATAGCTGACTGTGATTTCTGCTATTTGTATTTGTTGTAGGAGCAGTACTTTTAGGGGAGAAATCATTGCAAATTTGAAATACTGCTTTGTATTATCATCATAAATACATCAAAATTCAAGAACTGGAGGCACAGAAGCACATTTAAGAGCTAAACAGGAAACAGTTGAAATTTATCTGCAAAGTGATTGCTAAATGGAAAATCAAAAAGGTCAGCTGCAGTTCACTCTAGGGAATCAAGATTCACACGCTAAGAGATGCTGCAGGTGCTGTGCTGGACAGTGAAACACAATGTTTTTAATTAAATCATGGCTCTTCCTGAGGGAATATTGCATTAAAATCCAAGTGAATCTGACATAATGGCAAGATCTACATTCCTGGTTCTTCATCAAGTCATTAGTCTGCCAATTAGATCAGGAGGAAGGTATTTCAAATTACAGCAGCAGTTTTAGAGAGTAGATAATTTTGGTAAGTTATGAATGAGAGAAATTCCTGCAATTAGTTTTCTTTTTTTTCTGTTCACGCCCTCCCCCCTGCCTTTTTTGCTTTTCCCCTTTTTTTTTTCCCTTCTTTTATAGTGTTTGTTATTGTTGTTGTTGTTGTTTTTTGTTGTTTCTTTCTTTTGTGGTTTCCTAGCATCAAAATGTTATATAGCACTTTGGTTACTGTTTATTTCTTCTTGTTACTTTATTAAGCAAAGTGCTAGTCATAATTTCTCTGTGACTGTTGCTGATGATTTTAGCTAAACTACAATAATTATTATATTTATGCTTTTAGTCTCCAACTAAATTCTTTCACTGTTGTAATACCTAACTTCAAAGTAGTGGCCACAAAATTTACCAATGCAGGAATTTCATTGGATATGAGATCATATTTACTGTTGAATACTGATTTTTATATAATTGCACTAGGACAAAAAACATGCAGTGCGAGTGTGAAGATTACTTCTGACTTAACAGAATTATTGAAACTGAAGATGTAAGAGATTTAAAATATTTTAATTAATGCATATTAAAGTACCATATTTTCCCAGTGTCTAAAACCTGCTTGTATATCCAAATAAAGTAGTTAATGTTGTCAATAGACACTTGCACTGTTTATGTTTACACTGTGTCCTCTAGAAATGCAGCTCTTGTTTGCAAGCTTATTTTCTTTTATGTTTCTCTTAACTAATGCTGAATTAGAGTTGGTTTAATTTGGAGTATATAGAACAGCCTCACCTAATTACTTCATCTGGATAATTTCTACTGTGGGTTTAGACATATTCATTATGACTGTATCTCAGGACTCAGGAATAATAGTATTTCTATATCTATAGATTTGAGTATGGGAATCAGTTCAGTTTGAATTGCAATTTTTTGTAAATATTTTTTACTAACATAATTAAGCATGTTTGGTCCATATGAACTATTTCCTTTGATCTAAAATGAATTTTTTGATAGAAAAACCTACTTTCAAGATGGAATAAAGTCTGGACTTAGTGGTTTTTCCAATAGTTCAGAAGATAAACATCCATCAAAGATGCAGAATAGTCGTGCTTGATTCTTTTTCCTGTTAGGAAGGATAAAGTCTCTGCTTTCCAAGAGTGGCACAGCACCACTGTAAGACACAATTTTCAGCATCCTCCTGACAATCTTCTGATTTTGTTTAAAGAGAAACCCTATGGTGCATGCATTAGGAACTGTCCTGGCAGAGTCAACAGCAGATTTGCTTTTATTTTCATTCCTGAGGCAATTGAGTAACCAAATATTTTTCACAAGGGAGTGAAGAAACTTGACTGCACATATTGATTAGGGTATCCTCATTAATAACAGGATTCAAACTATACCTTCATATGGAAAAGGACTAGATTTGAACTGTGATTTCTTTCAGATAGGCACCCTCATCAACAGAAGACTTTAAGATGCAGTTTATTCAGCTGTTTTTCCTGAAACTGTTATGCTCTATAGAAAATGCTTAAACTTATTTATCTAGATATCAGGGCATGTGAGGTTCAAATGACAAAAACAAGTGTTTATTAACTGCATAGGTAGTAGTACTATCAAATTCCTTGGCAAAGAAGACTGGGAATCCAAAACAATCCCCCATGCCTGCCACAAAATATGTCAGTACTTGAGAACAAGGCAGTTATTAAATAAACAAATTGTATGTAAGCCAGAAAACACCCCATCCTGAAAATGACAAGGGATTCAGGAGAGTATTAGGGAAAGAGGCCCATTTACTTGGTCTTCTCTTATTCTTTCCTATGTATTTTTCTCTAGCCACTGTTGGGACAGAAGATTGGCCAGATCTTAAGTGTGCAGCATTTCTTAAGTACTTGAGACTGCAAAAGGAATTAGATATATAAAATAGACTAGCAGTAACATAAACGATAGAGTACTTTTTTTGCCCATGAATATTTGACAGTTTTGTGTAAAATACCCTCCTAGAACATGCGACAGAAATGGAATTTTATGTGTCCTTAATACAGAGGTATCATCACCAGTGTTATAACTCCAATGTCCCAACATCTGTTCTAACTTTAGACTGCTTTGCATGGAATTGCTTCATGCTCATGTTTCCTCTTTCCTACCTAATTTTCTTCCTATTTTAACAGCTTACCTTCAATGTTTGTGATCACGTAAATCATCTGATTGCTGTGTTCTCTCCAGAAGGAAAAGTTACACATTGCTATATTGTTAGATTTTACTAAATGTTGAGGGTTTTTTAATGGAAGAGAATTAAATAATTTACTAAAACCAGTTAATAATTTTCTTTTGAAAGAAAATATAGTGTAATGAAAACTGAAAAATCATCTACAGGAAGCCAGGGAGATGAAAATTGGAAAAGTAGAAGTAGAATATTAAAATTCATATGGGGAAAATGCGATTTTACACAAGACAAATAGACAGAAGGAAAGAGAAGTATAAACACAGTAATGTCGAAGGAGACATTCTGGAGACAGTGAGCAGAAAATCAGAAACGATTTTGCAAGGCCACACTGCAGCAAAAAGAAATTGAATGCCATTTTGCTATCTGTACTCTGACATATCAAGGAGCATTGATAGAAAATAATAATCTCCACAAAACAGGGAAAGCTGAGGGACCCAGACAAAGGAGGAAAGTTGTTCTACTGCTAGTTTGATTTCTGGACTCACAGCTAAGTTTCCTCAGCTGCTCTGATGATTTTAAACCACTGTCCATTGAAACTGCATGTTTTTTTCTTCCTTTGCTAAAGTAAATCTTCATTATCAGCCATTTTTATGCATTAGATCTCTAGTAGAAATAATTCCCAGAGGTCTTCAAGGGAAACTTCAGAGGAGAATTACCAAGATGTTCTTGCTGAAAGGGGTGAAAGGGGTACTAAGAAATGGAAAGGATAAAATAGCTGGTGACCTCTTTACATATATAGATTGGGGGTTTCTGTAGCCTACTGAAGATAATGACAAACACCAGTTGAATTTGGTGATGTATTCATTAGCTGATAATATAAAAAGAATTACATATATATATATATCTTGCAAACAGATCATCATAGACCTCAAAAATAGATTCTATTATCTATATTGATTTATGTAACTGTTTACTCTATTATTAGCTCTGATTGATATAACTCTTTATTTGTTATGGATTTACATTTTATTCAGTGTTCCTTTGCCAGAAAACCAGTGCCAAGAAGCAAAAAAAATGTCACGGTGAAGTTGTTTGTTTTTAGATTTTTTTTCATTTTCCACATTTTGGAATACTTTCCGTCTGTTTCACAGTTCCATGAATAAAGCTCAATTATATAGTGTGAATGTCACTTGCATGGGAAAAGTGCCAGCACCAAAGACTGAAGTGGTGATGAAGCAATAGAATAAGAACTACATGAACCACAAATAAGTGGTTGGATTTGAAACAACTCTTGCCCTGGATGGCCAGTAGAGGTCATTTTGGCTATTTGTCCAGTTACAAAAATGAAACAGGCAGAGAAATGAGAGCACATAAAGAACAAAATCTATTCAGCTTAGTCCACAAACACTTTAGATACCAGCTGCAGATGTGGTAGAGGTATAAAGGGCTTTCTGGAACAGTGAAAGTCTTATAGGCTCCAACTTACTGATCAAAACACATTCAGAACCAGTCCTATTTACAGTAGCAGGCTCTCAACCTGTTTTGTTTAAAATGAGAATGGTATTTTGACCCCATCCATTGATGGAATTTGGTCACATTAGAGATTCTGGAATGAATGCCCAAATCCTGCAAAGATACTGAGTTTATCCAGTCAGAACTTGGATTGATTGTGTATAGACCTTATGTAAAATCTGTAGAATGTGATGTATAGAAAAGAAAAAAAAAAGACAACTCTAATGAAACAACAAACTAATCCAATATTTTTTATTAAAAAAAGCATTCACATATTTTTCATAAATAAAACCAATACTAACATTAGTTAGTATTACTATTTGTGAACAAATATAATTGTAAACTACTTTCAATGCAACTTCTACAAAAATGCTGTATAGATAGATGATTTCAAGTAGTCACCTAGAGGCAAGATTTTGCAGAAGTTTCCCATACAAATCTTCACTTTGTATTTTCAAAAGAAATGTGTAACGGTTACAATACTCTTGGCGTGTATATATATGGCATATATGTGTGTGGCTAGCCGTTGCGAACGACGATGCTTTTTATGCCTGCGCGAATGGATTTATTACGTGGAGCTCAGCGTGCGCGGATATGGCATATATACAGCCATAACAAAAGGACAATGCGGTTTGATGAAGTAGCTTCTTTGTGGGTAAATATGGTGCTGTAGTATAAGGCTTCTTTTCCAGTTTGTGATAATTGCTTCTGTTTTATGCTAGTCCGGTGGTACAAAGAACTAATATGCTAACTTGTAATAGATATAGTCTAAAAATAAAATAATAATAATAATAATAATAAAATATATTGCTTAAATCCTTAAACAGTATTAGACATAGTAGAATAATTTGATTTTAAACATTTTTTCAAAGCCTAGAACAGTGTGTTCTTGATGTAAGAATTTTTTTAAAGCACAATAAGTAGGTTGTAGGATTTGCGTTGGAGATACCATATGGAAAGCACTAATTTAATGGGAAATAATAAGCTGTGAATTGGATTCATGATTCATGAGTCACAATGCACAATAACACATGCCAGTAATTTACTAAAATACAGTATGCATGTATGTATATTAATTTACACATGTGCATGTATGCTAATTCTTTGTTATCTAATTGTTGTTACAATTCTGACAGAAATATAGTCTTTCTTTTTTTTGTTTTTTTTTAATTTAAGAAACAGCACATCTACACATCAGGACAACTGGCCACGTATTGATTCTGGTGCTCACAACAAATAGTTGTGAATATAACAGTTATAATGGAGAGCATGCATAATCTCTATCCACACTTGTTCTTTGTGTAGATTATAAATACTTCCAAAGTACATCCATGGGAACATATTTTTAGAAAGAGTCTTACAAGCAGAGATGTCAGAAGGCGGATCTGAGAAAAAAGAATTTTCTGCTGACATTTCTTGATAAACTGGAATAAACATACCTCATTTAGAAAGCTAAATCAAAGTATGCCAGTGCAGCCATTTGATTATTTTGATTATAACTGGTGCCTGCTTTATGATGAAATGTTATATCCTTTCTCTACAAGTAAAAAAACAACAATATTATCTTTTGTTGGTCCTGAGTGAAAAATTTACTGTACCCAAAATTCTTATTTTAGTCTTCCGTGAAAGTAACTGTAGACATTTATCAAGCTAAGGAGGGGCTTTTTTGTTTTCTAGGAAGAAGTAACTTACTGCTGAAGAGGCCTCTTTGTGACTGAGATCCAAAGTATGATAGCTGAAAATATTTGTGAGAGATGGAGGCTCTTCAGTGAAGCTACATGATGAATCACTAATAAAACCCAATTAGTTGCTTAGATGGTTCCTCTTTAGTCATCACTCAGAGAACAGAAATCATGAGAGCTGAGAGAGCATCACAACTGGGTCTACCAGAATGGCAAGAGATAAAAGGATGCTTTGTTGAAGTCACGAAGGACAGTAACCTAAGTGAGTGAATTTTAGTAAAGGCTCTCTTTAATGAACCTATTCAGAGCTGAAATCACTGTGTGATAATAACTTAAAATTAAGTCATCATTTAAGCGACACTGTGGTGAGTGGGAAGAGCACAGTGAGGGGTAGTAGTACAGGGGTGACTTGCTGGCTAGAGGCAACAGCATCATGATTAGAAGAAATATTGCAGCAAGTAGCAGCAGCTTGGTGAGAGGGGGTAGTTCACCTGTGCATTTATGATTAGAGGTTGTGGCAGCTAGAAGTTGTGATGAGGTAACATCAACATGCATAGGCATAATTTTATAATAAAAGATGTATGACAATCTGTCTGCATGCCTGCTAGGATAGTACTTATTGCTGAAAAAAAAAAGCTGAGTCACACATATTGGAAAGGTACAACCTGGAGAAATGTATTTCAGTGTAGATAAAGTGATAGTGTGAAAAAACCCCAAAGGACAGCCACCTTACAAAATGATGGTCTTTGATTTGGTGGTTTCTATTCTGGAGCAAAATCTTAGAATTATGACAGATAGCTTAGCATGCAGTATTAGGGAAGCAAATGAAAAGCTAGCACCTCGCAGGTGAAGAACAGAGAACAAAGTAGAATGAGATCTCATCCTCCTGTAGGCATCTGCTTACAGCCACTGATGGAAGTCAGGAAGCTGAGCTTGATGGGCTGCTCTTCTGTTTTCATATGCTCACAGCTGGCTGAGAAAACTTAATCAATGGTCTGATGCCTACTGTTCTGCAGGGCTGTGCTTTCTGATCAGATAAATACTAGCTTCATTTATTGCTGCTTTGTTTTCCATAAATCAATGCTGTGTCACTTTTCACATCTTTGTTTTTATACCTATAAATATGATTTGGCAAGAAAGGAACCAACTGTTCAGGGGATCACAGTTGTAGCTCCACAGCCATCTGGTGTCCACCACAAGCTGGCCTGATACCTGCAACATCTGAAAGACACGCGACAGAAATATTGAATTTTAGAGGTGTTTAGCTGAGTATGTGTTAAGAACTACTTACTCTTCTTTCTAACAACTGAAATACTGTTAGAAAAGAAAGTTATGAATGTTAATCAAATTTATTTCTTGTAAAACCAAACAAAACTCTTGGTCTTTTTAACTGCTAGCTTCCTTGAAATGCTGGATGTGCCTTTACTGAGAAATCCATTTTAATAGCACAGAAGCATGGTGTCTAGACAGGAGACTTTCTAATTTTCTCTTGCATAAATGAGTACAGTATTCATAAAAATCTAGCTTCAGAGGAAATACATTATGGTCTAAAACATTTAGAATTAATCTATTTACATAGTTCACAAAAGTTCAGGTAATAAATATGAATCATTTCAATGAGAATCAATAATAATGACAACTGGCTTTGTCTGGATTTATGTTTCAAGTACAGTCACTGCATGCACTCCTTGACATCTCAGAAAGAGTAAGTGAAAGGTAAGTGGAAGTATTAGCATCTTACTCTGTCTCCACCTGTTTCCATGAAACTTGCTGGCATTTATTGTCTTTGATTCCCCTACCACATTGTTAAATTTAGTTAAATTTGTGCAGTAGGCTCAAAATTTACTGGGAAGAGAAAGGTGTCTAGATTTCAGCACAATTTTGTAAAAGGTACTTTCCTCAGGGAAACCGGGCTAAAACCTTGACATTTCCTTGGATTTGCTCATTCTGAATGACCCTCTGATGTAGATATTATTCCTTGAAAATATGGTAGAGATGATAGCAAAATCATAAGTAATTCCATTCATATTCTTTCATTTATACTTGTTAGATGATATTTGATTTCATGTACAGTCCCCCAGAGAGCACAGTAGCATCAACCATTGGTATAAGACATTGAGAACTTTTCTTAGCATAAGAGAAACATGACTCTCTGCAGCTGTCTAAAGAATATCAATGAAAATGAGATTTGAGAGATGAAACCGTTAAAGTGCTGCTGTAACTGGCAGAATTCCTGGAGATTTCTAATAGGACTAGGATTTCACCATAGATGAATGTCTTGGTTCTCCTTGGTTTACAAATAAACCACAAAGCATACCCATTTATTTTTGTGTTGAGTGCTCCTAAGTATTTATGAACAGATGAGGACAGACATTTTCTGTACTTGGGGCTTACAAAGTGCCTGTGAGTTTTTTATTTCAGTAATTCACTGTCTGTTTTTAATGATGTGTGACTGGCCATCTTTTCTTCACTGGATGGCTGATTCTTCTTAACAGAAGACAAATAATCAGTGAATAGCAAAAAATGCACTTCTGATAAGGATCTATAGCACTGTCTTAATTAACAAGATTTAAATAATTAGTTGTCAAGTATAAGTCAAGAAGGTAAAAGAATAAGATGCCATGCAAAGCAGAAATTTTAATTTAAGCTTTTTATTCACAAACCTTATTTATTCCCCAAACTTATTTTCTTTACCTGACTACTTCTGAAAATAAGTATGCAATACACTCCCTCTTGTGTATTATTAGTTCTGTTGTTCCATAGTTTTCCATTTGACTGCTCAATTCTAGCACTTTTCTCATCCTTACGGGCTTGCACATATTCCTTTATGTACTTGTAATGTCTATAGACTCACATTATATACAATCTCCACTTATCATTATCCGTTACTATTTTAAATGTGATATATTATTGTAAAAGTAGAAGACAAAGTTTCCACAGAAAAGCTCTCATCTATGAATTGAACTTTTTGTTGCTTTAAGGTTCAAATAATGCCTTTTTAATAATTCTGTGTTTAATAAATTTCTGAAGGTAACATTTAAATTTTACCAGCCACTGGCATTTTCTGGCAGCCAGGTAGTGAGGTAGATGAAGAAAAGTAAGATTTGATTTTCAAAGAGTAGTAAGTGGAAATAACCTAACTGTCAGTGATGTCTCTTCAGGTAGTAACACACATTATCCCCTGGCTGGATTATCGTGCTTAAGATACTGTCTTAAGTCCTTGGGGAGTCCCTCTTGAGGTTCAAGACAGTGTTTTTGCCTCTAGTATCACACAGATCATGTCACATGCATGCCACTCTCTCTCCCTGTCCCACCGCTGGCAGTGTCAATGCCTTTCATACTGCAAGCCTGTTTGCAGTCCTTTTCCAATTGCATCTGGTGAAACTACAATGTTTGAATAACCTGCAAGGGAAAGGGGAACATAATGAGATCATGATGTCATGCCAGCCAGCAAAGCTGGCAGTGCACCCACCATGCTAGCACCTCATGCCTGGCCTCTGGATGGCAGGTGCCCCGTTCCAGTGTCTCCAGCAGCAGCTTGCCATCTGCAGCCCCTGACGGGAAGCCTAGAGCTGCTGACACAGCTTTTCTATGGAGAATATGAAGTCTGCTGTTGAGAGGAAAAAACAAAGTTACTTAATTAATTAAAGAAGAAGTCATAATGAATACAAAGGTCACAAAGATGACCTTCGCTATTTTGAAGTCGGCTGAATGCACGGCACCATCCATGCAGTTACACAAGGAGCAGTGGTTTCACGCCTGCAGCACTGGGAGTTGGGACGCCTTCCTGAATGTCTCTGCTGGCTTCAGGCACCGAGTTTAAGCACGTTTCCTGTCATCACATCTGTAAATGAAGACAGACATATTATGCTGTCACTGCAGGGAGCATACAAGGGTGACATTAGGTCTCCTCAGCAAGCTCCTGAGCAGAGGGCAGTGTGGCATAGCCTGGGGACAACCGGACTGCCATGGCACCACTGTCCTGCAGTTGGCTGTCCTGCTGGTCCCTGCGGGTCGGGCACAGAACTCGCCTTCCTTCCCTGGGGCTGCTGAGGCTTCTGAGAGTGATCCTTGCCCAGGAGGGTTGATGTGGAACAGCCTCATCCCAGGGGCTCAACTGCTTCCAGGCATCATGTCCAACTGCATGTGCTCTCCAGGTCAGTGTTCCCTCTTGGGTCTGCCTTTCTCAGAGCTTGGTGCATGACTTTGGCTTTCTCCTCATTCAGCTATTATGTATGAACAGGTCAGTGTTCATACCACAGCCCCAACGGGACAGCTGCCGTCACTCTTTGCTGCCTTGCCCATGATTGTACCATGTGTGTGTAGTGAGGCAGAGGGGTGCTTCAGCCAGGGATGGAGCCCATCCTCACCAGAGGAAAAGCCCCTCACAGGCATGTTTCCTCCTTAAGCCCAGGGTGAGTGTGAGCCCCCAGGGGCCAGGCCTGGTACTGCCCTGGGAAGAGGAACCCCACAGCTCTTGCTATGGGGTATGTGCTGGAGGAGGGGGTCATCTCCACCTAAAAACCAGGAAAGCCACTGCTGGTCAGGCTGCCATTGTGGTTCTGCATAATTTCTGTTCAAAATGCTAACCCAGACTGTTGAGTCTCCCTTGTCTCTGACTTCCTGGAGCCTGTCAGTTAGCAGGTGCTGTGTCCATTAAACACACATGGCTTACTGATACCAAATAGTGTAAGTATTTTACTCTTAGTGTCATGTAGAGCTAAGCCTTGCAAGTGTTTATTACATCTACACCGTTACTTGTACCAGCTAAGCCTGTCAACTCATCAAAGAATTTTTGACAAGACCTGTTTCCAGGAAACTACAGCAGTTACGCATCTAGGCACTTTTGAAAACATGCCAGGTATCTATCTGAATCTTTGTGCACCACATATCTATAAAATCTGGCTTTCAGTCTCTCTTATAGTGGAGATTCAGATCAACAAGGAGTATGTTTAGCTTTTTATTGCTGATCATTAAGTCCCCCAAGAACCTATTACATGAAACCCAAAATAAAACCATGTTTTAAGTGCATCAGCATCACCTAATCATTATTATTAATTACAGATAACCTGCAACATTGTTAGAAATTTATTGCATTCTATTTATACAATATACAAGACAACTGAAGAAACTAATTAAAACAAACCCTAAAAAATCCCCAAAGAAACAAACACAAAAAGATAAAGACCCAGACAAAAATTCTCCACAAGACAAACAAACCAACGAAACCCAGGTCTTGTATTTAACAAATATTTTGGAGGTGCCTAAAAGTGTTTTATGTGTTGGTCAATTGAACAAATCAGATATAAGCATTAATTCCAAAATATATGTANATTGCATCTGAACTTTGTGAAGTTCATGATGTTGGTCAGACTGAAATAAAGCATCATCTTCAAGGTATTTGACCAAATGAATATCTTCAATTTGGTATTTAACTGTAGATTAGTAACCCTTTGAGTCACGCTTAACTTCTTATCACTCCTGAAATATTTTTTGAATTCCCATTCAGTGACTGATGTGTTACAAGTCCATGTGTTTGCAGAATGTATTTTTTAGTCTTGCTAGGCCAGACAAAAAGGGGAAAAAAGCTGGCATTTACGTTCAGAACTGCTAAGTTGAGATCAAATGTTCTGCTAGAACCTGGTCTTTGTGGTTTCTAAGAGCTACATGTTCCCTTACTTTCTAAAGTCTTTCAGGAGTGGCAGCGCACCTGCATCAGTGGTGGGTTCCGCAGTGGGGTAGGAAGGCCATTAAGAGATCCTGAAAATGCATTGAGGGGGAAGGTCCATTTAAGAACATGAGAAGCATACTGCACAATGACATGGCAGTGTTTAACAACAGCACTTTTAACTATACTCCTTTGTTCTAAAATGAAGCACTCCTAGCCCATACAACTTTCGTGTAATATCTTTGTATAAACAGAACTGGAAGATATAAGAGTCATTTTCCTCCACAGTCTGAGATGGTTCAAACTCAGATTTCTCAGCTACTAGGGACATTTCTGTAGAGAAAAAAGAGGCAAGAAGGAGCAAGATTGTATAGCCTGATGGTTAGGACACTCATTGAATGCTGGGTCTCATCCTTCCTGCCATCATCCCTTATGAAGCTTATATTAAACAGCCTTTGCTTAAAATGCAGAAATGGACCTTGAAACAGGATTGGGACCAATAGCAACCTCATTTCCCCTCTGGCTGTGTCTGAAAAGAGATGGGTGAGCACTGTAAAAGAAAGGATGTATTTGCCTCATCTGGCAGGCCTGCATGAGCATTCCCTATTAGGGAACAAATTATATAAAAGTTAAAGCTGTTCTGCATAAACAGAAAAAACAGTCTCCTATGCATTTCATGCATGTATACTTCTGTTTTTTGTTAAGCAAATAGCACACTTTGTAATAGTATTTTTCAAAGAATCAATTCTCTTTTAGTTCCTAAGCCTTTAAAAAGGATGAAAAATGGTTTTTTTGTTATTGAAACCTCTTCGACTGAAAAGAATTCTTACTAGTCCTTAGAAGTAACAGGTTCCCTATTGTAGCACTAAATGTGCTTATTTTGTGTTTTGTTTTCCCCTTCAATAAATGCCCATCTCCTCTGTAACAGCTCACAGTCTTTGCAAGTGTATTTATACATTTTATATCCAAGTACCTCCTGGAGATTTTCCTCATACAAGCCATCTAATATTTTCAACATAAATTTACTATAACCTAGGGCTCTAACTTTTTCTATGGAGATGCTACACTAGCTGATTTGGAAGAATGTGATTAATAAAAGGGGGCTTTAGCTACTGAAATGAAGTGGTTGTAAATCTGACTTGTCATTGCTGCTTTCCATTTTTGTTGCCTAAGATCCCCTTTGGAAAAGCCTCATTAAATTTTGTTTTACAGAGCTTCTAGTTGTGTTTAAACCATACGGGTACGGTGAATGAAAGGTGTCAGGTTTGCAGCAAATTAGATTTAATACCTGCAAGTACAACTACTTTTTAATTTCCTTTATATATTTCAGACTCTGCAGATTCCCATAGGGAGGAAAAATCTACTTTAATCAATAGATACAAGCCAGCAAAAAAAAAAAA
>VXBX01001681.1:37998-53449 GCA_013400415.1 Scytalopus superciliaris
ATTACCACCTGCTGCTATTCCATCAGTTTCATTTCCTTCCTTAGAAAGTTTGAGTGTCCAGCCATATGGATTTCACCTTTGAGTTAAGTCCATATTGAAAGGTTTCTAAACAGTTATGATACAGCTTTCATTTTAGTTTTCACCTTTTTCTTGTTTTCATGTTTGTTCTCTGTAATAGCTCAAAACAATGCTTTTGCCTGACAAGGATTTGTAAAATTACATCTTTCTCCTTATGCACTGGGCTTGAACTCTCTTCTTTCTTTAGTTTGCTTAAAGCAGCCTCTCTTCTTTGTAAGTTTCTCCTAGAAATCACTTCTAGCTTGTCTTATGTTGCTATTTCTGTCCTTTGGCAACTCACTGCCTGTGTCAGTGCTGACAATATTGCAGGAGGAAAGACTAAATATCCATATAAGTTGTGGAAAGGAAGCATCAGATATGGCAATGTTAGAACTTGGCAAGTGTAGTTTTTCTTTTCTTCACTTATTATCTCCTTTTCCACAGTGTCCATTGTCAATTGTTTATCATTAGTTGGCTCATTTAGGGTTTAATTGTGCTTGAATGTAGATTTTGGACATAAGAGAGCCGAGTGTTAACATGATTCAGGTAGAATCAATACATCCTGAGTTTCTGTGATGTATGCTCTCAAAGCTTCCTTTTTTTTTTTTTTTTCATACAACACACTGACCTGCCTGTGATGTTCTTCTTTAATTCTGCTAGAAGAAGTGGCAGCAGCCATTGCTGCAAACCATTCCCACACCATTAGTCTTCATTTGAAAGAGTGGGGGATGCATATTGATAGTTGCAATCACTTCTGGGGCAAAAGGGAGGCAGAGTTGTAAAATGTAAGTACTTTTGTGATGATGATAAACAGAGGAGAAAAGAATTTCACCACGTCCTCTGGTCAAGCTCTCTTAAGCCCACAAAAAAAAAAAAACAAAAAACACAACTGCCATCTACCACATAAATTTTTAATGGCCTTGAAATCACAGCTGAGGAACAGTTAATGTGGGCTGATGTGAAATAAGGGTGCTTTTGAACCTCTACCACATAATGCATGTCTTTATCTTTGTTTAGGTACGTGTGTTTACTATCTTGATACCAAGATCATGAACATTTATAATGTATGCTATATAGCCTATTTAAGAAAGGTGCATATCCTTCTTTTTTTCTCCTTTTATAGAATTATGTGCAAATGAAGTTAGAAATTTCATAACCTTTTACCTCTTCGGTGTATGTGCTAAAAAATTATAGAAAGGGAACATTTATTTTGATGAAAACACATACAGTTAATTTCTTCCAAAGGAAAGTATTTTATATGTACAGTAAATGCCATCTGATGGTGCTCTAATTTTGTTGAAGTATGTTTAAACTAAAAATAATAATAAAAGCCCCTTTACATATACCTGATTAACAGTGGAACAAATGGTTTTACTACACATGCATGGATTACTGTTTAAAGGTTGGCCTTTTTGTACAACTGGAGGGCAATAGTTCTCATTAGCTTTAGAGAGCAGAGCAACCCATTTTAAACATAATAAGCATCTCTTCCAGAGAGAAATGCTTGCTTCTGGAATAAAAATTAATATTAGGATATTAGTGTACTGGCAAGCTAAATATCTAAAATAAAAATCCATCCAGCTCAATATAGCAAGCAAGATTTCTCTAAATTAGCAGGAAAGAAGAAATTGTCTGGTTTGGGTAGAATAGATACTGAAAAAAGCTGAATGAATCCTATGGATGAATGAACTGTATTTGATTTACATTTAAGATTCTGTTGGATCTTCACTGAGCGCCTTCACATTGCTTCTTGAGGACCAGAAAGATAACATACAGAATCTCTTTTTTTTTTGTTAAGACGTACTGTTTGGAAATAAATTAGAAAGGCCTGAAAGGAAGAATTTATCTGCATGCTGTGTGCAATCGTTAATCGTGAGAGGGGGAAGATAAATGAACCAAAACAAAGATATATTTTTTGAAGATGTTAAATCAGTAGTGTGCAAAAGGGGCAATTAGTAGTATTTTCCTAAGAGCAATTTAGATTAAATAGCTGCTGTATGCTATTTTTGTTCCATGCCTGAGCTGTCTCTAAAGCAATTTTAAGAGAGCATATATTCTGGTAGCCTGTGTTTTTGAAACCAAGGTAGAAAAAGACTGTAGCCTGTTGCAGGCATAATGCTCTAAACATTCATGTGCTATTAATAGATTAAGTGGGCAGGAATTTCCTACCCACTGCAGTTTTTCTCTATTTTATTGTTTCCAGTGACTGATAATTTGCATTTTATGACATTTCATAATATATGCTCCCAATAACAGGAAAATAGGATTTATTTTTCTTTTTAGGCAGAATTAGTGTTGGTTTATGTGGTAAATATCCCAGCAAAATTTCCTTCTTGTCTCTGTGCTCTAGGTCTCTTGCCACATTTAATATCATTCTGTTCAGCATAATCTTCATTAATTTTAACTGTGGCTTTTCTTTTGCTACAGTGAAAGCCCTGTGCTCAAACTGCTTGAGGTTCTTAAAGATGGTTCATGTCTTTGGTCTTCTGTCTGTCTATGTACAGCTCAAGCTAGTTGATTTGAATATCCGTTCCATCATATTCAGAATATTTTACAACAGACATTAAGACTTCAAAGTCCTGTCTTCTGTACAGACAAGAAATGGTAATGGTCTTCTATACTAAATTCACTTCCACTATTCCCCCGTACTGCTTTATGATTTTACATCAACAGTGTTTCTTATACTGATCAACACCTTCTGTTCACAAAGGCTAGAGACTTTATATTTTACAGTCTTCTTGTGTACCTCTCCATTTTCATTCCACAAAAGGATTTAGCAAGTTACTGTTAGAATCTCAATTACCTGGTTTCTTTCTTCCTTTTGAGAAAGATGTGACTGGCATGATGACCACCTGTTAAAACTTCATGTTGAAATACCCTCCATGCTATAAATTCATAAACCTACCATACAGTCAGCACTGCTCAATTCTAGTCTGACAATCTTCTTATCAATGTCATTGATTGCATAAGAAATGACCAGTGTCTGAGCATAATATGAGGCCTAGTTGTTCTCAGTATAATGTCAATATTTCCTTGACTGGGTCAGGTTAGGCTACAAACAAATTGTTAAAACCCCTGTGCTGCTAAATGTATTGGACAAGTATTGGCTTCAGACTAGACCCTCAAAAATTGTAGGCACTTAAACATGACTATTAAAAAGGCCATTGCAAGACTAAAAGTGTACCTGGAAATCTACTAAAGCTTGACTGCTTTTGGTTTTCAAAACAAAGACCACAAACATCTACCTGTGATAGGATGTTTAAATCTGTGACTTGGAAAGCAGCAAAGTACACGAGATGTGCTTTTTACAGGTTACTTGTGTCAGCACTGCCAACACTAGGTCCTTAAGAATTTGGACACGTCTAACCCTGTGAATTGCATTTGTGATGGTAGCAGCCCTGTGCAGATCTACAGATCTGCTGCTTGAACTGGATGTTCAAGTTTCCTTATGAGTTCAGTCATTGATTTCCTTTATGCCTTAAGGAAACATTTTGATTACTTACAAACAGTTTTAAGTAGTGAAGGAGGGAAAGCACAGGTTTGTTTCCTTTTCTAGATAAATTTCACAAAGCAAGTAATGATGGAGAAATTAGACAGTGTTAGTGATAAATAATGGTCTAACTTTGGTATCTAAGAGCTCTGCAGTGTAAGAAAACCTGCCCATATGCACTGGGGGTGGAGAGAGAAGGTTTTATAACAGATTTAAAATTAGAAAACAAAATGGCCTGATTAACAGCAGTAGGAAGAGTTCTGCAGAGGATGAGGGGAGAAATTAACGGATGACATTCAAAGGCAGCTGTGAAGTATGAGAAGCTGCAGCATGCGGAGGTAGTCAAATCTAGCAGTACAGAGAGTTCTGAATGATGCTGGAATAAATCAGACGGTCTGGGTGGGGGGATCTTTCAAGTGGTGGATCACCTCTGCTTAGACAGATGGTAAACCAGTAGATTCTATCCTGAACTAGAGCAATATATTATTATTAGAAGCAGGTGATACTTAGGGGAGTGTGCAAAGATATTTCAAGCAAATTGATGATGGTTATAGCATGTGCTGTTTTTTCTGGAAACAGAGTGAGCCCAACCATTTTATACTTCAGAAAGCAAATGTAATACAGCTATTGCTAACTCCATCTGAGAATCTATCTTTCCCTGTCTTCCACTTACCTTGAAGTAAGGGAAGGGTAGAAGCCCTTCACAAATGTGCCTTCTAATGGTTAAAATCTGGATATATGATGCAGGGAGTCTGGAGAGGCTCTGTTGCAGAGCTGTATTAAAGAGACTTCATGTCTTAGGATCCTCACAGAGGCTTTGCTGAAGGCAGCTTTCCTACAAAGGATCCACTGCGGTGATTATGTGGACTGCACCCTTTCCTCTTGATGGCCTGGACCTACCCTCAGTGTCAACAGCACAAAGAGGTAACATAGCATGCTCATCTCCAAAAAAGATTGTGAGAGGAAAGTTGGAGGTGATCACAAGCCAAAACAGAATGTACACAGACACACTACAAAGGCCTCTTCATTTCTAAATACATTATGGCCTTCAGTGGATGGACTCCTTACTAATAAGTTCTATTTTATAGCAGAACTGGAGGAAGAATAGTATTTTTCTGTGATAGATCACAGTCTGGCTTCTAGTGAACCATTCTAATGAATGTGGTTGAATGCAGTCTGCCTCTCTGAAAAGAAGCTCTCTCTGCTCATGACAGGAAAAATCATACAGTTTTTTTTCATTATAGGTATGCCCAAATAAAACAAGCAAGTGGATCACTAATTAGAGAATATTGAGTCCTACTATGAAATTACCTCTGCTCTTGATTTCCTCTAAGGCAAGCATATCAACACCTAAATACAGACGCATTCTAATCAATTTCTCTTGGTCGTGAGCATATTCCTCCTTGATATCCAGTACTATTGCTTTTTGATTCATAAAGAAATAGCAATTTCAATTATTCTGGCTATGAAATTAAAATTATATTCATCCATACCTTACCTTTTCTTCCTCACCTAACACTTTTTTCTCTCTGGTAAATCTAAATTTTATATATGAACGCTGATGCAACTTGATTAAGAATTCAGCAGCTCTTTTTGCCTCCAAGTTACCTGAAGATACTTCATTGGTGCTGATTCATGAAGGCAGATGAACTAGAGTTCAGCCAAGACTGGCAAGGCTGGATGAAAGCATGGTTTATATAGTTTTCCTTTTCTTGCTGTCTTAAAACTAACTATGGGAGAGACACAATGTTTTTGTGGGAAATGAAGATAAAAAGTACCTACTTCCCTCTGCACTTTTTCATGGAAGGTGCTCCTAATTGTTGGTCATTAATTCCGTCATTCATTCAAATGAATTTAGAAAGTCTGCCTTTTCTGGGGTGCATTTACACCACTTTGCACCTGTGTTTTATGATTTTCACTATTTTCTGAAGAGTCGATAGGAAACTAGTGCTTAGTATCCAAACACAATCCCAATATTGTGACTGTATTTTTTCATTTGGATCTTTTAATCAGATACCTTCTAAGTCCAACTCATGATCGGAGATTCAGTTGTATATATTGTTGTTCTACTTGTCTAACCTTCTGCTCTGATTTACTACTTGATAATCAGAATAATTCTTATGTGGCTTAACATATTCAGTTGAGGTAGGATACTTGATTCTTCAGCAATGTAAAAGGTTTCATTATTTAAATGGAATCCTATTTTAATAGCAGTAACCTGTAAGAATGTTCACATTTTTGTGTTTAACATATATATTAGTAATGTCCTTCATTTTTAGATGTTGAATGTTTCATACAAGGCACATAATTACTTTGTGTATTAGAATTATTCCATATCTTTGGCAAAGATGCTTTTCATTATGTACATTTAACTTTGACTTGCCAATTGCTGTCTCAAGTTTTGGATTTTGGTTTTGTATTTTGTTCAGATACATTCTCTCTGCATTAATGTGCTGCTGTCAACAGACGATGTTTTTCATCATTTTGTAGGTTATTTTAAAGATTTATTTTATTCCAGTAACAGGAAGCAATTCAGAGTTACTTTTCAGAAGCAGGGTTTTAAAGAACCATTTCTAAAAATGTGATTTTTTTCCAGATATCCTGTCATCCTCTTGATTTTTATTACTGCAGGGGTTTGTTTTTTTTTAAATTTTTTAATTTTCCATGTTAAAAGGATACAGAGGAATTTGGCAGCAAAATATGTTATGTCATAGGCCACATTCAACGCAACTGATTTCTTTGGCTAGTTTAACTTTTTGGTTTGAGTCATTCTGGCTCAAGTTTTCTGAAATGTCTCTAGCATGGGGTTATTTGTTCCTGACTTTTAGTACTTGAGCCAATTAGGTCTGAGGAAAGATTTCTCAAAACACAAGAGATGGGATTGTGAGGGTAAACCAGCCCTGTAAGTCACTGGGAGAAAATTGCAGTGGTTGTCTTTCACTGTCTAAATTTCTAAAATACACACAAATGTCAACACACTTTAAATAAAAGACATTTGCTTTGTTTAGCATTGACTAATTTTTCACTTAACAGCACTTTTCACTTAAAAGCATCTGAGGAAATAAACTGATATGATCTGGTATGTACATCTATGTGAAAACTTAAGGACTTTTATGTAATCTCATTATGTGTTTAAGTATAGGGAGTATGTAGCACATATATACATAATTTGCTTAGCTGTTGTGATGAAGAAAACAAGGAGTTTGGAGGCAACTTTATTACACAATATGCATTGTTGTCCACAGAATATTAATCAGTGTGGTAGACATCAGTGTGCCAGTACTCCAAAGCAATAATGATCTCCATGCATCAATTCTCTAAATACCAATTTTTGATCCTTACTGTAAATGCTGTTTTTAGATGATTGCACTTAGCACAGATGTAACTAACATGATCACAACATAGTGATTCTGCCATTTCTTAGGAGGTAAATCCATACCTCAGTCATGGATGATGTGCAGTTGTTTTTCTTCTGGAAGCAATCTTCCCTGTGTTTGGTGACATCTGTGCTGCTACCCACTTGCAGTACTTGTGTAAAATTCTTGCCATCAGCTCAAGCTGGACTGAACTTACTATCTACTTTTTCCTTCCTACCCCTGTTATTTTCGACTTTGGGAAACTGCATAGGAAACATTTTACCGTCTTTAGGTGTCATTTCCGTAGCTCATAAAATCTTATTCAGCAGAAGTCCTTAATCAAAGGTGACATCAACGTCAAGTAGGAATAGAGAAATCTGCTGCGGAAACAGGCGCTTTGTCGTTGTAAGCGAGCTGGAGCGAGGTCCCTCCGTCTTTGGAGTGAGATGTGCACCTGGCTGACCCCCCGAGCCAGCCCCTGGGCGCGACAGCCGGTGTATGGACGGCGCCGTGCCCGGCTCCGCGCTGGCTGCCCGCGCTCCGGCAGCTCCTGCCCGTCTTGGGCGGTAGATGGTGCTAGATGAGAAGTGAAGGTGCCGCTCAGTCCGGCTGAAACACTCGGCAGCTCCGGTGTTTGTTTCTTTGCCTGTTGGGGTCCTTGTGGTGGGAACACTGAAAGCTGAGGTGGATGAACTTGAGGGTGAGGTGTTGAGAGGCAAAACGTCAGTCGTTTTCTAACAGCGTTTCTGTAGCGACAGGTGGTTACAATGTATCACCAAGGCAAGGCCATCTATCCCAGTAGGAGAGAAAAGAAGATGCAGGGACAGTCCGAAACTGCTTCAGAGCAGATTTGTTTTGAAGAGCACCGTCAGCTTGTGTGCTGTGGATTATGTGTCTGAGCATGACTGAAAGCCTTATGTCTTCAGAAACCTGTATGATTAATTTAAAGAGTATGTGAAGAGAAGACCTTCCAGCTGAGTGAGGAGTAAAGTTACACAAAGTTTGTATTCTAACTAGCCAGCTGTAGTGGAAAATAACAAAATGTCTTTCTGCATAAAAACTTACTGATCAAATTATGTAGTACAAATGTATTAAACTGACATATATTAACAGTATTCACTTTCTTTCACAGTTAGGAGTAAAATTACAAGGTTCCTTCAAAACCAGTGATCCCTATTGTTGTACAAGTCCAGGAAAAAAAAAAAAAAAAAGGAAAAAGAAAACCATCTGTATCAATGTTATTACTGGGTTGCCTTTTGGATTTGTTTCCCTTTTCTTTTTATATCCTCTTCAGACTTGATACCATGTCAGGAGTCTTTGCTCATCCTTGGCATTAAAATCAGGGATGAAATGTGCAAAACAGTAGCTTGGTGAGTGGAGCAGATTTCCTTAAATGCTTTTACTTATAAAAACACATATCATCACCTGTAAAATCAATCTTTATAGGGGCACTGAAGGATATAATGAAAGAAGCTTCTTCTTCATTAAATTAATTATTTCCCCAAGCTTTGTACCTTTCTAATACTACCATACACAAAGGAATTATTGTGGATTGACAGTATATAGTAAAAACAGGAGTACTGATAATCTGCAGTAGTAGCTGCTTTAGAAAATATGAGACATATTGAAACAGAGGAAGTTCTATATGTTTTTTCCTTGTAGTCAGGTGTGTCAGTACTGGCAGAAATAAACTGATAATACTGAATATGGGCATAATATGTTTCAAAACCATAATGCTTGGAAATGCTATGCATTCAAATTCTGGGGTGCAGCTCTTTCTGCTTCATGTGTAATATAATAGCTGTTATCCTGAACTAAAACGTGACTTGGCATTGACAGAACCAGGTGCCCTCTGACTCTAATAAGGTCATGACTTAATGCAGTTCTACACAGACACCAGTTTTATAATGGTTTATAGTTGCACATACTGTCTGAATGCACAGTCCTGTGCAACTTACATTTCAGGGCCACATCTGAAGCAGGTTTTAAAAGATTCTTGTCAGTGGAAAATATGTGTTTCTAAAATTCAGTAAGTCAGCTTTGAATTAGGATGTGCAAGAGATAGCACTGAGTTGAGATTCCCCTTCATTTTGTTAATGTAAAAAATTATAATAAGGGGCAGAGTGAATCCCCAAACTATGATTTATGGTCTTCAGGAAGACTTCCTGACCTTTTTCCCATAAGAAGAGCCTAAGAGGTTTTATAGTTGGCCCTGCTTATGGGGTAAACTTATTTCAGCTTTCTGCTTGCTTCTTCAGCAGCATTTTGCAGCATTCTGCTTGTTTACTTGGGAGAGACCCTGGCAAGATATTTGTGTTTAAATAAATATTCTTTTAAATGTATCAGAATTTGTGGGAGAAAATGCAAACACATCCATGAATATTTTTTTTTCCAAATATTTCCTTAAAATCTTTTTTTTCTCTGATAAAACATTAAAATGACAAGTACACAGCCCTTCTCAAAATAAAACTTTTCTTAAATCATTTCAGCAATCATTCCTCAGAAGAGGCAACTAGGAAGCTATGCTTATAAGGGAGAGAGGAGGAAACGAAAGTCATAGCTATAAAATTGATATTCTTTACATGCTGACTTATTATGACTCCATTCTGCATTACAGGGTATTTTTGTGGGCAAGATACTAACTACTCTATTAGTGGTGCATAATGTCAAGTGTAATAACATTCAGCATTACCTAATGGAAAGGTTCCTTACCAAACTGTGTTTTAAAAATAGTTATATTACATGTAAGGAATTGGAGGGGAAAGAGGTAGATGAAGAAGACGGAATGTGACATTTGCTTTTACCTTCCAAGATAAACTGATTAGGTGACTCCTAACATGCTGTCTGAGTAACAAAAAGCCTAAACCTGACTACATGTGGGTAAATATAAATAATTTAAAATGATAGAGGCTCTGGGCTTTATGTGTGGGGGGAAAAAAAAAAAAAGAAAGTTGAAATAGATCTTCCCCAAATTTTGCCTTATATTCAATAGCTGCAGACATGACTGTTTACTTGCAGATTTAAGACTAGAGTATGAGCAGATTTTAAAGCATATATGATGGTGTCTTACACAATGCCTTAATAACACCTTGGGAAAATGTTGTAATAGTAGTCATGTCATTTCTCTGGTCTGCTGTTGTTTAACTGAACTCTTTGTGAATAGATTGAAGGTTTATGCCAGGTATAATTTTCAGTGTTGGATGATTTAATTGGTTGCTGTGCTTTAATTTTAATAGAAGCCATATGGCTCATCTTTAATGTCTGAACTGGGTGTGACAAATTTTGTGGGAAATGCTTGTAGAAAAGTGCCAATCAAATACCCTGTTTAATAAAACAACAGGAAGAGACAACTACAGCTAAGAAATACCTTACCCATTGGCAGGTCTAGGTGGAACAGCGATTGTAATTTTGGTGATTTTTAGCTAGGAAAAACTCTAGTTTGTTTCTATAATACAGCACAGTCCTTAGAGCTGCCCCTGTTTAGTGTTTCTTTCGAGTGGACTGATCACACTGAGTACACGTTCATTCCTTATTGGTATTCCAACTTCTGAGTATCTTTAAAAGGGACCCTTGCAGAATTTACAATACTGTAGTTTTACCCTGAAGAACCAGCCACTCTTTCATTTCTGCTTGTAAGTGCTGGTGTTACATGAAAAATAGAGGTCTGCTTATATTGATGAACTGTATGAGTCTGTATGCTGCCCTGAACATTTTCAAATAAATGCAAAACAGCAGTGCTGTCTTCCTGTTTTCTTGCACTAGCCTACAATTTCAAGTTCTTAGAGTTGATAGAGACACAGCAGAGAAATCATGCCATACTTTATGAAGTCCACAAAACCTGGATTTTCTTCATGTTCTTACTGTAAGTTGCTAAGAGAATGCCTGCCAAACTAATTTGAAAATCTTGTGCAGTTTTCTGCAAGGGAAAGTTTTTCTGCTTTGTTTCAGACAGAAAAATCTGCTGTAATAAGGCTATCTCTTAAACTGCAGAATTCAGAAATACTTTCTGGGCCTTAAACCAAATGCGTACCTTTGCTATTGAGTGGTGAGATGTAAGGCAGAACCATTTATATACTCACCTTGGAACTGTATATTTTGACCAAATTCTTTCATTGAACAGCTGTGAAACCAGAGCTGAGGTTGTATATACAGCACTTAGATTCAATTACTTTGATGTAGCCTAAGATGATTTACATTTTGGAGCAAACACTACCAGGTGCTACATCTGCATGAAGTACCCTGGTGAAAGATGATGTTGTACCTCTGAAACACTGATGAATTCTTTACAGTATTCCTCTGAGCTAGTGCATCATGCCTTTTGCTAGAGAGGAACATTGGCACTGAAATATCTGAAGTGTGTTCCACATCCAAAGTAAATTTGCTTATTCCATCTGCCACACAGATTGTGCTCTTGCTAATGCTGAAGCTAAACCAGTAACAAATTAGGAGTCAGTGGATGTTCTCATAAAATTGACTTTTGCCATGGATTTGCAGTAGAGGAAAGAAAAGAGCTGAGGTCCTCTAATTCCTCTTCCCATAGCTAATTCTAGAATTATTCTTCCTTCTCTCCATTATCTTTTCAATGTAGAAGTATATATTTTTACTCTGTTCTTTCTACAACACTGTTGTTTTTGATCATGAGATTGCCCTGCAAATCTGAACATGTTTTTAATCAGGTGCAATATTTTTTTTATGCTCCTCTTGAAAGTTGATTCTGCATGCCTTTTGCCTACATGTTCCCAGAATTCCTCAGCCTCTTCTAGAGCATGCTGACCTATTTATAAACCAATAAAACTCTAAATGAAAAATGCTTAACACATCATGAAATGACTCAGACTGTCCTTTTACTTTTCTCACTTGTGCATATAATTCTTCCTTTTTCAGCATACAACTTTTGCATGTTGATTTTTTGGATGACTATAGACTTAAAAGATTCAGAGACCAGAAAAATCAAAATGATTCAATCTGTTATGTTAGCAGAATAATTATTGTTTAAAATCTTGTGAGCCTCTCAGGATTCCATCTTATAAAGATACATATAAAACAGTTTGGATCCTTTTATTATTAATCTTAATAAATCAGGCCTCAGTTCCAGTAAATCTGTAAATGAAAATCTAATCCAATAACAGTAATCTGAAGTTTGAGGTACCTTTGTGCAATTCTGCACTGGTTATGTGATATCCCGTTGGTAAGCCAGTCTCTGGGATATATGAAAAATAGTATTTAATTGCAGAAAACGTTTTAAATTTTTTCTTTTTCCTCTTTTATTCTAAACCAAATACTCAAAAAAAAAAAGAAAAAAGGAAAAACTACACTTCAGCCTTTAACATGTATGGAGACTGAGCCTGAGAGTTTGATGGTGGTAGAAAAGATCCCTGAATTTCTCTAGAAAGACTCTGTTCTCTCACTTGGGTTTGGATATATAAAAGGAGGGGGAAAATATTGGTCCAGTGGTGTTGTGCTACTCTGGCAGTTAATGTGGACAAAGGGAACATGCCTCTTATTTGGAACCTGGGATTGTTAGTCTCATTGATATTGTTATTCCAGTTACAATAAGGCTAACATTTATAGTCAAAATGATCTATTACCAAAAGAGCCTCATTAAAAATAGGAAGTTTTTTTCCTTGCCAAGAAGAGCAAAAGGTTCTGTAATCCATGAGATACTATCTTCTTTCACTGGCTATTATAAAGTGTAAACGCTGCTTTTCAAAACTCAGTAACATTACCATCTTTTCACTTGCTATATATAAGTATATAAAACCAGCCCAAAGTACAGATCTTATTATATAGTAATGATTTACATCCCAAGATCTTCACCAGGAGGATTATGATGTTGATAATGAAGGTTTCTTCCTCTTTATTCTTGGATGGGTTTGGATTATTTTTATACTTCTGGATTATTTTTGTACTTTTACTAGGGTCATCCCCTTACATTTTCTTGTATTACTCTATACAATCTTAGTTTTCATTTATATGCTGAATAAATGTTCTTTGTTTTTACACCAAAAATTTTGTTTCACTGGTTCCCAGGGTGCATTTATAGTAACCAGTAATTGGTAATTGATTACCTGTTTAAGTCCACTGGGTTCCTAGAGTCAATCTGTGTCCATACCTTCAAGGTCTCTGCTATCACATGCTGTGCTTATATGTCAGTGTACAACTTTATCATTCCATGGCCATGGATAATTCTGCACAGAATAGCTACTACTTCTTATTGTTAGCTAAAGAATATATCATATTTATAATGTTAGTAGTCATTATACCACATAATTGCACTAAAGCTAGAAGCAAATTAGGCAGTAGCCACCTGATTATTGTGTAATTAGCTGTTAAAGCTAAAGCAAGCTAAAACAAAGAAACCGAGATAGTCTGAAGTGTCCTGAGACCTCCATCATTAAGTTAATGCAAATCTTTTTCCCTTTTATGAGTAATGGCAATATTTTGGGGCTGCAGTAGTCTGCCTGATATCCTGTTGTTACATAACATATTTAAGGATAGACAAAAATTATTTTAAAAAAAGTCATCATGCTACTTTTTTGCAATATTTTATTTATTTTACACATACAAATCACATTTTTTAATTTTAAAGTTCGGACATTGTGTTTTATTCCAAACTGAAACTTGGCATACTAGTTTCCAAATTAGGATGAATACTATTAGTATTTGCTCTTTATATATTTTAGTTCATGTTTATTGGCCACTTTTAAGTGAAACAGACACAAGTTCTGAATTCAGAAGCAATAAGTATATTCCTATAAAAATGTAAGATTTTAGTATGGAATAGGACTTGTTTTATTTTTATACATCCATATATATATATATTCAGTAAGTGATAAAACAGTAAAGTTACAGAGTTTTAAATAGCAGCACTTACAGTTTGCAATAGCTGGTGAGAGAAGACAGTGTCTCATGCACTGCTGAGCCTTTTGCTCCCTTTCTTGCAAAGAAAAAACAGTTATTGAGATATCAGAACATTGGCTTTATTTAGTAAAATTGTTCACATGCTCTTTGATTAGGAAATAATTTAAAGGTGTGAAAATTCCTTGAGAATTCTCTTCAAAAGAATTGTATGCTTAACGAGATTTTTATGAAATAATTACAAAAGATTAAATGTGCGAGCCATAATGATGTGAGTATGCATTTACATGAGTAGGTGTTGTCAGAAAAATCAATAGAATTGTTCTCCAGGGCGAGCTTCAGTAGATCAGATGTTTGAAATGTTTTAAATTTTTTGCACATCACCTACAGCCCCATATCCCATATGACCCCCACTTGACACCCCACCTTGTACCGACACATGTAGAAGAGCAACTGGTACAAACATAAGGGACACCTCTGTGTTTTGTGCTAGTAGGGACTGCAGAACTGTGCCCTACGTGTAAAGATAATCCAATGTGAAATTACAGCATTTTTTCAAGTAAGTGTTAACCACATGACAATTATATCAAATACATTGCTAAAAATTACCACAAATGCAAAAGGAGATTGAATTATGGTTGCTATGGAAACTGTAACATGCAGCTTCCTGACTTGATGCTTGCAAAATTTCAGCCTTAATATCACACTGATATACATTTTTGCTTATTTTTTTCTTTCACTCAAATAGATGAAGACGGAGTTTGTATAACAATATATTCATTCAAGTATTATGGCTCTGTTGTGCCATCTAGTATTTTTTGTTAGCTGAAGTGTACATGTAGAGATTTACAGATGCTTTTCTATATAAATGCCGTACATAGCCTTCCCCAGGTAGATAGTTAGGGCGTGTGAGTTGTACAAACCGTGTCATACAAAAACTTCACGTGAGAAACAGTATGTTGAGAACTAGGTTATTTCCCTGTGCAGAAGAGCATGGTAGCACAGCCATGGCTGCGGTGATAGTGCTGAAGCAGGGAGCTCCAGCACCAGACACTGTTTAGGCCTGCACACAGGTTATTTCCATTTTGCCAGCTCTGGCACTGAATTTTGTGCTGTTATAACTTGGTCATTGGTAGTACCTTGTGCAGATAATTTAAAGCTTCTTTGGATCATCAGTGTTACACTGCATTAACATGACTTTCTAACATGCCCTGAAGTACTGAGGCATTCAAATATGATAAAATACTTGAAAATATGACACAGTGTGAGATTCAATGTATTTATTGTTTTTCAGGCTCTCCAGGGCTTGTGGCTTGATGCTTGGAGAGAAGAATACCTTCTGGTGACCAAAAAAATAAGTACATCTAGAGAGAATGATGGAAAATGTGGAGGAATTAGGATGGGGAACCATAACATTACATTTCTTATTGTGATTGTATGTGGAAGCACAGTACTGGAGTTCCCAAGACAGAAATTGATAAATCATTCAAGCCTGCACTAGGGTTGATTCAACCAGCAGTTCCCAATTGTGCTGTTCTGATAGTAATGCTTTCTGTGATAGATAGAGCTCTCTGTCATTTTTAATCACTCTGTATGACCTTGGTTGGAGCAGTGTTACCCAACAGCCCTTAAAAATCATGTATCTGGTTATTTTCTGTAGAAAGGATTTTAGTAGATGTCTTTACTTCTT
>VXBX01001681.1:55530-81564 GCA_013400415.1 Scytalopus superciliaris
TTTTTTTTTTTTTTTTTTTGCATCGAAAGCAGTAAAGTCAGCAGCAACAAAGTTTTCTCTCAGATCCGCAAGAAATGTGAGCAAAACCTGTATGTAAGAAAAATCGCTCAAATACTTCCCTTGGCCCCAAAAGCAAGAGGCAGGAAGGATGTTGTTGTTTGATTGCAGCTACTAAACACAAATATCATCTCTCTTCTGTTGGAGGTAAAATTGTCATAGGTCCCTCTCAACTCTCCTTTCCTTTCCTCCCTTCTCCTCTCTGAAATTCATTAAATGAAAGCATAATTAAATGAGGGGATATTTATGGAGAACTACCCTAACAGAAATGCTTAAAATGTGTTAATTTCTTTTTCCTAGTTTTTAGAAAATAGTCAAACATATAAAGCATCACATAGAATCTACACTGTTAGAGAAATCCCATCAGATAGTAATGCTAAATCACTGCAGCTCTCCCAAGTCTTATCTGAAATACTTGTTTGCAGGCACCATCGGATGCTCAGCTATTGCTAAGAAGTAGAGACATGGCATCTAGGCCTCGTGGAAGTTTTGTAATTCATTCACCTCTTCCTTTCTCCATATAAAAATACCTTCTCTCCTCCCTCGATCTGTGTTAGTTTGCCTGTCTATTTGCAGCAAGGACTGTAAAGCCCTTGCACAATTATTTGTTTCCACTGGCTGAGTCTTGTCTTTTCAGCTGAAGATTGAGATGGTTTGTGTTATGGTTTTCAGAAATGCACAAGTAATTTCTAGCTAAGTACTGTATAGTTGCAATTCTAATGCTGAGTGGCAAGGAGAAAGATGTTCTTATACCTAACTGCCATAATTCCCCTTCCCCACAAGCTAGATGAAGCATTTCTGCTTTTGTGCTATATTGGTACAAGGAAGGACTAAAAAGCCATTGAGGAATTTCATCATAACTGAATCACCGCAACACAAAGCCATCACATTGACTTTCTGATTGTCTCTTTGTGTATTTTTACATATTGGTTATGCAAAGAGGAATTATAAATGACATGATAGTATGCATTTCCCTGTGTGTAGTAACTGCCTACTCTGCTCAGACTCTCATGAGAAACAGTGCCTAGTTCTGGGGATACATGTTCTTGGAAAAGGAGAGGTTGGAGAAACATCAGGTTCCTTTTTAAAATGATTTCACAAAAGCTCAATTAAATGGTGATTTGATCTTATGCAGCACAAATATTATTTGCCTAGCAGAAGTAACAGTAGGACTTCAGGTTGAGTAACACTTTCCTGCAGAGGTTTGGACATGTTTCATAGGCATAGGTACTGTAAAAGATTTGAGCTTTTACTTGCATCCTTACAAGAGCATTTAACTGAGAACTACAGCTTTAGGTTTAAAGTAGTGTAAAGGTCTAACTTTAAGTCCCGAAATTGCTATCTATCTAACTCCTGCTGGCTATAGGCTGAAACTCGTAAGAGTGCAGAGGTGATAAGCCTTAAGTAAAGAGGTTCGTTTTTTTAAATCCAGTGGTAGGTGTTTGTTCCAAGTGCCTATTCAAGTCAAAGCATGATTTTTACTATTGCTATGAATAATGTGGATCTCTTGAAAGCTAATCCTTCAATTCATTGTTAAAAAATGAATAGCCACTGTGTATCAGAATAGTGGGAAGACTGCTGTGAACTGCTGGCACGTTCAAGACATGCAGGTGCACCTGTGAAGTGTAAAGACAAGCAGGCTGCTTATATGAGTTTCCTATGCCTCTTTTTTGGGTTTTCTTAACTTGATATTTCAGTCCCCATACAGCTCTTATGTTGATGTCATAAACTGAGCAGTTTGGTATGACATAATTCCAGCCTCTTTGAATTAGTGATGGCAGTTAGATTACTATTATTGATAGTGCCTGCAGGCAGGGAACCATTAAGGTGTCATAAACTTAGCAACCTCCTATGACATAATACTAATCTTTTAAATTTAGTTGTTACAGTTAGGGTGCATCCCAAGGGTCCTTACTCCAGAGCGTAAGTTGCAACTTTTCTAAGAACTACTAAACTCTGTATTTCTTAAAACATTGGATTAACATTTCCAGGAGCATATACTGCAGGAATATTTTCCATTTGCTGTTCTTAAGTAGAAGATGACAAGTAATATGAGAACATCTTTTCAGCAGCCTTCATAGTATAATTAAGAATGGATGAGTGATAAATGAATAAACTAGGAATCAAATCAGACAGAAGAAACTTAGAGTTTTGTAAAAAGTGTAGCTAAAACTTTTTCAGTTATCAGCTTACAGATGATTGTGACTATTTTTTTACAGCTCTCGCCACATTTTGCCATTTAAGGCTACAAAGAATCTTAAATAGGTGGCTAAATCATAAATATATAGATAAAATTTTAATTTGCTTACTAATTTTGCTTTTTAAGCCTGGTCAATGGGAAGGAAGAGGTTTTAACATATGCATGCACACTGGTCAGACTGTAAGGAAGTTGTTTGCCATTGATATTCTGATACTGATGTCATAGGAGCAGTAAGTAAATAAGGATTATTGGCATGTATATGAAAGCTCATTCACCAAAGGACATGTTTTTTTATGTATTAGCTAGCTAAAAATGCAGAGAGGAGTTTCGCAGGAAAGAACAGGAATTGTAACTTTTTTTTTTTTTTCCCAACTAACTACAGCAATTCCTTGGACTCTTTGAATTATAAAACATTTTAAACATTCAGTCTTAGAGGATTTCTTCACAGCATATCCAGCACTGGTTCTTGATATCTGAAAATGCCACCACTTGCTGGGGTATAGGCTTTAATTCATCTTAATACATAAAACTCCCCTCCTGATTTGAACGACAGGTGTGGCAAAAAAAAATTCTCTGAGAGTTTTTATTGTGTAGATTATGGATAGCAGCATAGTTAGCTAAAGAAATAAAGAAACCAGACACCATACTGAAGTTCCTCTCTTTGAGAGCAACCAGAGTGCTTTGTGACAGAGTTTAGTATGAGGACTCACATATATAAACAGCCAAGGTAAGGTTTAGCCATACCATGTATCATCAAAAACAGCTTGTTCAGACAACTAGGCTGTAAAAAAAGGAATTCAGCAAGTAGTGCATATAGAATATGATTTTCTAAGGAACAATGTGTAATGTTTGAAAGTCATGGTTTGGTCAAATGAGATACAAAGACCCACTTGCAGCTAGCTCTGTGAGGACTGTAGAAAGATAGAGAAACAACCAATCAGAGAACCAGCAGGTATCAAAGCTCACAACCACACAGTGGACACCATTGGAGATATTAACCAATCTAGTGGCAGTGGTCATGAGGCAAAACATTTAAAATAACTATGAGAAATTCAATGCTGCTTTACAGTGACTCTTCTGGGAATCTTAAGAGTAACCAGACCTAAAGAAGTAACATACTAAGGAATGATAGAATCTTGACTGTTCTTATCTTTGCATATTTTCTCCTCTTCAGTAGCAAGAAGGAAAAATCAAGGAAATAAAATGTCTCCTACTGTGTCATTCACCTGCTGCCTATTGGTGTTGTTCTCCTGCCGTCTTCTCCATCTGCTTTAAATTAATTTCTGAAATGTTCCCTCCCTGAAAATAAGTTCTTATTAATTTCATAAGGAACAAATCAAGAATAGCAAACACAGAGACCTTTTGTTGAATTGCAAGCAATTAGAACACAATGGGGAGAGGAGCAAGGGAAGAAATATACAATACCAATTGTGAATATTCTAAAAACATCCCCAAAACTCAGATCCTGAGAGTCATATAAAATTCTGGTTTGTCTTCTCCAGGGAAAATGAGCATTTTAATTAAAGAAAATTTTCTTTAGTTGTGGCTTTAGGATTTTACTTGGTGTAACCAAAATGCTGTCTTAAGATAATAAATAGTAGTTGAGAAATGTGACAGTACATGAGTCATGAAGACATAAGAAACAACCTAATTACCAACACCTTTCCTTCTATTCAACCACTTTGTATTTCACCTAGGTTTACCTAGGAACATGAAACATACCCATATCTGATAACTGAATTCTCAGCCCTTCGTACCATTTAAACATCCTTTAGCAGATGGATGATTTCCTTCCTATTGCTCCTAAGTATATTTTTTTCTAATCCAATTCCTCACTTTTTATGGTAAGGAGTCTCTTCCACTCAAATTTCTCTCACTGACTGGATATAATACATTTCTTCCCTATGACTTTTGGTCATGATAACTTATTGCTGCAGAAGTACTGTGTTTATACAGGTTTCTTTTATTAAAAAAAAAAAGAAAAATCCATTAAAATTGCTCACATGAGTGTATTTTTAGAGGGTGAGTGTTGCCTTTAAATTAAGAGAGCTTATCAGAAAGTAAGGGCAGTTTCTCAGTTTTGGTCCTGCTTTTTATAGCAGTACAGTTCAGCTGAAGTGGAAGTGAATGTAAAAGAGCATTGTAATTGAAGGGTAGATTGCATACACTATGAAATTATTCTTTTAAGAACTGCAACCTTTTCCACTGTAATATGTGATAGTAGTAGCATGGCTTTGAAATTAAGCATGATGAAATTTACACACTATGTTAACCTTGCATAAAGCTTAGGAAGGAAAAGTTCTCCATGTTAAATGTGTTCTTAATTTCATCTTCCGGTGTTCTGTCTGAGGCCACTTTAGCCCAAGTAAGAGGGAATGTAGGAGGCTTTTGCCAAGTTCTGAATACTCCTGCATGTTGAATGATTGTTATGAGGTGGTGTCATTAACTAATGACCTTCAGCAGATCACTTACCTTTAGCCTTCTGATTTACTATCTGATTAAGTATGATGGGTTACACTTTCTCTATACTTTTTTTCTTTTGCCACCTGTTCTTTTTTGTAGTCTTTTTTTGGCCTAAAAAGTATAATTTTACTTATTTTATATTTGTACATAATTAGAAATAAATCAGATTTTCCTGTTCTACAGCCAGTGCTCTACTTTCTGGGCAAGTAACTATCAACAAATGAATTTATAAAGGTCCACTAAATCTGTGAGGAAGAGTCTTCCATGTTGCAGAAAAAGATTGGGGTTTTTGTTGCCTTTCTGCTTCTGCACAACTAAGGAAATATCCAGGAGCCCTAGAATATCCTGACGTTTTAACAAGCACTTTTATTAATTGCGTGAATACATATTCTGTGATATTTTGGGGGTTGCTTGCTGTCAGGTAACAAAGAACACTTTCAAGAAATTACAAATGAAAACTCTGGTTTCTCTGTAACTTCTAAATTACATCAATGGTAAATTTAGAAAACTGAAGAGAGCATTTCAGTCATCCATACACCATACTCCAGAATGCTCTTTGTATACATTCAGTCTTTCAAGAGGGATTTGGGTCTTCTAAAAGTCTACTAACAGCACTGTTTTTGTATTTAATGTAAGTATTTGAGTAGACCAAAAGAAGTAAACCAGTTTTCAGTAGTTAACAGAGATTCCTACAGGGCAAGAAGTGAGTTTGTAAATGCTGTAAGATTTGGTGCTGGCAAATACGAACAAGCATTAGGTTGTACCCAGATTATGACCTCGAGCTGAGATGACCTGTCAGTCTGATGAAATATTCTGCTTTGAATGTGCTGTGGTAATGTAAATGTCATGGTTTGCAATACTACTTCTTCCTGGGAAGTCCATGCTCTGAAACAGTGATTTTTTTTTACATGGCTGCAAGGGAAAAAGCAGGTTACTCAAATTTTCTCTTCTCAGTTTTGTCTCGTACTAAGAAGACTTACCTTGCTGGTTGTTGGCTGCCCTGATTGATAGGTAGAGCATTATATGTCATAAGGAGCCCAAATTTGGTCTCTTAAGTGCAGAATAGAAGACAATGATCACGCTCCTAACTGTTGGCTATATTACTAACACAGCCTAGAAGGTGTTAGCTGTCTCTGCTGCAAGGGTCCACTGGTCATTTTTATTCAGCTTGTTCCCCACAGGTCTAGGTGTTCTTTTGTCACTGGTGTAGGACTCTGAATTTATCTTTGTTGAACTATGTTGTTAACTCTGCTTTGCAAAATGTATTTTCGAAAAGGAATTTTATTATAACAGTTTAAAATGCTTTAGTTTTTGTGCTAGTAATTCACATAGGTCATTGCCTTAAGTGAGTTCTAAATCAAGTCCAGTGTAAAAGAGATAGAACAGAGTCACCAAATCAAATACTATTGATGCTTAAGTGCAACATAAATGACATGGAATTTGCACAGTCTGTACAATGAATTGAAAGTACATTCAGCTGGAATTTTCCTCTCTTTGTTTGATGGTACTTGTGTAAGTTGCTGGCGGTCACTGTGTCTGCCATCATAATCACAGATAGGAACAGGCATCTCCAGAGATGTCTACAAAAGCTCAGACCAATTGCTTTCTGGAGCTACCTACCTCTGTATTGACAATACGTAGCCTAAGGTTACCTGCAGAAGATTACTTGCTGAAATTAAATGAGGTCAGTCTCTTTCACACAAACATTTGAAAACACCTGGTAATCCATTTTAAATACTCAGAAGAAGAGAATGTATGTATTTTTCAGCCAGATTATTCTTGCTTTGCACTTGCAGAGTTTAATATATCCAGTTCTCAAAATTAGGGCACTTTTCTTCCAGGAGGTGCCCCACCATGGAGCTCTGTTTATTAGATAGTTAACTAGGAAATTGTTGACCTCATTTTTGAAACATTAATGATGACATGAGATAGTAGTGGCAATGCATGTATTAAGTAACTCCTCAGGATTTTTCTTCTAAGGTGAGAACAGTATTTAGAAAAGAATATTCAGCATACTTCACTCTGATAGATGAGTTTCTTGATTAATTCTTAGATATGTCACTATTCTGTAGATACACATTTGTACCTAAGACTAACAACATATACTAATACTCTGCCTGATTTTGGAATATATTGACACAGTAACTGCTAGATAAATTGTTTTCCCTTTTTTTTAAATTGTCTTGCTACTTGACTTTTATTCAAATAGAAGCATTCATACACCTGTACATTTTCTATTGTTTATAGCCCTACAACACCTCTCCAGCAAATAAGGCAGTGCACTACATAGGTTCAAGGCGATAGTATTGGAAGCAGGTACTGGTTTTGATTTTGCATGACAGCAAATGCAAGACAATTTTGTAATAATTTCTTTTTACTAAAAGAAACTCATTTTCAGACAATATACATATCTCTTTTAATAGTTAATGCTGTCGAAGTAGATGCTAGTAGATGCTACATGTTGTATAGGTCTTAAAATATCTTGATTAATGGACTAAGGCTGTGTTTTGACATGGCAATACCTGATAATGGGTGTGTAAACTACCACAGTTTCACTATATTAGAAGAAAAAATATTGATACATGCTCTGTAAGGGTATTGAAGGGTACTTAGGGCAGGTATGTCAGTGCTTTATATATAATGAGTGTGTTAACAGAAATGTACTTATGTAGAAATGATATTAGAAAAATATTTCAGGCATTTTTACTAATGTAACAACTTTGGACATGTATTACTTGCGTAGTCTTTAAAATATAGAGTCACCTTTGGACACAGTCATATTTTTGTTCCCATGCACCAACATACAATAAAGAAAGTGAAGTATGGTGTTTTCCAGTAAGATCAGATGAATAATTTAAGGTATGCATGATTTGTCTTTGCCAAATATTGGTATAGCAAATTAAATCTCTAGAGCTGTGATACTCTTAAAATGGCATGGGCTCTATGTCTGCTATTTGGAAGTTTACATTCCACTGTCAAATGAAGTTCCAAAACAGAAAAAAATTTCTTGTCAGGATGTTTAGTGTCCTTTAGTCAATGCAGAGAGAGGTTGTTGGCCACTGAACAGCTGCCTTCAATTTCCTCAGTCACACTAGGACTTTTCCAGATTTTTCTGTGTTCATTTGAAAACTGAGATAGACACTGAACTTGTGTACAAGACTGGGAGCTCCAGTAGGTGAGGGAGGGAAAGGAGCCAGTGCTGTCATCTGTAGTCTGTGGATAGGCTGGTACTAGTACTTTTAGGTGCAGTTTAGGTGGATTTGCATTTGGGAATTGAATTATGTGGGATTAGGCAAAAAACAAGAGGGAAAAAAAACTAAAAAGGTTGGAACTGGAACTAAGTTCCGTGCCAAACTGTGAATTTGCTGCATTTCTTTCTAGTGGTTGAAATAATCGTATTTATTATGAAAAAAAAAAAGTAAGAATAAAGATACTGCTAGGAATTGGATTGCTGGATCACTTCAGTGTCTCAGCTCTAAACCGATACTTGTGATATGACACCAGCCAACCAAAAAAACTTGAGCATTTTAAGAGCTTGGTTGCAGACATTTGTTTCTGATAGTCCATTTCTGAATCTGTTTAGTCTTGTATCATGATGAGTTGATTCTCTTTTTTTGTTTCAATTTTTTTTACACAGAATCATTCAGGAAATTTGACCTAAGATATATCAGTAACTTTTTGCCTATCATACTGTAGAATTTATTCATACCTGTGTTCCATGCAGTCACTACCATGACCAATGTACAAGCTTCACTGTGGACCATATGAGGATTTCTCCTACGGATACTTTAGCAAACCTGCAGAGCAGATTGAACTTAATTTTTAAATACTAGTCTAATTATCCCTACAAAGTAAATTGCATGGTATTCAGTTTGACTATTTTGAAATCCTAAGATCTGAGGCTGCTTTGCAGTGATCTGAAATCTGTGTTTCGAGGGAGTTATTTCAAACCAGATGTTTAACCACTAAATTGCTTGTCTATCTCAAAGTCTCACCTAGATAGAAATATCCCTAATGACTATATTGAGACAAATTGCAATTATTGTTGTACAGAAGATAGAGGCCATTAATATGATGTTATCTCACCAACACTAATTAAACCCAGAGAAATATCTAAATTTTTAGTCCGTGAATTGTCCAGATCCTTGTAAAAATAACTCATTCAGTGTTTTCACTATGAGGATTTCTGAACTCCTATATATATATAATATGACATAAAATGTTTGGTAAGATGAAACTCAAGGAACAGCAGAAGGGGACTCCCGGAGTTAAACAGGGAAGTATAAGTGTATTCCCGTAAAGTGGTATTGGTAATTCTGCTGGCTGTTGAGCAAGTAACTGTGACATCAAGGGTGTAAATGTCCAAGCATTTGTTAATATCAAGATAGATCTGTGCTAGTAAAAGATAAGCAACATGATCAAAGGAAGTCTCCTATCGTATTCACAGTTTTAAGTGTTGGAAAGTGTTTGGGGGCTATTATTCACTGACCCTGGAACCAACTAGTAGACACAACAGATATTTATTTTTTTTTTTTTAAGTACACTATGGAGAAATGGCAGCTGTTTTCCTCAACACTTGCATTCTTCTAATCCATCTTTAAGAGGAAATCAATATAGTTTCTTTCAGAGGCTTTCAAGGCTGTCTCCCATGTCAGGTGAAAAGGAACAAGAAGAAACAACTTGTTTCAAGAAACCAGAGATGCCAAGAAACTTCAGTAGTCTGCAGACCTATATTCTTTCTTATTACAGTTGCCGTTTTCAAAGGAAAAAAAAAAAATCCTTCTCAAAGGTACTTACCTCATCGTTATGACTCACCTTCTAAACCTCTTTGTCTTCCCACCTGATCTTCAGTCACCAAGCTAGATAAATCAACAACTGAAACAATGTCTTCCTGCTTCTCTTCATTTTTAAAATGCCCTTAATGGTATGGATTTTATGTTATAGCCAAGATGTCACACAGCAGCCTCTCTATTCATGTACAGTGAGGAAAGCTCAAAGGTCTTTGAGTTGTTAAATAAAGCTCTAAAAATAGAAACTCAAGTTGGATTTAAAAAAAAAATCAAAACTAAATATCAGAATTTATAGTAATTGAGTAAACCCTTGGCAACTATGAAATAATTTTCTATACTCAGTGTTCCTGATCTAATAATGACTAAATTGTCATTTGCACCTTAACTCTTCAGGTCAAATCAATTTTGAGATTTAATCTTTCATTTTTTAAAGAAAAATCTACTTTCAGGGGCCTGTAAAATTAAAATCCTAAACACTTAGTGGTGCTTCAAGAAAAAACATTGACATGCAACATAATTAAAGGTAATTCTACTTATATATAGGCTGTGTTTTTCCTCTTCTCCATAAAAGCTCTGATTGCCTTTCTAATGTCCTTCCAAAAAAAGAAAGACAAGATAAGAAAGGAGAAGTGTAAAAAGGAAAATTAATTGCAAGTACACAATAGCTAATAAGAGCTATTTCTCAATGTTATATCTTCTGTACATTTTTATATAAAATTTTAGGAAGCCTTGAAAAGGAAAAATTTTTTTGGTAGGGAGTGAATATAATATTCAGGGGATATGCCTATCCTGCTTTCTCTCTGAAAAAAAGTCTCGTGTCAGCTTCTGAATGCACATTTCATTGCTTTTGGGATGACCAATTTTTATCTAAATGTGAATTTCAGTAGAATGGCCGTTACTGTGAAGAGAAGTCAGTTCAAGGTCTTCTAAGAAAGAACAAGACTAAAACACCAAAGCAAAATATGGTACTTCATATTTTGGTTTATCAGATGGCTTAGGCTGGGAGGGCTGGACCTGTGGGTAAGACTCATGAATGAATGGTCAGGTTTTCAACAGTGAACAGTACTGTATCTAAATGAAGGATTTGGTCCCGCTTCCAGTGCTACAATTAGGTAGTAATGTTGTTGGACATGGCTGGTAAAACAAAGCAACAGTACTGAAAACTGCCCTTGAGACTTATATTATTTTTACCTCTTAACTTTATGCTCGCTGTTTGAAAATATGTTCAGATGTGTAATCGTTTTGTGTTTTCTTCAAGATGGGTTTTTATTTAAAATTACTCATACATAAGGTTAAGCAACTTGGAAGGGGATAATTTTGTTTCCAAATGTGCTTTTCCAAATGTATCTTAAATGTTGATCTTATTTGGAAAAATGTTCCCAGTTTCTGCAGAACATTGCTTATATGCCTTCCCAAGGCTGTGTGTGCCTACTAGGAAGCAGTAATTTTATAGGACCGTTTCTGAGAATGTGTGACCTGTTTTGCTTTTCAAAAGGGATTGAAAATCTGTCACAGATGAGATAGTGCTTCAAAACTTTGATTCTGAAGGAGAATCTATGTAATGGAATAAAAGCTCTTCATGATACCTTGCCTTATTTAGGAGATGCTTCTCTAAATTTTCACTGTGATACTAAATAACATCAGGTAAACAAGTAGAAGTAAGAATTAAAAGGGAGTCATTAATTCTCTATGCTTTCAAAGCAATCTTGAATTTCACATCAATTTGCTTTTCATAAATCCTTCTGTTTTGTGTGGCTTTTGTGGTGTACTAGAATGCTATCATCTTGTGCTATTACACTAAATTTGCTGTGAGAAACCTCTCACTGCATATAAGAATTAGTAGCAATATCAGGACCACTTTGTAATTAACTGAAGCGATACAAAGGAGATTATGCTGAGAATCCATATTATCCATTGAATTAGCAAACATTTGCCAAATATGCTAGCTGAAGGAAGAACTGCTATTTTCTTTCCATTTTGTATCTGATAATGAAAAATATTTTTATGTATTCTTTTTAAACATACAACTATAGAAAATAAACAGCTAAGATGAAACAATAATTATTTGACAGAGCAAAAGCCCCCCACGCCAAAAAAAACCCAAATAAAAACCCCCACAAACAAAAGGCAGAAAACTAAACTTGTGTTTGAAGTAAAGAATTACAGTGGGAAGACACTGGTGCATTTCCATTTGCAACAACATGTCAAGAAAATAGGATTGAAAAGCGGAACATGAAAATGAAGCAAAAACAGTGTTGTGGTAATAGTAGCATTGATCATCATGGCTCAAAAAAGCATAATAGACAAAAAGCATTACATAAATGTTTATCTTATATTGCCGTAAGAATCCCTTCCTGATATGAAATTTCTCTCAGTTCTCTGCAACAGCAGAAAAACATTCCCACGGAACTTGCTAAAATCCCAAGTGGTTTTCATTCTTCAAGACAAGCTGTATGGTTGCCTCTATTTTATGTCCTCAGCATCACAGAACATATGTATTAGAAATGAGTTCAAGCTAATAAAACCGAATTCAAAAGACACAACTTTAATTTGTGCCCCTTATCTCAATAAAGGCACTTAAACAGAGTGTAGGATGGCCAGCTAATAGTGACGATTGACGCTGGAGATGTCTAAATTTACTTCAGCTGAATTTCCCAAAGTTTCAAAATTTTCCCCTGACCTGCCCTAACAAAGAAGGCCAGTGTCAGAGCCTGGAACAACTCTGATGGTATAGAGTCCTGTACGGGTGGGTTTTTTCAGGTGATTGTCTTCTTGAATATACCCAGTGAATTTAGTACTAGATTTTTGTCTGCTTATTTTAGGGAACAGCAATTATGTTGAACACAAGAAAGTGTTCCAGAATTGTAGATATTCAAATGAAACTTTTAATGCCTTTTTGGTACAAAAATCTGAATATATATGTTTTGCAGTATTTTTGTTTTTATTGTTCCTTTCTGGAACTCTGAAAAACAGAACTTTTAAAAGTTACAGAGTGAACTTGATCTTTTTATGATCTGGGATAGAATATAAACAGGAATGCTACTGTGCTTGGATGACATTCATTATTCTTGGATGAGCAATAGGCACAAAAGGTTTGCTGCCAGAATTTCAAAAGAACATGAGATCATTGATCAGTTCCTGAATCTTACACTGCTGAATGGGAATGGGATGAAAAGATGTAATCTATCAGGTTTTGTCAGTAAGCAAGCCAGAGGTTTAACCATCTTAAAGACTTCCACAAGGTGATAACATAGTCATAAACAAAACACACGCCCTACTAGTAACTTAATTGTGAATCTATTGACAGCACATAATCTGTTTGATGTCTTATAAGGTACTGATCTTACTGTAAACAACAATATGCAATTTTAAATATAATGTCAGGTAATTAGTATTTAAGCATTGGGAAAAATCAAGAGATTCCATTCACCTATTTAATTATTCAGTAAAAGCTATCATTTTGACTGAGATTGGAATCTCTTTAAACATTGGAAAGAAAACCTACACTTACCTAGCTTTGTAGTGTACAAATCTGTGTATTTTCTGTAAAATGTAATTAGGGTCTCTTGTGTTCAGAGAAAGCATCTTTAAAAGAACAAACAAACAAGCAAACAACAGATCCTGATCATTTTATGGAGGAAAATTTAAATTCTAATGCAATTAGGTTAATACTTTAAAACAGTAGTGAAATTACATATAATTATCACTGTAATTTTCAGTTTGGTTTTGTAACTCTAAATCCAAAGAAGGGGAGGAATTGTGAGAATATCCATATTCATCAGAGGATCAAATCTTAATGTGTATTTTTGGACACTGCTTTCTTATTATTTGCTAGAGAGGTGCTAGTCTAGACTCTGAATGCCTTGAATTACTTTCAGCTATATTTTCAGACTTGAGTTGCAATTGTTGGAATTGTCTTCAATTGCTGTTTCTAGTGAAAATTAGTGAAAACAATTGTATGGTACTATTCCAACTGCTGTACAAATAGTCTTATTAAGAATTGGTAAAGTTGTGCGGAAGGATTACCTTGTGGCTGTAATGCTGTAGCTACATCTCTGTAAAAATTCATATGCAAGGGAATGAAAGGGTTTGCACTCGATAGAGGAGGAGCCATTCTTCTTTGGCCTTGCCTTGTTTTCTGCTCAGCATACCCATCACATGTTACAGTCATACTAAAATTCCTCATGTTGTTTCTCTGGGTTACCTGTAGCTCCGTTTCCTAGGCAGCAGGTAATTCTGTAATTCAGATCAACTATTATCTGTGTAATAGCATCAAGTATTAACAATTCTCAGTCATTTTTTTGTGTACATGCAAATACTGAACTTTTGGTTTGCACCTTGGTTTATACCAGTCTGTAATGACGGGGAAAGCTGCAACTCCAACAAATGTCCATTCTGCCTAGAAGAAAGGGGTGTCTTCTTTATCTGGTTGTTCTTCCATTCAGCTCATCTCCTAAAACTAATTTCCCAGTCAGTGTACCTATAAGAGGCAGAGAATGCTTCCTCATCCTCTCTTGTTGCTCCTTTACTGTCAAACCATGACAGGTTTCTGATGTAAATCACTGTTGGTCTAATTCCTTCTTTTATACCATCAAAATCAGAAGAGTTTCTTCTCCTATCTGCCAGCCTGGGAACGGTCTGGTGGGAACCACTGGTGTAAGGCTCTTTTATCTGCCTTCTTACCAAATTCTGAGGAAAAAAGGGAGAAAGAGAGAGAATATCTCATTGTGGCATCTTCCAGACACCTGAGACACAGTGGTGAAGCTGACCTTAGAACGGATGACAGACTTGTTAAGGGTTAAAAGCTAGATCTAGGGAGTAAAGTGGTTGCTAATCAGCCAGTGGATTTATGATCATTCCTGCAAGGGAAGCAAAGATACTGACATTTACATTAGTGGGCAACAGAAATTTTGTGAATATTGGATATTTATGGTATCATAAGACAAATGGAATAAAGCAATATTTTCTTTTAAACCTTGTGGTGTATGGAAAAACTTCTTGGTTGGTTGGTTTTTTGCATGTTTTTTGCTTGTCTGTTTGTTTGTTTTGGGGAGGGAGGTTTTCTTGGGTTTTGGGTTTTTTTCTGCTTTATTCTGTTTTCCCAAAGAGAAAGGGATCTGCCTTGTGATATTTCATTGGTATGTTTCTTTCTTTGCTTTGAAATTTGTGACGATGATCTCCCCTAGCTTCATTGACAGTCTTCAGGACATACCAATGTGTAGTAATTGCTATCATGTCATAATAGTGTGCTCTACTGTTTGCACTTACTGTAACTAGTTCACAATATGGTGGTTTTTAAAAGGCTCTTGCTTTCAAAAACCACATTGTTACATAATATTTTCAACTTACGTGTAATAATATCATCCTTTATGTTTTTAGCTAAGAACTTAAAAGATTATGTTTGGAAGGTTAAGTGAGGCCATTAAAAAAAAAAAAAAGTGTTATTTCAAATCCTGCAATTATTTCAAGACAATTATGATTTTCAAAAGCTTTAAAGCATTAGTCTTGGATGCCAAAGGTTGTAAATATTAAAATTAAAGAATGATTGGTCTGTTTACTAAAAGTATGAATTGGAATATATGCTCTATAGTCCTAGTGAAGTCATTTGAATTTAGCTTCTGTAGGGATAAGATTTTCCTTGATATGCTCAAGAATCAGGTCTTTAACTGATGTGTTGAGTGGTGAGCAGCAGGAGAATTCTTTATAGCTTAAGTGCTTATCATGGTGATGCTTTTCTTTCCTATTAATTATGCTTTGGACTGAGGATTTTGTTGTTGGCCCATTGTCTCCTGATAATATTTGTAGTTATGTACATTGGCCTCTGTAACAGCAATAACCCAATCTATTTTATTTGTGAAGGTTCTAAGTGGCATTTTGTGTTTTTAACTCAGACCTCAAAAGTGTTGCCAATTATTAAAAAACAATATTCCAGCTCTTAGGAGCTCTTTTCTTTCATCTACATTTTAATACCCCAGTGGAAAGAAAGCATTTAAACATGTGCATTATTCACCTGTTCATTGCTGAAGTGTCATGTTAATAAATAATCCCTGCCAAAGTAAAGAGATTTTTGTTAGCATTTTTAGCCATTCTCAGAAAATTCTGAATGCAATTTTTCTTATGATCGTATACTGGAAACCCGTAATGGCTATAGACATTTTCATCTTACCATAAAGATATTGCTGATACTGTATTTCATCTGTACAGTACATTAAGCACAGTTATTTATGAACACATTTCTAGCAAAGTTATACCACAGAAAAATATTTATTTTTGTCACAGATTGGATAATTTTGGAAAGTAAAGTAAAAGAAGAGTTCTATAAATCTTCACTGTTCAAAAAAAGAAAATTATTGTTCTTCTGTTATAAGATGCTTTATAACTTTGAGGTAAAACTTTGATCCTGCACTTGGAGACAATGTGCTTGCTACAATCACTACTACTTACTGCTGTGGAAAAGTGCCTAGTAAACTAATTTCCTACTCTATTTCTTCGCAAAGTAGAAAATTACATTGCTGCACTACCTCATACATCGAAGTGCTGCAATTACAGATAGCAACTGAAATACATCTTTATGAAACTAATCTCAGTTCTGCAAGCTGGGACCAATTATTTAAGCTCACAAACTGAAGAGGGAAAAAGACATCGTGATGGAGAAGGCTTGCAAAATTGCATTCCTATTCACTGGCAGGTGAACTGAGACTTACTGGTGTGAGCCATTAAATTGTAATGGAATCTTCTTATGTCTGTTATGGTAGACAGGCAATTGTCTGCTGTGGAGGACTGACTTGTCTAGCTTGCCATTCTTTTTCACCCTTTCAAGTCAAAATAGGTAAACCAGCCAGATGTATTTTTGCTACTTAAACGACCACTCTGTATTTGTCATTGATCATAGATCATACTCAGTAGAGGGACTGTGTAGCTTATTACTTGCTGGAGGTGATATATTTCTTCCTTGACACACTTTGAAGTGATTCTTAGAAAACATGAGCTTGGATGAGCTGCTTAGCATCCATCTATGTGTCAGTTCCGCCAGCATTTAAGAAGATAAGTAACATTTGTTCATCACTGTGAACTTTTTGAAATCAGGAGGAAAAGCTCACCATGTAAAAAAAACTTGCTGGGACTTCTGACAGTGAAGTAGGAGTTCTGCTGAGGGGAAGAACCACGACTTACTTTGTACTTGGAATGGTGAAGCTCTGCTGATCTCACCATGCCTATAGAAATACATAGGACTAACGTGTGGTATCTGATACAGATCTCACAGAACTGTAAATGAATTCTCACTTACTCATCTGCTGCTTTGCAGTGGGGAAATCTAACATGTATTAAAGCATCATGAATCTACAGCAGGGTGTTCATCAGAGATTTGAATGCTGATTCATGAGCTCCTCAGCTCATTTGGAAAATCTGGCAAATTTGCTTCCAGTTGCCCATTTGGATGTAATCTATCAGTACTGATAATTAGAGTCAGTGTTTTACTGAGGACAAGAAAGAAAAAAATAGAAGTATATAACCACAGTAAAATAATATACTGGGAAATTTGAGACCTGTTCTTACCCTCTAACAGAAAAATGAAAGGGATAAAACAACAAAGATGTTGGAGGAAATGCTAAAGTGTTTTGGAAGGAGTAGTGTTAACAATACTGTCACCTTCATAAAGTTTCAGTGAACCAATTTTAGGTTCTTTCTTATATAGGGCTTCAATACATGAAGATGCCACCAAGAACGAGATGTTCTGTTTCTTGTTTTCTACAATGTCTTTCATAAGGTTAGCATATTATCTCTTTGTGATTGTGGCATTTTCTATTTTGCTAAAAATAATGAAATGAAGTGCCATTGCATGAGAAAATAGCACATTTGTCTCTGATAATATTGTTACTTAATGAACAGTGTGGATGCTCACTGTGAAGTTTTGCCTTTGACCACACTTCATATAGCACTCGTGACTTGGCTCAGAAGAGAGGTGAATGTCAGAGATAAGTTGAACCCAAGATATTGGAAGTGGTTAAAAATGCAATTCCTCATGTAAAGAAACAGAGCTAGCGTGGCAGAAAATCCTGGAAAGGAGGGATTTGACTTAAGCTGACTTATGTCTAAGCATTAAGACAGTTAAATTAGAACTTTTAAATTACCTAAGTGCTGATGCATCCTGCAGCGATGGCTCTGAGTCATGTGGGCTGCGAGTTGAAGGTGGGAGGATGGCACTCGCGTGATGCAGTGTGTGGCACGGCTTGAGGGTAATGAATGCTTTTAAGCCCGCTAGCTTGCTGAAAGCAGTCTTCTCAAGAGTGAAAATAAAAAATCTGTCTATTCTGAGCTGTGACTTTCTCTTGTTCTGTATTGATTAAAGCCAACTCATCCTAGATAGACCTAGGACAACCTTGTGCTTTGCTTTCTAACTCTGCCTGCAGTAGAGGAAGACCTGATTATGTTGGAACCAGTGGTAGTAGTGGGGTGGAGAGGAAAAAGAAGAGATAGAAAAGGAGACGTTTGAGGAAAGAAATGATTGGGAAAATTCTTCAGGACTATCCAGTGAGTTGGTTATTAGCTGTTCATCTTTAACTTCATCAACACAAACTCTTTGTCAGTGATTTTACTGTTCCATGACACTCTCACAAAAGAGGAAAAAAAAAATAGTGTTTTCTTCCTCAGTATCAGTGTAAATATCCAAGCCTGATCTTTACTGTGAGGGAAAACAGGTATTTTTGTTTTACTTTCTTTATGCTTTGATAAGACGCCAAGCTTGATGGGAAGAAGAATCTTTAAAAAGACTTACCATGCTATGAGTATTTTCAGAAAAATACATGACTTTGTTTTAAGGTGGTAGAAGCAATATTGTATGCATCCTAAGGGTTTTATAAGATAAGCTGATGACACATCACTGTCAGCAGCTCTAAGGGAAACTGATGAATGCGTGTCATGTATCTACATTGTCTTGAGACAAAATTTCCTTCTTAAACAAAAACTATTTCTGTATATCTCATGGGTTATCTGTATTTGTTTTTTCAGGAAGCAAACTTTCTTTGACTTATTGTGTGTCATAGCTTCAAGTGGTCCAAGAAAATCATATCTGAGACTTCACAAACAGTGTGAATAATGGGAGCTTTGAAGGTTTTTAAGAACTTACATTGCAGAAATCTTCTCTAAGCCTAAAATATATGATAACAGCCACATGTCTTCCTTCTGCAGATGACCTCTAGTGCATTACCTAATCGAAAATTAATAAAAAAAGCAGGGGGCGGGAGCTTCTGAGCTGCTTATCTGTGTATACCAGTCTTGGAATAAGATAAGCACCACAGTCAAAGATGCAAAAAAGGCAGTGAAAAGACAGCCGTGTTTATCTTGTTTACACACAAGTAAGAGAAAATACACCTCACTGAAGGAAAATTTTAAGCTCTTATCCATTACATTTTGTCCAGTTATGTAGGAAATTTGCTATGATTTAAGGTTTCAAATGGGAAGTCTCTGAAAATACTGCACCTTCTCTCTCAGTCACATTGTGCTACGAAGATTTTGACCATAGCTTGCCATCAAAATATGTGACATTTTCATATTTATCTTTTTTTTTTTTTTTTCAGTATCGGTTTCAAAGCAGATAATGCTGTAGCACTAGTGTCCTTCACGTCTGTGATACTCCATGTGGCTCTATGAGTTTTTGTGTAGAAAAGTGTTCAGTGCTGTACATAGCACAAAAGAGAGTTTGCCTGTGTCTCAAGGAACTCCTAGCCTGAAGGTTGGTTCTAGGGAGTCTTGCACGGAAATGAATGTTCATCCCTTCTGTCAGATGTCTGATACTGATGTGACCTCTGCTCTACATAAACTAGATTGTTTTAACTTAAGAGAGCATCAATCCCACTAGCAAAAATGTGTATACCAATCTCTTCCAGAAAAACTACAGCAGTATTTTTTGCAGAATTGTAGGAAATCTTCAGTGTTCAAATGCTCCTCTTAGTCATGTTGAATTTCCAGAATACCAGAGCCAAAAATTATTAAAGGCAATGTTCCCCTCAGAGTCCCAGTACCCACATTTCCAGTGAGTTTCTCTTAGGTGTTTTCCAGCAAACCTGGAAGGAAAATACATGTTATCCGGACTGCCTGTTATGTATACTACTGCAGACTATTGAAATGATTACTCTAAATAGTGGTTGATATGGGAAAAAAAGATCCTCCTGTGAATCTCCATACCTTAAACATTTACATAACCTTTAACACCATAGTTCAGTTATTTTTGCGTTTTATTAGCCAGGAAACTCAGGGTATTTATACAGCCTATACAGCTGTGATACAATTTGTTAAGACATCCACTATGATGGATCTTCCTTTCAATATACAGTACCCTGATCTGAAGCAATTTGCTCTCCAGAGGCACCATTCAGTGTCAGCTCTATCCCAGGAGTTTCCTGAAATTCACAGACTCATTATTCTGGCTCAGTATTTAACACTTTCCACTTCAATGTCAAAGTCCTAAAGTCCTTTAGGAGGGGCTAGAAACAGTGTTTTACTGGCTGCTAAATAAAAAATGTAGACCTAGCCTGGTTCTTGTCAATGAAGAAAGCATTTTGTGGATGGATGAATGAATGTTTTCATGAAAGATGACATGGCAGGGTCAAAACATCACTGGATATCATAGAATAATTAAGACTGGAAAAACCTGAGATCATCCAGTCAAGCTGTTAACCTAGCGCCACAGTCTTTATCAGTAAAACATGTTTTTTCGAACACTTCCAGGGATGGTGACTCAACCACTTCCCTGGGCAGCCTGTTCCAACAACTAACCATTATTTCACTGAAGAAAGTTTTCGTAATATCCAGTCTAAACCTCCCCTGACACAAGCTGAGGCCATTTTTTCTTGTCCTATCAGTTGTTACCTGGGAGAAGAGACAACCCCCACCTTGTTACAGCCTCCTCTACAACTACTTCAGGTAGTTGTAGAGAGCAATATGGTCTCCCCTGGGTCTCCTTTTCTACAGGCTAAACAACCCCAGTTTCCTCAGCCGCTCCTCATAAGACTTGTGTTCCAGACCCTTCACCAGCTTCATTGCCCTTCTCAGAACATGCTTCAGCACCTCAGTGTCTCTTTCTTGTCATGAGGGGCCCAAAACTGGACACAGGGTTCGAGGTGAGGCATCACCAGGGCTGAGTTCAGGGGGACAATCACTGCCCTAGTCCTGCTGGCTGCACTATTTCTGATGCAAGTCAGAATGCCACTGGCCGCTACTCACATGGGCACACTGATCACTGTGGAGAGGGTAGGGTTTGAAGCAAACTGCCTGCAGTGGTTTGACATGTTGTTACTGTGCAGCAGTGAAACAGCAATGTCACTTTATTATAGCTAGAGATAAAAGATAGCCTTTGGATCAGTTTTCTCTTATGGTAAATATTATAAGAATAATAGAATATTGTTGTACTAGATGGAATGGGGAAAGTTATCCCTTTTTGAACATAATTTCTGTGTTATTAGTGAATAACATCTCTTGATTTCTACCAAGTAATGACAGTTTAGGCCTTTTGCTGTTCTCCAGGGATCCCATGTATAATCCACATGCGTTCTGAGGAGGACTTTGAGCGTTCTTCATTCTGTCTTCTATATTAATTGTCTCTTTCAGTGAGAAATGGCCTTGGGATCTTCACTTCCTGAAAGTGACTGCACAACATTATGTGTCTAAATTATGAGGATCTCCAGCAGGCTGTATCTTGCTAACAGCAGTAAATGCTGTCTGGAAGGTTAAAGTCCCCATTAAAGTTTGGATGGGAGCCAGAACGAATTCCACTCCATGTTAGAGACAAGCATCTAATAATATTGTGTAACGGTGTGAGCCACTAGCATTCAACAGATGGCACCATGTGGTACAACATCATGACATTGAGTTGCTGTTTCTTGCGTTCCTCCACATAATAATGTAGCAAAATATTAAAAGTGGACAGAAGAAGCATATATAGGATTCAAAGATTCCTATATGTGTAGATGAATAAAAAGAGTCAGTTTTTTGTGGGGGTTATATTTCATTTGTTAAACTGTACACTATTAGGATTGTATAGAAATGTATTTGTAGCACACACACACACACACAGACACAGACACACACACATACAAAAAAAAAAAAAAAAAACAAAAAAAAACCCCACAAAAACCCAACAGTATTAATAATGCCACTGAAGCTGATAGAGAAAACCAAATATTATTTATTTATGTGAAATTATTGTTATTTCCCTCTGCTGTAAAATAGAGAAAGAAGAAGGTACAAGATAAGAGGGTTGAGGAAAGAGCTAGTTATAGTTCAAGGCCTACATGTCTGCATACTTAGCTTTTGCACCCATACATGTGAGCTGCACTGAAAACAGCAGTGCTCAGGCTTGGGCATGGAAGGGATTTGAATTTCACATATAAGTGCTTATCTGTGGGGAAGGTGAGTTTTTGAGAGAAGGAATGCTTGGATCAATGAGTGAGGGCACAAGGAGATGGAAAACAGGTGTGTGGTCACAGAAGCGTTTCAGGTGTGCTTTCTCTGTAACTGGTTCTTCAGATACGTTTAGAATGAGTCATGCTACAGCACCACTGCTACATTATGTATGCCATCAGCAGTTTTTACTTTGTCACTTATACAGAGTGACATTCTTTATGAGAGTAAAGCTACTGATCTATTTTTTTAATGTATGTTAAACCTTGCATGCAGTTTATGGGTTAGCATATCTAAAAGGCACAGTGGAAAGTCTCCATGGGCTGTATTGGTGAGACACGGTTCTTTCTGCACTGTCTTTTTAATTCGAGGCTGATCCTGCGTGTGCTCTCAAAGGAAGCAGCAGCGTTATAGATGGTGTGCCTCCATGCCTCCCGATTGGAGGCCAGAGTGGACCATTGATGGTGGTCAATATGGCCAAGGCTGAGGTGTTGTTTGAGGGAGTCCTTGTATCTCCTCTTCGGGGCTCCTCTCTTGCGGCAGCCAGTGGCAAGCTCACCATAGCAAATAGGACTGTTGAGAAGGAATAAACAAGAGCAGCTCCTTATGCCAGTGGAGGTGTTGAACCTTTTGCATCCTGAAGTTGGGATTTAAGGCAATCACTTTGGTTTCAATGGGATTGTAGCCTGAGAACTTCACAATTTACTGTGCATTTTTGGGAAGAGGCCATATTTGATACAAGAAGGAGATCCGAATCCATTTCTCTTTACAGACTTACTATTTTTTTAAGCTTTCCTGAGAATTTCCAAAAGCTTTTCTGTAATAAGACTGAAATTTATTGTTTTAGTAATAGTAAAGAAAGTGCCAAGTAAGTTTAATTGTCCTGTAATGGCAGTGAATTTAGTACGTGAATCTAAGGTAGACTTGCTATTCAATGTGAGTTGTTGGTCCAGAATTCAGTATCACATCTCCACTTGTTTTCAAGTGTATTTTAAAATGTATTTATGTTGTTCATTCATTAATAGTCTTTGTGGCTCCAGTGGGTAATTTACAATGTAGGCTAACCTCTGGTTCTAAGTTCTTCAGTTTATTAGTGCTGTTTTATGCATGTGAAGAATATATTTGGATGTGGATAGCTTTTATATGACATTTAAATGCTGATTTAAAGTAGAGTACACCTTATCTGTAAAGTTAAAGTCCTGAAGATTAGGACTAAGAATCAGTCTTGAAGCCTCCTTTTTCATCGGTTATGGTGTGAGGAATCATTCTTCTATTCCTCTCCACTGTCTTCAGTATCCTCCTTAGATATGTCCTGAAACTTTTAGATCAAGGTGGTCATCAAGAGTTCCCTCTGTAGTCAATGAATTAATCATCTTGGGCCTAAATAGTAATTCTTAGACAGGTAAAATAAAATTTAATGAATCCTTAATTTCATTGTGTAAACTTGTGTTGGGAAGTAATTTTTGTTTATGTCAAGACATCTTTCTGTTTTTTCATTTTTGTTGATTATCATGGTAGCAACCTGGAGCTTGAAATAAGAAATTTTAAGTTGAGAAGAAGTAATGAACAATCAAAGAAATTAAGTATCTGTTTTTTTTTAACTGATTCAAAACTTATTTCTTATGTGCTTTGTGTCTTTTCGTCCTGTTACAGTATTCCAAAAGGTATATGCATTTATGTAAATAATACATATTGAATCATAGAGTTGTAAATTCTAAATGGGAAAAAAAGCTATTGTGTAGTTTTATTTCATACTGTAGGGGGACAAAGGGTGTCTAAATCAGTACATAAAGCTTCACGTGATATGGTAGCATCATACTCCTATTTTTTTCCTTTTTCTTTCTTCCTAGTCCACTTGAATTAAAAAAAAAAAAAAAAAAAAAAAAAAAGAACATATCTCCAATGAGGAAACAGGAATTGTGATAATATTTCTATAGATTCATTGACATTTATACCTTGCTATGGAATGTCTCTCTATACACTGAGAAGACCACAGATAGGTATACACATAGCTTCTTGGAGAGTGCTCATTGCCAGTTCTTCTCTGTACCAGTACAGAAATAAACTCACTTGGTTAGAGTCTTGTTTCTCTCTGTCAAGGCATCAGAGATTGTGCTTTTGGCTCTAGAGTGTTTTGGTGTTGGTCACAACAGCAGTTCTCCAATCTGCTCATCGTGTGATGATGGTTATGCTAACTGTAGTTGCCACAACTGCAGCAATCCTGAAAACAAAGTATCTCCCATTTCTGCAGCTCTCTTAAAATGGGAGGCTTGAAACAAGTTCACACAGAGTTGTAAGTTTGCCTCCATATGTATTTTTCCTAGACGTCTTGCAGTTCTCTATCTGTGCAAAGGCACCCTGGTTCTGCTTCTGCTGGGGAGGAGCATCCAACATAAACTTCAGCTGTTTTTTAATGTGATTTTGCTCAGTTTCATCTGCACTGTATTTCTCTTTCCATGGAAAGGCAGATTCAGTCTGATTTAAATACTATCCAGTTAATCCACAGAGGATTGTGTTTTTCCCCTCATGTTCGAAGTGCCTCTTCCAGTTAGGCCCTTTTTTCCCGCTAGCATATATTTCCCTATTAGTCCAAATTGTGTTGTTGTTTTCTCAACAGCCTGTCTAAAGCAGTTGCAACTATTCATTTGTATAACAGAGTAATAACATATGCACGTCTTGCAAATAATAGAATCAAGAAATAATACAGTTTTAGCTTATGAACATAAAAACAATCGTGTTCATTTAAGGCCTGTCTTCAGGAAATGTGTCAACATGTTTGAAGTAATAATAACCATATAATTATTTGAAATGCCTTCTATGTAGAAAAACAACATACAGATACTTGTTTATTTATTTATGTTTCTGAATGAAAATTATTTTTCTTCTGATTTTTTTTTGTTGTTTGGAGTTGTCATTGACATGCTAAGAAATGTCCTGGCTAAGAGATGACAATTAAAATATAATGTATTATGGAAAGCTGCAGTATAACTTGAAATTCTTCCAGAACAAGGTCTATTTTAGCAATTTAAAAGTGACTATTTCTTGGTCAGAAAAATTACAAATCTATCTTCTATTGTACAGAGTAAAGCAATTAACATTGGATTTAAAGATCTATTTATAATAGACACTCTTTAAAGTCATTTTTATGTTGCTGCTTTCAGTGCAGACATTGCTAATTCATGTGATGACCAAGCTCATAGTCATTGTTCTTACAGAGCAAAATTGCCCTTGTACCCCTTTGAACTTTGCACTTTTTTATTAGAAAACTGTGTTACTGAAGAAGAGACTCTTAATTCTCAGTATCAGTTACAGAAAACAGGCATCATGATTGGATTCAACAGCAATCCTTCAGTGATGAGCAGGTAAACGTTTTTATTAGAACTGTGTTCCCTCTGTTTAATGTTCAGCTTTATCTAGTAGTAGTTGGTAGTAAAACTGTTTAGATTCTTATTGAGCTTTTACTGGCATAGCAAAAAGAAGTAGAATACCTTGAGCCTTGAGAATACCTTGAGTAGAATACCTCCCTTTTAGACAGATGATGTGACAGAAGGCCCAGGAGCCCATCATACTATAAAACATCAATTACCTCAATACTTGATGATATGTGGTCAAAACTCCTAAATTAATATTTTCCATAATCTTTCAAATTGGAGGAGGGACTTTTTAATTCCCATGGAATAAAAATATTTACAGAACACTTGAGATATGTTGATAGCTCTCTTTTTTCTTTTTTTTTTTTTTGTACAATTGTATAAATTTTTGCCTGTGTTCATTCTTGGTGTAGTCATCTAAGGTATCCAGATATTAAAAAAAACCAACCAAACAAACAAAAAACCAAAGAAATAAAAAAATAAAATAAAAAGGCTTCATAGGTTTCAACTAATTCTGTGCAGCAATACTGAAAAATTCAAAACCAGTTTTATTTTAGAAGTCAGCATGATTATTTAAAAAGACTACTATCTTCTTATAGAATAGACCTAGTAATGATAACATGGACTGATTAAAAAGCTGCATCTTGTGTAGAACTGATCTGGACAAGTATTATACCAGAAGAGCTTTATTGCAAGAAATAACAAAGTGTTCAATTGAAATAAAGGATACAAAGGTGTGATGGGTTGTTTTTTG
>VXBX01001681.1:90466-106858 GCA_013400415.1 Scytalopus superciliaris
TAAAGTGGGCTTTCTCCACTGTTTTATTTTATTTTATTTTATTGATTTTTTTATTTATTTTTATTTATTTTATTTTTTAAGTTTAGAGAAATTTCAGCCTTTCTTTTAGTCTTAAGAAGATAGGAATGGTTGTACCACTCACTTTTGCAAATTCTCTTTTCTACTTGCTTGGGAGATGATGCTTTCTTTAGTATGACAAGGAATATCATAAAGATTAGCTTCTGTGTATATGAACCATTTCTTTTCACTAGACTGAGTTCATAGTTATAAAATCTGCTGCACTGTGTGTCCATTGGCAGATGGTTTTATTGTCGTCACAGTTAATATGTATTTTATCCTAATGATGAAATAATTTCATTGTTAATTCTCTGTTTTTCCTGGGACAATGAAATTTGAGAGCAATTTAATAACTTGGAGGTCTTTTTTTCATAAAACGTTTTACAAAAGTAACAGTTTGAGAGTATGTCTATGAACGAATTAAAGATGTCTAAAGAGACTTGTTACGATTTTTATAAAATATCTAGGTAATAAATATGTATTAACGGGAAAAAATGTTCTGAGTTGCAGAACTAATTTCTTCTTTGTAAAATGCAAAACGTTGTCATAGTAGGACAGGAGAACTCCATACTTAAGTATTCAAATTCTAAATTTAGGGGTGAACTTTAAATGTGAATTCAAGATGCATATTTAACTTGTTGCTTAACTGTATTATTTTAGTTTATTTTGTGAGCAGGACTGTGAGTTCTAAAGTTTATTTGATAAAAACAGAATACTATCTAAGTAATATCATTGAATTATGTGGTCAGATAGATAGTGTTTGTGTTGGCTTTTTATTACATTGCCAACATCTAGCTTGAGAGTAGTTACATCAGTGAATATGCTAAAATACAAGAAATTACACTAAATACAGGTTTAAATGCAATTGATATTGCAATGCTGATAAAAAAAAAAAAATAATCAAAAGTGCATTAAAAATGTCACTAGTATACCTGTTTTCCCTTGTTAAAATCGTACTTGGTAGGCAGGAATGGCCATCGCCTAAAGGGTGTTTGCACACTGATTTTTATCTCATACCTTCAAAACCCTACAGTTCAAGGCTGTAGGTTGTACTTTTCCTGGGATAGTGATGGCATTGATAATTAATGTATATAGATAATTAACATAAGGATAATAATCTTGACAATAACTCAAAAAGAAAAAAAAAGACAAAAGGGTTTTAAATAGCTCAATTTATTTTTACAATAGTTGAAACTAACAGTGGAAGGTATGTATCATAGTTTTATTTTGGTCTTGTAAACTGATGCATTTTCCTGCTGTAACAATGAAATTAACAGTGCTTTAAAACCCAAAGTCCTCTGTCATTTCTTGTTCTTTCCCAATGTATGAGGAAATTTCCTGTTACGTGAAGAAATATAGAATTTTTCCCACCTAAAAATCAAGCTCATGTGATCTATTCCTAAACATCTACTAATATATACAATCAGGAAATATATTTAAAATACTCTTCTGCTTTGGACTGAAGTGGTAATGTAAATACATCTGTATCGGACCAGAATTACAGAATTATTCCAAGCGTGAGAGCTAGTGAAGCTTGAGAGAGAGACTATCTGGACCGTGAGTACTTTGTTTTGCTTTGAGGAGAGCATACCTGTGTAAGAACCACCAGGGCCACAAATGTTTGCTTTATGGAGAACTGATGTGAAGCAATTTTGAAGAGGGGAAAGGAAGAGTAATATATTTTTCAAACAAAAATCTATGTGTACTTCTTTTACATAGGTCTGTTGCAAAGCATTAAATTGAATTGGTGTCTTTTGTCCAAGAAGAGATTTGAGATTTCTTGATAGAATGATCAAAAGTATCTATGTGGATGAAAGATTTTTCGTTCTCTAGATTCCCCTTTAGAGAAAGGAGAATGGAGGATTACAGTAATATTAAGCAAAGACTATGAAGTGTAGGCAAGAGATACAGCAGGGGTGTGTTTCCAATTATTTCTAGATTTTTTTAAAGTACTAGGTTAAACATAGAAATAACTTCTGCAGTGCTAAGTAGAGTCATCTTTGAATCTAGAATCAACTTTCTCAAAGACACTACAGCTAAAGAGAACATCTGGGCGGTGGGCTGACATGAGGTGAACTGTAGATAAAAAGTGAGACTGGATGGTAATGATTCCTTCTGGTTTTAAAATTCAGGATTATGTACATATTTCATATAGTTGAAATGATAAGAATATTTTCTCCATATGACTAACTCCTTTCCTATATTAAGAAAACAAGACCATATCATCCTCAAAGTCTTTTAAAGTACACAAGAGGCTAAACTACTGGCCAATTCCAATTAGCAGATCTCACCACCATTCAGTCTACTAAGGCCTGTCTACATAAACATATCTATATCAGGGATTATATCAATTTCAGTAAAACTTTGAAACAATTAAACAGCATTTTTATCCCACATTTTCTAGCAAGTAAAAATGTTTATCAGGTTAGCAGTGACCAAGTAGGCATTAACTTTCGTGTCCAGGCAGATACATACTTAACAGCTATTCCAGAGCTTCTTATTAGTTTTAGAACCCAGTTACGTACTGTCCTAGTGCCTGGGGTTTTTTTTGGACACTCACAGGGACAGAGAGCTTCACTGAAGTAAGCTTCTCCAATAAGTGTTCTGCTTTTTTTTTCCTTTTTTTTTGATGCTGTAATAGCTGTAGTTTATATTGTCCTTATGGGTTTCTCTTGTACAACAGCATGTGTCATCCTAGCTCCTCCGTATCATCCCAGTATTTATGTCATCTTGTACTTGGTATTTCTCATAAATGTGGTAAAAATAATACTACAAATATTGTATGGACAACAGTGCACATAATAAATTGTAATATCCTCATTTTTTTCTATTAAAGGTTTGTAAATAAACTCATTTGCAAGTTCTCTTTCTTTTTCTCTTACTTTGCATTGATGCTGTTTAGGATATGAAAATACAAGTGATTAACCGCTGTTTGAAATAATTTACATCTATCACAGAGATTCTCTTCTGACAAAGCTATTAATTTGGATCAGATAAATATCAACATGAAAACTTTATTGTATTTGTAAAATCATAGAATCATCTGGGCAACTTGTTCCAGGGTCTCACCACCTTCACAGTGAAAAGAGTCCCATTCCAGTTCTGTTTAATGCCTTTATCAATGAACTGGATGAGGGCATCAAGGGCAGCCTCAATTAGTTTGCAGATGACACCAAGTTGGGCAAGAGCATCAATCTGCTGGAGGGTAGGAAGGCTCTGCAGGGGAATCTGGGCTGGCGGGATCAATGGGCTGAGAACAATTGTGTGAGGTTCAACAAGACTAAGCGCTGGGTCACAACAACCCTAGCCAGTGCTACAGGCTGGAAAGCTGCCTGGTGGAAAAGGACCTAAGGGTGCTGGTCAACAGCAGACGAACACGAGCCAGCAGTGTGTCCAGGTAGCCAAGAAGACCAACAGCATCCTGGCCTGTATCAGAAATAGTGCGGCCAGCAGGCTAAGGCAGTGATTGTTCCCCTGTACTCAGCTCTGATGAAGCCACACCACAAATCCTGCATTCAGTTCTGGGCCCTTCACTACAAGAAAGATATTGAGGTGCTGGAGCATGACCAGACAAAGGCAACAAAAATGAGGAAGGGTCTGGAGCACAAGTCTTATGAAGAGTGGCTGAGGGAGCTGGGGTTGTTTAGCCTAGAGAAAAGAAGGCTCAGGAGAGATTTTGTTGCTCTCTACAATTACCTGAAATCCATTATCTGCCCTGTCTGTGATCAGAACTGCCCCAACACAATGCAGGACCTTGCACATGGCATTGTGGAACTTCATGAGTTTTGCAAGGTCCCTCAGGATGGCATCCCTTTACTCTAGTGTGTCAACCACACCACACAGTTGGCAAACTTGGTGAGTGTATGCTTGATACCATTGTTCATGTCTCCAACAATGACATGTCAGTCCCCATACCAACCCCCGGAGAATGCTACTCACCACTGGTGTCTACTTGTGGATTAAGATAAGAACAGTTTAATAATTAAAACAAAGTAAAAGATAATAATAACAACAATAACACTATTCCTACTAATAATTGTAATTAAAAAAAGAGAGAGACCTAGGTAAAACTGAAGAAAGAAAAGTGATGCACAATACAGTTGCTCACCACCCACTGACTGATGCCCAGCCTGGCCCCAGGCCACAGTCAGCTCTCTCTTTCAGGTAACTCTCCCCAGTTTATATGCTGGGCATGGCACTCTATGAGATGGAATATCTCTTTGGCCAGTGTGGGCCAGCTGTCCCAGCTGTGCTTCCACCCATCTTTTTGTGCAGCTCCTTACTGGCAGAGCACGAAGCACTGAAAAGTCCTTGATATAGGGTAAGCATTTAGCAACAACCAAAACATCAGCGTGTTATCAACATTATTCTCATACTAAATCCAAAACACAGCACTGTACCAGCTACTAAGAAGAAATTAACTGTATGCCATCTGAAATAAGGACACTGAAGTATTGAACTATGTGTTCTATCCATAGTTACACTTCCTTTTCTGTGATGTCATAAAACTAATTGGCCTCTGCAGTCATTTCCACAGTTATCCTTTATGTAATGTCTATCCTTGTCCAGAAAACCTGCTCCTCTCCAGCTTTGCTCAAATTGTCTCCTAAGGGAATTTTCTCTTCCTCTGCTTCATCTGACTGGCATAGAAGTATGGTTATGGTTCCAATTGCTCTTGAAGAAAATAGGAGAATCCCAGTGCTTCCATTTCAGATTTCCATGGTTTGATGTTTCATTGCAATATTCTATATATATGTATATTGGATTCCATTCTCATTCTTTCCAGTTCTGTATTAGCATACTGCTGTTCAGTTGGGATGAAACGACATTTAAAACTTGATGGTATTTGTTTTGTAAGTATGAATGCAAAAATTAATTATTTTGACTGAAAGGTTGCATTTTACCTCCCAGTTGAAGTCAGACAAATATAAAGCTACTGATTATGTCTTTCTCTAATTTTGATGTTTCATAAAGTTGTGTATTAACATAGTATGTTGTTGCCATAAGCCATAAGCAACAATGTGAGTGCTACCTATGCATATACAGAGGCAGTGCCTTTGTTTTTTCACCATGCCTCCCTGGACAGCTGGAAGTAAGGATTTTGGGGGTTACTGAAAACAAAAGCTTAGGAACAGAGGATAGCATTCACAAGGTAAATCTAATTTAGAGGGGAGTAATTTTTTTTACAAGAGGTTTATGAATAGTTTCTTGAAGGCTTTAGGTTTGCTTATTCTGCCCTGATAGATTATTCTACAGAGAAGATCATCCTACTCTTCTGTTTTATATTTCCATAGTTAAATAGAAATAGAGTGGCTGCTATAATGCCTAAGTCCTATTTTGCTTTTTCAGTCAAATGACAGTTGATGCTTTCACTTTTAGATCAAAATTTTATAAACCAGAAGCTGACACAGCAGATTGCAGAAAGTGGCCTGAGCACAGGAGGATGTAGGCAATAGCAGAACGCTGATGAAACTTGTTTTTGTCACAATTTTTAGGTGCAATAAGCTTGAAAATGGAAGTGAATTAAGGAAACAGTAGTCATATTTTTTTATACAAGAACAATGTTTCCTATTGAAATGGATATGAAGGAAGTAATTTTTATAAAATTATGTGATTGCTTAGGCTAACTACTTTTAATAGTCATTAACAGCAATTAACATCTTAAGAAACTTTTATATTTTTCAAATTGAAGAAAACTGATGGAAAAGCTAATGATCACAGAAACACAGGCTAATTTTAATTAAAGAAACCACCTAGATTATTCTCAAAACATTTTTTGAAAGGAAGATTAATGCAGAAGTGTTTTGCTATGATTTTTTTTACATATGTATGCACTTAATATTTTCCAAAAAGTAAATTCAAGAAACTGCAAAACTTCTCTAAATACTCTTCCACTAATAGCTCTGGTTGTTGTGTCCTTAAGAGACTTCCCTTTCCTAAAAGTTCCTGCAAACTTTGGAAAAAAGTCTGCAGATCTTCATACAATAGAGGGCACTGCAAATCTCCCAAACAGCCTGAACCTTAGGAAAGGCAATCTCAGTTCTGGGTTCTCAGGCTGTATTTCTGTCCTTTCTTGTTTGAAAAGTAAGGGCAAGTGCCAACCTATACCTTGTTACCCACTTACTGACAGCTTAGGTTTCTCTTTAGTGAGAGACGAATATGAGAATTCTCTGGTTTCTCCATATAAACTCCTCTGGCATGTTCAGCTCCACAGGAGCAGAAAAGGTCAGGCAATTTGAACTAGGAATCTAAGAAAAAATTGAGAATGCATGCTGCATTAATGTTGAATTAAGGAAATTAAGGCATAAAATCATATTGCTCCTGATACATAAACACTTCTTACATTCTTGCTGTTGTTGCTAAGCTAGCGAGCAAGAGTTAAAAATTTACTTTTTCAGCATGTATTTAAATGGTTGAAGTATTCTTCAATTCTAATTGCCCCAAGTTATCCACTTTGTGCAGGTATCTACATACATGTGCAACTCAGTTTACAGATATGTGATTGCATAACTGCAGCTAATAAAATAATGACAATCTCCTATGTTTATTAAATAGGCCCTGCTTCTTTAGGTACTTCACTAACTTCCTGAAATCCAAATTTAATTTGAAATCTAAATTTAAAATGTTGGGTTTGTTTGTTTTTCTGAATATATTTTTGTCTTTACTGGATTTTTATGTTAGTGCTTTTATTGTTGTTGATGTTGTTGTCAGGGCACAGACAAAATGTTTCCTGGACAGATAAGTTTGTTGACTTCTTATAAGTGTATCATGAACATACAGCAGTTATGCAAACATATCTAAGAATCTTCTTTGGAAATTCTGCTTTGGAAGAAAATCATATTAAAAAAAAGGTTTCAGATCTTTAAAAGAAGAGCATATTTTGTGGTATTGCTATTCTGTGACAAGGCAAAGTATATTATGTGTCCTTGATCTTCGTTTACAAGGAATTTTTCTATCTCCAAAAGCAGATATACTATTTTAATGACAGTTTTTAATACCTGCTGTTAGTTTCTATATTTGGAGAGATAATTACATGGTGTGGAATTTGTACTCAAGTGTGTTTACAATGGCAACCTTCTCATTGTTTTGAATAGTGATAATCTATAATGAAAGATTTCTGCATGGTGTCTATTGATCCCACTAAGACACCTCTAAGATCTTTTTTTTTTCTTCAGAGTTATTTTGCAATCCCTCAAAATACAGTTTTGGGAGGAACATAATGAATGTTACCATGTAAGACTCCACCAAGGAAAAGACTTTATGAAAGGGGATATATGCCATCAGCTGGCTGGGAGCCACTCTAGGAATGCTCTTGGGCTCTTAATACCAAAAGCAGGATTGACCATGGATTATTTCTTGTAATTTTCCTATGTTTTATCAATGCTGAAGCAGCTGTTGTGTTTTAAGTGTCAAATAATCTTGCAACAAATCAAAGAAGCTTCATAAACGTGATCTTCTCCTACCTGGTGAACTGAAGGTTAAAAGTTCTGTAGAAACTCTCTCAAATTGCTGATGATTTTTGGTATTGTAATTTATTTTTAATAAGCAAGATCATCACTGCATTTCTTTTCCCAAGAAATCATTTGTGGCTATGGAACTGTGAAATTTTCTCCTGCTCTGTGATTCCAAATATTTATTTCTTCTATGTTAAAACTTCCTTTTCATCCTGAAAAAGGAGTCAGGGGTTAGTGAGTTGGTGAGGGTATTGGTTGGCCATGACAAACTAGTCTCAAGGGCGGCGTGCTTATCTGACCACCTAGAAGAAAGGAAATTGCCATTGGAAATAATCTGCCTCATCAACACATAGATAGCTTTTCCATTTTCTTAAGTATGTTTAACTTACTTCTTAGGAGATTTAATAAACACTGCAGTGCTTATCATTTCAAAGCTACTTTTCTTTAAGGCTTCCTGAATTTGTGTCACTTGGCTTTCTGATCATTCAGCCAAGCTGCTTATTTGACTTCCCTCTGAGTGACTCATGTTCATGTACAGTTCAAGACCTGGTAAATACTCAGTGCTTTGTAGAAATGATTTTGCTTGTTTTGTGAGAAACATAAGATGCTCCTGCCAGCTGACTGAGGACAGCAGCATCAGCAGCTTGCCCTTTCAGCCAAACCTAGGTGTTGAGTCACAGCTGACCACAGCTAAAGATTTGAGAAAATATCTTGGAGGAAAACTGAGTCAAATGATTTTACCCTGGTAAATCTTGGGCTTGTCCCAATTCTTTGGAACTGAGCCTGTGGAATTTTTTTCTCCAGATGTACTTTGAAACCAGGGAAGCCTAATGAGAGGTTGAGCTCCTGTGAATTAGTGGGCTTTCTGCCTGAAGGTTAACTCTATGGAACCAACCCTTGCAGAAGCTAAGGGAAGGTTTCACAAGCCACCTGGGTCTGGAGATGTTGTCAGACCAACATCCCATCCTTGAGGGATGCAGTAACACAGATCAAATTGTGATTCTTACCCTCCTTGCTGTAGAAACTCAGCCAAACCAACTCTATGAGTCTCAATTTTACCATTTATTTTGCTCCAAATATTACCTACCTACATTTAATCAGTTCTGTGAGAATACTTCAGCTAATGTTTATAGAGGTTTTGGAAGTGTAAAATGTTCTCTAAATACACTTCTAAGGGTATATATTATCTAAATAGTATATTCATTATTAGAGCCATTTTAATGGTTCATTATGAGCTATATTCTGGCTATTTTGATCTCTTAACTTTTTCTGTGGATTTCAGATAAATGATTTGTTGCTGGTGTATATATTTACATTATTTACCACATGAGCTTCTTAGAACATCTGTGCACAAGTCAAAATTAGGATAGGATTGTTTTATCTATTTTAGTTTATTTTATTTAGTCCATTCAAAAAACAGATCATTCTATTGGAATTGAGTTTCTAAAGATTTAGATTGTTGTTATGCAAAATCCAATGATCTTCAAATCACATGTACAGTGCTATTGTATGAGTGATCATGAGTCAGAAATTCAGTATTTGTTCTTGAAACAGAATCTATGCAGGAAGGGTGCCCCTCAGGAAAATCGGTTATATTCTAGAAATTAAAAAAAATTTATTAATCACAGAATCATAAAGGTTTGAAGAGACATTCAAGATCATCTAGTCCAGCCATTAATCCAGCACCACCATAATCACCACTTCCACATATCCTGAAGTACCACATCCAGACGCCTCTTAAACACTTCCAGAGAAGGTGAATCCACCACCTCCCTGGACAACTTATTCCAATGCCTGACCACTCTTGCAGTGAAAATATTTTTTCTATTATCTAACCTGAGACTCCTTTGATGCAATTTAAGGCCATTTCCTCTCATCCTTTCACTTGAGACCTGGGAGGAGAGAACAACTGCAACCTGCCTACAACCTCCTTTCAAGTAGTTGTAGAGAGTAATGAGATCCCCCCTGAATCTCCTCCAGGCAAAAGAATCCCAGTTTCCTCATCTGTTGCTCACAGGACATGTTTTCTAGACTCCTCACCAGCTTTGTTGTCCTTCACTGGACACTCTCCAGCACCTCAATGTCCTTTTAGAAATGAGAGGCCCAAAACTGAGCACAGCACTCAAGATGCAGCCTCACCAGTGCCAAGTACTGGAGCACAATCACTTCCCTAGTCCTGCTGGCCACACTGTCCCTGGTACAAGCCCTCTTTGGCCACCTGGGCACACCAGTAGCTCATGTTTACCTGTTGTCAACCAGCACCTCCAGGTCTTTCTGTGTCAGGCAGCTCTGCAGCCACTCTGCCTCCAGCCTGTAGCACTGCCTGAGGTGTTGTGACCCAAGTGCAAGACCCAGCTCTTCCCCTTGTTCACCTTATGCAGTTGTCCTCACCCATCAACCCAGTCTATCCAGATCCCTCTGTGGAGTCTTTACAGAATTACAGAATCTTCTGAGTTGGAAGGGACCCACAAGGATCATAAAATCCAACTCTTCAGTGAATGGCCTGTACAGGGATTGAACCCACAACCTTGATGTTACTAGCACCATGCTCTAACCAGCTGAGTTAAGCCTTCCTATCCTCCAGCAGATCAACACTACCATCTACCTTGGTGTCATCTGTGAACTTGCTGAGGATGCACTCCTCTGGAGATCATCAGTAAATATGCTAAATAGGACAAACCTCAATACTGAGCCCTGAGAACCACTACTGACCCATTCACCACTACTCTCTGGGCCCAGCCATCCAGCTAGTTTTTAACCCAGTGGACCACCCGTCCAAGCCATGAGCAGCCAGTTTCTTCAGGAGAATGTGTTGGGAGTCAGTGTCAAATGTTTTACTGAAGTCTACGTAGACAACATCTTCAGCTTCTCCCTCATCCGCTAAGCAGGTCACCTTGTCAGAGAAGGAGATTATGTTTGTCAAACAGGACCTGCCTTTCATAAACTTACATTGGCTGGGCCTGATCTTTTCCTGTGTCATCTTTTTGTTCATGTTTTCTTTTAATTGGTTACATTTTTGTGATTTTTTTTCCCTCATACTCTCCTGCAAACATGCATATTCATGTACAACATGGGTTTCAGTTTTCTGTAATAATTGCACACAAAATACTGTTTATAAGCATTTGAGCAAATATTATTACACCAGCACACATTTTTGTGAACACAGAGACACATTCAAAAATCTCAATTCTTGCATGAAACTGGATGTGGAATAATACTGTTTGTCTGGGTTATGCTCATGGTATAAATCCCATAGTGAGGGTTAGTGAGGCAAATAGGCACACAGCGACTGTGTACGTGATTCTCCTTTATGTCTCTCTGTCATATTCACAATTTCATGCTGCTTTTTCCTGCTGTATGGCCTTGTTGTTGGTTACATACGTTAAGGCAGATTACTGTCACAGACATGAACACTCACCAGAGTCTTTGGACCAGTCCTGTTACATTCACCAAAATTGTGGTTTGAGTGGATTTTTATGCTACAATTTTATCAAACTGAATATCTAGGAATGTTCTTAGCCCCTGGCTGTCATTATTCTGTACTTTTTACAATTGCCCATGGTTAGCTTTTGGCTTTTATTAAGTAGTTATTTTCACAGAAATTCCTGGGCATGCTTTGGAAGCCAAAATACATCCAGCAGGAAGGCTGGTTATATTCACACTGCTTTGAAATCTGAAACTTCCCTACCATAGATGCACTTGCTCCATATCAGTGCTCCTCAGTCCTCAGGAATGTTCCTAGGTACATTTAATTATAACAATATACATGTAGCCTGGATGTCCAACACAGACAACTTTGATTGCCTTCTTCACAGCAATATGTAATTTTTTAAGTGTGACACTCTAGTTAATTGCATAGAGTAGACATCTGTGCATGCACAGAAACACCCTGCACTGCAAGATAAGAGCCTCTCTCCTTCCAAAAAGATGTGCAGTAGCTGCAGTGCTTAACTGCAGAGGCTGGACAGTCATGAAGGAAAAAAAGGTGTGGAATTCTGACCCTTGTAGCCAACCATGTTGTTTGTTTGTATGATTTTTGATGCTATGCTGGCTGGAAAGGGGTCTTGCTCCAAGTATGTTATCTTTAACATGACATCTTGAGACACTTCTAATGGCATTGGAGACCTTCTACTAAAAAATGTCAATTGCCTAAAATTAAGGTATTTGAGAGTTAAAAGAATTATGCAAAAGGCAGGTGATACTATCACTTTCTCTTTATTCCTTTCCTACCATTTACAAAAGGACTATAATTTCTGAAATAATTATCTGTCCTCTGAGGGAGATGAACAACTGAAATGCTGAGTAGATAGAGGATCTTCTAGTGTTTCTTACTGTCTGGCTGTAATGTCTGGTTTGGACTTCTTAACCGTGAGAGCACCATTGTTTTTACTATCGTTAGGGAAAGAGAGATGGTGGAGATAACAAATTCAACTGATTCCCTTAGGTTACTAAATTTTAGTCCTAAGTAAAGCCTAGCCTATTCTCTTGGCCTGTTGGCTGTCAGACTCTTATCACTGCTGGCATTTAATCCTGGCTTCACTGAAGCCAATGGAAACATTCCAACTCTGATTCAGTTTTATAAACATAGATATCTGTGATCCTTTAATGATCCTTGGAATACCTGGGGATTTTCCACCTGGACTCCATATTCTGTTCAAGAATGGTGCAGGTTTCCTTCTCTTCCACTGTCACATCTGCTAAGAGATTCAGATATGGTACAAATCAAGTGTCTCCAAATGCTCATGTTTACATGACAGAACAGAGAGCCTCCTTTCACATAGCAAAGCCAGGATTTTCACTTTTATGCTTAGTTTTTTATAATCACAGTCTTTGTCTACAGGTCCTTTGTGCGGTTGAAGTTTTGATTGTGTGCTTAATAAATGATTAATTATCCTCTTTTTCTTCTCTGCTTGCTTTGGACTCTTTTCTGGTGCACTTACAGTTTTTGTAAACCAATTGCCCAGTGACTCCTGCCAGTCATGTTTGATTGATCCATGGCAAGGCAGTAGACATAGATTATCAGCTTCCTCTGTGTTTCCTTCTGTAAATCTGAACCATTAACTTTTGTCCTTCTCTATATTTGATCATTCCATTAATCTCTGCAGTCACTTAGAGTTTGGAACAGCGTGCAGGCATCTGGCAGAAACCCAGGACAGCATGCTTCCCTGTCATACTTGCACTTACAGTGAGTTGAATTTATTTGGCTGTAGAGTAAACCATCATTTATCTCATCTTTACATGTTAAAATGTAGAAACTAGATGTTTTAATGAATTTTCTGGGGCTGTCATGGGTTCAGTTCAAAACCTATGTTACTTGTAAACTCTTGTAAGTTATGGATAGTTCATTTTAGCATGTGCTCACTCCAGAATAGCTAAGGTTCTCAGCTGTAATGAAATGGAATCATTAAACTGTTGCTTGCCTGTTCCTTCATGAAAGGCAGGGTAAAAATCCTTTCTATAATAAGGAATTGGCAATTTGTTTTTCTGTTAAAGTGAAAACCACAAGTATTACACTTTCTTCTTACAGTTTTCCTTAAAACTTCTTTGAGCTGGGTTAGCTGCAGAAAGTCTGGAAGTTAGACTGCTTGTGCACATACCAGGAATTTTTGATAACCATCATGCTTCATAAAGTTTCAGTAATTCTCTCTCACTTGTCACTTGTGCTGCATCACATCTATGGTGTTTCAGAAATCACTGCAAAGAGTTGAGGCTTTTTATTTGTTGCATGTATGACCAGATGCACCATGATGCAGTTATATAATTTTTCAGATTTTTCTATTCCAGTCAAGATGTCTTTTGAACTTTATTTTAATTTAAAAAAAAATATATCAGATGTAAGATTATCTGTTATGTTTCTCTGATGGGTCAGATGCCTTCAAAATCAGGAAATCTTTCGGGAATAGATGATCCTTTGGAATGTACCATAATAAATATGAAGTTGTGAGATTTTATTTAAATTTTTAATTTTTTTTTAAATAGCCAATAAGATAACTTCTTGAATAGCCCTGTGATGCAGTTCTCACTTCACAACAAACATAATGTACTATCTTCAACACAGACAGAAACTAAACTATTATAAATGCCAATTATATCACTTGCTTTGTATAAAAGCATAGTATTTAGCAAAGTAAATCAGAAAAATATCAGCTCTTTTTATAATTCTGGAGACTCCACTGTGAACATGAACAAGTAACAGAATATCAGTGTGCATTATAGTTGAGTCTAGTGTGGACAACAGTTCTGAATAAGTATCCTTATTTAACAAAGTGAACAAACCATAATGGAAAAGCAAGAATCTCACTTTTCTAGTTCTAGGCTGTCTAAAAAGGAGACTGTTAGCTGGTTGATATGATGAAAGTATCTAGCTGTAAAAGATTTGAACTCCCTTCCCTAGCTATAGAAGTGCATTGACCTAAACTCTGTTACTACAAATTAGAACTAGCTGCCTAGACATATAGGTGAAGTATTGAGTATAGTGGAGCCTTTTTCATCTCTTTCACCAACATGTTCATTATCTCACTCTTTATGCTTCCATGTAGATCTGGCAGTTGCAGTGCTTCCTGGCTACAGGAGTGGTCCTGTGTTTTGTTACCTCTAGTACATGTCACTAGCATTATAGGCTGAAGATTATGTATTAGTGGGGTGAACGACTTTGCCACAATATTACAAGTTTTTCCACTCTTCCATGGCATTAAGATGTTTTTCATCTTTCATTGGCCTGGAAGTGTGGAAGTACTGCTGGTTGCCAGGACATGCGTTCATATTCCAAATATCTTTGAGATTTTCTGCCATACAAATGATGATGGCTTTCAAGCCATGCTGGGGTCTCTTCAGTCAATGAGAACTTTATCCAGGGATGACACGTTACAATTTTTTGATAATATATAATACTTCTTGAAATTACTGCAAAACTTCTCCCTCAGGACAGCTGTATATAAGACTTGACAATTTCCTAGCTTTTGTGAGTGTAGTGTGAAAAGGCTTAGAAATAAATATCCCTATATAATACCAAAATTTCACTGCTTTTTGCAGCCCTATATGCCAACACAAGGTATTCAGTTGTATTCTTAGCCCACAGTGAGCTGAAGTACTTGCCATCATGCATGGACCTGGCAGTTCAGAGGTAACCTATTGAGTATGTGGAGCCAGAGCCAACAATACTCACAGCATGTAATGAATTTTCTGTAGATTAATATCAATATAAAATATATGACTCAGTCCCAGCGTGCTAACATTAAAACCCTTTCACAGTCCTGAAATGGACTCCTTGTTCTAGAGGTGCTGCCAAAGGAAACAAAAATCAAAGCTAAACAGCCTGTACCAGGTAACAGGACTGATGCAAAATAAATTTTCAGACAATAGAAGTGTTTTCAAGATATGAAAACAGTTGCTGGGATGCTGTGATTAGAGAGGCAAAATGCTTTTTATCAAGCTGCTTAATAGTTACGAAGATAAAATTGCAACATATGCTATCAATTAACAAAATGTAAATTTGCTAAAGTAATTTTACACTCAGAAATTACAGAAGAACAATTTCCTGGAGCATAATCATAAATATTTCTTTCAAAAGCAGAAGAAACTCATTTGCAGACAAAGTATATTTTAGTTATGCCTGTGTTAAGTAGCTCATGTTTGCCCTTCTAGAGTGACAGTCTGTGAGGTCAGTGCATGCTGGGAGTGTCTGAGTTATGCACTTCACCCATTCAAGTGATCATTTTATAATTAAAGTCTCAGTCTCTAAGGGAGAGGAAAAGCTCTTTTCTGCTTAAACATATAGATATAAATACAGATTATTTAATATTTGCAGTCTGGCTATAGATATAAAACATTATGAAGGTGCTACCCTTCAGTAACCTATACAAGATATTTATTTCTTAAGGGGTTTTCAGGTATAGCCTGTTTCAAACTGACTAAACACTTTCTTTTGTTATTCATCCTTTGTAACTTGCTTAAGTAAGAAAAGAAAATTGTCTAAGCTAATATTTGAAATACATAATGAGTATCCAAATGTATGAGACAGATCTCCAGCCAAATAGGGATAGTCTATTTGAGGCAAGGAGAGAAAAAATTACATTCTGCGGGAAATGGCTAATATAAAAAATATGAAGGAGAAGGCAGAAGATGATGCTAGGGGAATGTTTCATTGTCAGAATAAGTGGTCGATTTGAAGGATAAGAGGCCAGGATATCTGATTGAGATGCTGAGAAAGCCTGCACTGAACTGATATTCAAATGAAATGGGAAAGAATAGCTGAATATATTGCACATATCATGTGATACTATGCAGGACTTAACTTTCACTATAGGTGTGTATTGCAAGAGTTGCAAGATCATCAATCTGCTTTTTTTAAAAAACCATATTTCAAGATATGTATTTGTGACATAGTTTGAGCACCTCTTTATGTTTTAACAAAAGTATAGTAAGAATTTTTTACAATTAGAGGAATCATACATTGATCACAGCTAAAATTTCACCAGCAAGATTTGTAGTGTTCATTTTACTTACAACAGAGACCATATGTGGAGTTACATCCTGCTTAGGAGAAAGTAGTATTGTAATGTATAACTGCTTGTATTGATAATGCAGTAAGTTCTTCTTCAATAACTGACATTCAGATTTATCAAACACTGTGATCAAAGCTAAAGTTACTCATCAAATCACAACTTTAGCTGTTCTTGGGTTTAAGCCAGAATATTTTAAAATAAACTTTTTATTTTATGTGCATTAGTTGTTGTTGGAATTTCTGTATCACAAAGTCTGTTTGTCATCAAGCATAGACTAGTTTATATCTGACAGCTCCATGAGAAATGGACTAAGAGAAGCCAATTAAAGAAAGCTTATGAAAAGAGTTTTGTGGTTGATGTCTTTCTTTTTTTTTTTT
>VXBX01001681.1:106865-129084 GCA_013400415.1 Scytalopus superciliaris
AGTTTTTTTTGTTTTTTTTTTTTTTTTTTTTTTTTTTTTTTTTTCTGCTTTAATTGACAACTGATTGAGAAAAGCAGCCACCCAGTTGCAGCTGTGTCTAAATTTTAATTTCTGTGATAAGTCATATTAGGTTGTGTTCTTAAAAAGCTGATAAAGTCTACATTTTAAAGGGACTTCAAGTCTCTGACCCTTAAGTATATACATAGGAAATAAAAAACAAAAAACCCTCCAATACTGCAAAACTGACAAAAATAGGATATTCTTTTGTATATAAGGATACTTATATTTCATCTACAGCTTTAAGTATGTCACTTTGTCTCTGAATAACTTAAATAACAGAGGCAATCCTTATACTATGTAGACCCTCCAAGCCTAGTAGAAACAAGCTGACACAAGGATCTGCTGAAATGCAGTATCCTAAAGAAGCACCAAATTGGAACTCATTCTAGGTCTTTGAGAAGCCCCGGTCCTGTGGGCTAAGAAGCCTGGTATTTTACCAGGGCTTATTAGTGATGCCGAGAATCCGCGCCCCAAAAGGCATAGAAAACTGCACAAAGAGAATTTTGTGTCTTTATACAGCGAGGTATTTATTAAGGCAATGTTGGGGAACCCCCAGCTCACGCTGGACAAAGAGTTCCAAGGTAGTCAGTGTAAAATCAGGGTATTTATACAATTTCTGTGAGGGATTACAACATTTTTACATAAATATTCATGTTGTTGCAACACACAATTATAATATTCATAGTAGGCAGAGTTCAGGCGGAGTCAGAGGTGTGGTCATTCTTTTGAGGAATATTGTGGTGGGAGTTCCTGTTACTTCATTGTGGTAGTGGTTGTATTCCTTCTCTTCATCATCACGAACTTTTGACCTTTGCTGGTTCTTGCTGATTCCAAGGTGGGATGTTGCAAGAGTTCCGTCCTCAAATCCTGTTACCTCCTTTATCTCCTGTTATCATTCCTCTGTAGCCCACTATCATTTCCAGACAATCCCCAAGTCCTGGCTTCTAGTTAAACATTCCCTAGGAAATTTGTGTTACACTGTCTGAGGATCTTAGGTTTTGCTCTGCTTCATTAGTTAAGGTAATGAACTTAGCTACAGTACCAAGATCTGTATTGCTTCCAGTTCCCTTTCTAGTGTTCAAGGCTAGCAGGGGACTCTTGCACACATCCTGTTATACTTTTTTACACATCCCAGGTATTCTTTGGGTCTGTCTTTTTTATGATATTTTTGAATCCTAAATTATAATTAGTAAGCCATGGTTCTGACCATAAATTTAGGCTAAGATTTTTAAGCAGCACATGAGTTTAAGTAATTTTTTTTTTTTTTTCTGCCTGGTATTTAGATTCTAGTACTTAACTCTATATACATTGCTGTAAGGGAATGATTGTGTGAAATCTTTGTTCCTTTCTTAAGAGATGCTCCACACTTCCTGGAACATAACAAGTGCCCTCAGGTGTACAGGTTGACATAGATGCTCAGAGCATTTAGTTCTGCATCTCCTAAGAGACATACTGCCATTGGTACAGCACTGAAAATGGCACAAGCTGTTCTAACCTACTTAGCAAACTCTGCATAGTTCTCAGGAGCCTTTTCTGTCATTGATAGTCTTAGACGGTGTTACATGTTCTGCTAAAAGCAAAGGTACTGGTATAGACTTCTTTTTCTGTTACATTTCTTTGTAAAGTTCGTGTCATTACTTGTGTTCATTAACACTGAGGTGCTTTGGTGCCTTTCTGCCCATGATTTATTACCCTATCAGTTCAAGGACTACTGCAATAGCAGATCTTTGCTTGGAAAAGTATGATTTAAATATATACTTATAACAAAGATTTTACTCTTGAATTCATCACGACTTACTATAAGCACTTGTTAGCTGCAAAATAACCAGTGCTCTTTTTAACTGTATTTCATCATAAAGCAAAAAACAACAAAACCAAACCAAAACCAAACCAAAATCAACAAATAAATAAACAAACAAACAAAAAACTCCCCCCCAAAAAAATCCAACAAAAACCCCCAGTGTATGGAAAACAGAGAAGCAGATAAGGCAGATAAGCATTTTTAAGTATAAATTTGGGAAAAAAAAAATAATATGAATTATTATGAAACATTGTCAATTCCTTACCCCAAATGTAACAGATCTTTCATAGTTTTATGTGTGAGAAATGCAGATGCTATAGCTTAGATTTACATAGTAAGCCTTCAGTTTATCCTGGAAAATACAATTAGTTTTGAACAGCTACATGAAAAATAATGATTTGTGATTGTGAACGCAAACAGAGTCAGAATGCCAGGGCTAGAGATATTGTAATTCCTTTTCTCTTCACATATGTCTTGGCTCTGAAACAGAGGAATGTTTTCTGTCAAACTTACATTGTCTCTAATTGCTTGATTACTAGATCCATGCAAGTCATAGATCAAATTACACATAAAATAAGGAATGGTATTAAGAATGGTACCCCAACTCATCATTCTTCATGTTTGCTGTCTGCTAGTTGTTTTTTGTGAAGCCTTTGTATTACTGTAGTGAGTAAAGAAAGCAAGCCACGTATTGCAAAGAAAAATAATAAAAGCACTTCTTCATCCTGAGTTCTGACATTTTCATTTCTTCATTTGAGAAAAATTGATATCAAAAGTGTCCATTTGTTTGGCAATATCTGTGCACCATATCTGTAATACTCCTGGGTGACACTAGTGCTTACTCACATCTTAATTAGAAAAGCTGTCTAATGACTTATTCAGTATCTGTCTTCTCTGTTCCTTAATCATCCATTCAATACTTCAAAATTACTTTACTTATTAAATATAGAAAGTAGTTCAATAAACATCTTCATTAACTTTTCTGTGAACTGTTTGGAGGACTATTTCACAAGGATTTCCTCATAAGTATGCTCTTCAAATGTAAATTCAAGTATATTATGTTTGCTTTATGATGCTATTTTTGTTGACTGCACATATAGTGTCATCCCATTAGAGCAAAAGTAACTTTTATATCCTAATCTGAAATTTCATTTATTTGTTGCATAAGGATTTTACAGTTTAAAATTCTAGCAATTACATGATTTTTTAAAAAATGTTGAAATAATTAAGTTAAAGTAATAATGTAACAATTTTCTCCTGAATAATAGACATAATAGCAGTATCTACTTTTTAATAGTATTTTAATAGTAGTATGTACTTTTTTGAAACCAAATTTTTCTGAGCTAATCTCACCTTCTATATGAAGTTGTCAAATACAGTGACACAGATCCAGAAAAAACAGAATCTACTGGACTGAATTAACAAACAGCCTGTAAACTGACAATTTACATTGACATTCTACATGTTTTTCGAGTTCATTATTTTTTCTATTTAATTTGCTTCAGTTATACCCAAAAGGAAATTAGAGAGGGAAAAATATTATTTTTGTATGTTAAACAACTAATTAATAGGAAGACCCAGCATTTCCCTGTTACAAAGCAGAAAGTCAAAATTTCATTAAAATATTATTTTGGTGTTATGCCATTAGTCCTTCATCTGAAAAAAAAAAAATGTTGAAATTTGACAAGATCTTAACTTTAAAAAACACAAAATCAAATTTAGGCATTGAAATTAATAAGGCTTTAAAAAATGGAAACTATTACTCAGATGCTAAGTACTGATATTTAAAATACAGAAATATTTAAAAATCACATTGACTAAGCATCTTGAAAATTAATATCACAAGTGAAACAAACCTTAGGTGATATCTTTCTATAATCCTAGTTAATATCTTCCTATATAAGTAGCGATAGCATTGAAAGATTTTTATTTTAGATGAAAAAAGGACTAAAATAAAATTCTCAATTTATCAAAACGATCAGCAAGTCCTGACCTCAACATATGTGATACAGTATTTAAATTGGTGTCTGACATGACACTTAATGAGATAATTTGGGAACACAGCAGTAATATGGAATAATATCTTGAATTAGGGGTAGGATTAAGACTAATAACCTGAAGCCATTAAGTATCACTGGTGCTACTTCATTTTAAACTACAGCCTGAGAGCCTTTCCTTCTGGGTGGAGTTCGGAGAAAGAATTAATTTTGCAAACCGATTAGGGTCAGAAGAAAGTTACTTTTGGGAATCTATCTTGACTGGTTAACTTGAAATCTAAAGGACAGAGGGAAGAGAGAGATTCAATTGCTACTTAACAATTAATTTTCTTCATCTATTTATCATGGTAGCTTTGAATTATTTACCATTTGTCCCATGTGCTATTGTAAGCTCCAAGCATGAGAAGCAAGTGAACTAAATTATCTGGCATTCTTCTTCATGAGCTTCTGAGCTGTCACAAGTTTTCCAGCACAGCATGTGCCTTCAGTCGACACTTCTGCAAAAGTGACTTTGCAGCCTGAGCTTTTGTGGAAGCTCTTGTGAGTAGAGTGCTCGGGCAGGCCAGTGTGACTGCCTTAGCTTGGTTACAGCTTTACAGAAAGAGTATGTCTTTCATGCCATTCAAGAAAGATGTGAACTTTGAGTCAGCTTTTAGTCCTTTCATAATTGTTCAGATGTCAAGTGAAGACTTCAGTGAGAAGGGAAACTTTCATTACCCCGAAGAGCCATAAGATATGAAATCAAATAAAGTTTTTTTTTTGTTTTTTTTTTCATCAGTTCATCATTTAAATTTAATGAGTGCAGTGTAGTGTCTGTAGTCTGCTTCTGGCTATGCATAACTTCTGAGGGATTTCTGAAATGCAAGTGATCCTGGGAAGGAAGTTTTGTTGGGTTTTTCGATCAGTAGTTGAGATGGATGCACACTGAGTAGTGTGGTGATGTCAGGGAGAGTCTGAATTCTCAACACTGTGCAAACCTCAAATTTCAATCTTCAGATTTGCATGGTTTAAAATTACTTCTGAAATGTATCACTGAAAGGATTTTTCCAGCAATGTCTCCTGATGCAATGAGCTTTTAATTATTTCTTCATGAATTTTCATGAGAAAATTAAACTCTAGATTTTGTTGCTATGAGAGAAGGGAGAATTATGACATTTTCAACCTAGAGAATCAGACTCTCATTTAAGTATATTTAAAATGTAATCCTGAACGCTTGCTCTCATTCTGTTGCTTAATTTTCCTTATAAAAGTGGAAAGTAAGCCAAGAGTGTATTTATGGCCTACAGTAGCTGAAACAGCAGTTTGTTGGAAAGATCGTGCCACAGCAACTGTGGATGTAGGCTGGTTTTGGTGCCTGCCCCTCCCCAGCCTGCCAGTTGCCAGGCAACACTGGCAGTCCCAGTATGTCCTACACTGCAGATCGAGCTTCCTCTGCACATACCTTTTTTTCATTATGGCTTTAGCTATTCCTGATTCCAGCATAATGGCTGTCTCTTTTTACATTGGAGCTGCATTTATTACCTATTGAAGATCGCTGTAGTAGTAACAATTAACCTTTCTCCTTTCTGAATATTTTTGCTTCCAGTGTGACTTACCCAACAGAAATTGCTCTGTGAAATACAGTCCTCTTTTAGAACAAACAACTGTTTAGTCACAGAAGCAGAACTCACAGCTTTTTGGGACATATAATGAGAAACAAAGCAGCTATTTAAACAACAGGGCCTCTATTTCAACAAGTGGACTTAAGTAGACAGGATTTAATTATACAGCTGTAATTTAGTTAGAATTAGGTTAATGCTGCTGCTTTGAAGATATTTACTTTCCTTTTTCCTCATTTTGAAAATCAGGGTTAAGTTATTTGAAAGCTAGTAAAACGAAAAGAGCAGAACTGCTTAGCACCAGGCTTGCAACTTATCTTAGTCTATTTGAAAATAGTTTCTCTACTCAGTCCATGTTAAAAACATGCCAGTTTTCATCTGGTGGTCACTAATTCAAATAAATAACCTGCATAACAGGATGTATTTTCAAATCACAAAGGTTTAGTAGTAGACTGTGGTGTCTGAAACAGCTTCTCCTCAAGAACATTTCGTGCATAGGCTTGTTTGCTTTTTCTGTTATACTTCTCACCTCATTTGGACTGAAATCTCGCTACTACACCTGGCAATACTACTGCCAGAACTGCTGTTTGAAGCCTATAAAAAGACAGGATTAGAAAGAAGGGCAGCTTCAGAAGCTAGTGGTTAGAAAAGAACACACAAGGCATTACCCACATTTGTGTATCCATAGACACTGTAACAACCTTATTTTAAGAGCTACTGATTATTCACCTGAAATATCACTGCCCTCATTAATACTACAATATAAGTGCAGTTGCCTGAAATGTATATAATAGAAATCTCTGAATAATAAATGTAGAATAATTCTGCTGGAACAGCTTGAATCAAGCTACACTTGCAGAATCATAACAGATGGTAAAATAATAAAATAGAAGGATGTCTCTTGCTCCACCTTGAACTTCAAGCTTATTGCTATGGTTCAGACATTGTTAGCAATATGAAGTAGATGATCCAAATGCCCTGAAAGCTTTATTGGCTGGAATTGGGTGACAGATGGTGTCAGTGTTGCTATTGTGTCATCCTTCTAGGGTGTTGTGTCCAGTTTTGTAGTTTTACAGGTGTTGCAATAAAACCTGTTCACTCTGATGCAACCTGGCTTTATGCTGCTGTAAACCTCCCCATGCCTGTATTTGTCAGGTCATGATGCTTCTTAGTAGCCTGTTGCTCACTTTGACAAAGAACAGTCAAGGAAGGTTGCACATTCAGCATAAAGTTTTTGTTGAAATGCAGACTTTATAAATCACTGGTCATACTTTAAATAGGAAAACAACTGACTTAGAAATGCCTTTTAAAATATTTTGCTGCTCTTTTTAAGTGCACAAATAGCTTTTCAAAGCATTCTTCAGAGTAATTAAGAGGAGGACTATAAACTATTTTAAACTTTAAACCATTCTTATTTCTGACACAATATATAGATGGCCCTCCTATTTGGAAAAATCAAGCTTACTGAATGCCATTTACTTGAGCCTATGATGCTTTAGTGATCTCTTCTTGACATAGGCATTCAAGTTTAGGAGCCAGAGGATATATAATTTTATAGCTGGGCTCCAGCAACTATGATAGTATGCAGATCTGCCTAATGGCAGCTTTCTAATAATGCGACAATAGACATTATGACTTCAGTTGGCAGCCACCCACACACAGAGCCACCTACACATCGGCAGAATACAAAGCTGAGGTTTTAGATTTGTATTCTGAGAGCTATAAAGTTATTAAGAAAAACCTCTTCCTGTCAGTGAGAAGATGCTTTTGGAGCATTTTTTTTCCAACCAACAAATAATCTTGATTGGAATCTTGGTACCGTATTAATATTGCAGCCTAGTGATAATTTTGTCTTGTGGTAGGGAGGAAGGAAGAATTTGGAACTGTTACAGATAACAGCTAACAAAACTCAAATTTCTTCTCAGTCCCTTAACTCTTTTGATACTGTTAATGATTTTAACTTCACCAAGAATACATTTCTATGCCTTTTAAGTTAAGAGTTAAAATACTTCAAAATACTTCATTATTAGAGTGTTGTACAGGTTTTTCACACAGAAAGCTTTTAAGCATAACACTGTGAAGCAAAATTCTATAAATAAAAATGTTTAATGTTTAAATATGTGCTGTAACTTAACAAATGAATATTTGCATTATTTGCAAGTGTTTTGGGGCAGGAAGGGGGCATTGTTTTGTTTTGTTTTGTTTTTTACTTAGAGATGTGGCACTCTATACTAGAACTTCATTTAATGTCTGAAAATGGTCCTGTCAGGTAGGTGAGAAGTAACTGGATATTCTTGCTTTACTTTCACTGTTCACTAAGTGTGCCACCTAGAAATTGTTATGAGGACAGTGTTAATAATTTTCCCATGAGTCCTTTGTTGTATTATTTAAAAATCTCACAACATAAATGACTTTTTTTTTCATGAGTTTTATATTTTGTACAGCAATGAAGGGAAAGGGTTTCAAACAACTATTACGTCCTCTATACAAATCCTAAAACCAACCAGAAATTCAGTGGGGGAACAAGACTGTGTGTCACCATGCAATGCAAAAGCTTTGCTTATTCCTTTATACCTGTGTAATGGGGAATCATAAAGTTTTCTGACATTAAACATTGCACAGTTATGGTGTTGCACTGAAACCCAGTTGGCTTGACACTTGCTCTTGTTCCCACTGTCTTTTGAGGCAGACAAAAAAATCAGAATTTGCTAAAACCTACAGCCTTAAGAAGCTCCATTGTACTATACCTGTCATGGAAAGGACTTGAATTCTTAGGCCAGCTCATGAAACTTATTGATAGACCTAATACAGAAGCACAAGAAGAAATAATATTGTAATGAAAAATTAGTCCTGGGTGGCTGATAGTGAGAATATCTTTCCAGTCAATCTCTGGTTGCAAGTAATGTAATTTTGAAAGAACAGTTTGAGGTTAAAATTTGGCCTCTCTCCAATAGGAAGTGGTTTCATCTGACCAGGTTCAAACTAAGGTGCTGTGTGATATTGGCAGCCATGTAATAACAGGTTATTATCTATGTAATTCATTTCAAGGTGGGATAAATGGCAAATGTAATATGACAGGGAAAATCAAAATCAAATTACAGTGTATCAATTCATATTCATTCTCACTCCAGTAGGTCAAAACAATTTCTTTGATGAAGACTTGGAGCGTCAGAATATCTTCTTAGTTGACATCCACCTTTGAGATTAGACTCTTTTCCCTTGTAAGTGCAGATCTAGCTATATTGCCATTCTTCCTTCACCAGCTCAAAAATAACCTAGCAGCTGCATAGGAGCTGGAACCTTCTAATTAGCTCCAAGAAGCTTGAAGAAAGGACATAGCAGATTTTGAGAAAAAAAAAAAGTCAACTGGAGCAATAGATTTTCTGAGTTTTGGACATCTAAAATTAATTTTAGTTCTAATGTTTATGGGCAAGTTGCCATCCTCCTAAGTTGAAATGGCATATGGTCCTTCATGAGGTGCCAGTTGGCAATCTATTACAAGCAGTCTGGTTACCAGAGTCAGTGTAGCTTCTTTACCACTAATGGCTGATTCTCAGCTGGACAGTGAAAGATAAAGTGAGGGATAAATGCTGAGGGGGGAAAAAAAAAGACAATTTTTAAAAAGTGTTTAAGAGCTGACTACAGCACCTTTGCAGATGTTAGGGATTATTCTATGCTAAGTTATCTCTTAAGAGAGGTTTAAAGTTCAGATACTTCAGTCATGTTAAAAAAAAATCATTACTTCACATATTTTGAAAAAAAAGTATACCTAACTGTTGACTGTGTGTGGTTGACCCTCTATAATAATACCTCTGTGTTTCTCAACAAAAAACAGTCTTTTGAATGATCTGCCCTTGTGTTTAGAATGGGCTGTTTATTTAAACTGTAGTGTTTTTAAAGCAGGAAACAGGCAAAATGAAGATTATGCATTGATGTATTAAAGTGAAGTTTATTTTTTCAAAATAAATAAAATGGAAAGACTGACAGAACAGAGTACCATACTGTAAGAAGAAAGCTGTGACAAACATGTGGAGTCTGTACTGAATGAAAAAAAATTCATTGGAGCACTGTAAAATTCTTCTGAACCTCCATGTCTGTATAGGACTTAATGTCTGTTTCTGACTCTTTGTTGGTGGCTGCTTTTTTGAAAGAGAAAGATTCTGTTTTATGTTTAGGACAAAATATATAAGCTCATTTGTCTCTATCAACATTCCTTCTAACACTGATATTTTAATGTATTGTTACACCTTTTTATCCTCCTCTGCAATTTTCTATACTTGCCTACATCATCATTAGATTAATGCTGCATTAGTAAATATGACAGGAGATTTGCAATAAATACCACCCAGCTGTGTGTACCTGTGTTTGAGTTTGTGAGTGTGTCGTAGCCTTTTCCTGCAAATTAAAAAAAAAAAACAAAACACCCTCAAACAAAAAAAAAACAAACAAAGAACCCAAACAAAAGAAATACATTTTGTGAGCTCAAGGAAAATTGGACTCCTTTAAGCTTTTCACTAACTATCCACTCTGAGTTTATTCCACATTGTTCTATCTGAGTAACTGCTTTCATGCTAGAATAAATGAATGCAGTATGCCCCTCCCAAAATTGCCTTTTCTATTTCTATTTAAAACACAGCTGTGCGTGATTTGTCCCTGTTACAATAGATCAGTGTCCAGGTCACAGAATCACGGAATCATTTATGTTGGGAAAGACCTTCCCAGATCATTGAGTCTAACCTTTGACCAACCTCCACCTTGTCCACTAGACCGTGGCACAAAGTGTCACATCCAGTTTTTTTTCGAATGCCTCCCGAAATGGTGACTCCTCCCTGGGCAGTCCATTCCAACCTATCTGTGTGTTAACTATTTGATTTCAAATTGCTAACAGAAAGAGACCATATTCAGTAGCAGGAGAGTCAAATTATAAAATACTTACAAAACTTCTACTGAGATTGGTGAAAAGAAGGAATCCATATTCCCTGCTCCAAACTCTTGCCTATATTCCTCATTTCTTTATGCTTGAACTTCTGGTTACCTGACTACTGGGCTGAAGTGGTGCTGGAAAAACATCTGACCTTCTTATGACATGTGCTTGAGTACAAATTGCCTCTTACTGTAGCGGGGATGTTTTGGGGAATTTGTGGATGCTTTAAAAATGGTGATAAAACTCTAAGGAGAGAGAAATCTCATGACACTGCAAAAGCTATGATGAGGATATTCTTAGGTCAAATTTCAGCAGTTTTGGTGTGGTAGATACCTCAAATTCCAAGAATTTTTGTTGTTCTAAATAAGATATATGGAGTTTTAGTTTGATGCCTTAATTACCTGTAAAATAATTGTGTTAGGAAGCTGTTGTACTCACCAAGAAAAATTTGAGCTCATAAATTTAAAACACTGAAAAAATACAGAGAGCTTCTCATGCAAAGATTAAAACATTACTCTTGGGATATTTATGAAGTAGAATGTTTCCTATGTTCTTGAAAGGTGTTTTGTACTATAAATATGTTAGAATCATCTCAGAATTTTCCTTCTATTCTGCTTGATCATCAATTGCAGGAATCTTTGATTCACATAATTTTATTCCTACAATTTTTAATTTTTTATTCCTGCTAACCTCTGAACACAACGCCATTCTGATTCCCAAGGACCTGATTTGGTTTGTTCTATCATCAGGTAGTGTTTCGAAAGACAGTCTGACCTACAGCATTTCCACAGTAATATCAGACATATTTGTGACTTGTGTGGGTCTGGTCAGTTCAGGGATTGTGCTGTTACTGATCTCAATGGATATTTTTCACATATCTGACTGTTTTGTGAACCCAGTAACCCAGTCTTTACAAATGTTTTTAGAATCTTACTGTTGTTTCCAGTGTCAGGAAATAGACTTCACACTTACACCTTTCATCTGTAATGTGGTTTGGCTGATGATGTATCATTACATATTATTCTCATGTATGTTTTAGACTATTGTGTGACACTACTTATTGGACACATTAAATAACAAAGACAATGTGATCAATATGTGCATGAACTATTTTATGGATGGAAAGCATGGTTCTGCTAATAAAATCAGCTGTCCTGTCTGCTGTGATGCACTGCCCTCTTAGGCAACTTCTTTGGCATGTGTTGTTGTGCCCCCCAGCTCACATTTAAGAAATATGTCTTTTGTCAATGTAGATCCTTCTATTTAACTCAATATTTAACCATACAGCACTATGACCATTATGCAGGAATGTAATAACACTCTAAAAGAGAAAAAGATTATTTCTTCCAGTCAGTTGCAAGGTTACACACACAAATGTGATCTTGTCTTGGTTTTGTGAGCCATGCTCACTTTTCAAGTACTTGAAAGAGCTATACTCTTTAAGTACAAGCCACCTGAGCACTGTACTACAAGTGAAAATGTCTAATGGACAACCATGACATCTATTGTCCACGATGATCTTGTTGACAGGATGAATGTGAACAGAAGACTAAAAGGCAGTGTCTTGTGGGAATGCCAAATAAAAGCTATCTGGGTGTAATTGATGCTTGGGTAGAGTTAAACGTGAGTGTTAAATGGGAGCTCCATTCAAAGGCCTTTCTTTTTTTGGGTCTTGATTGAAAACTCTCCTGTTCATGAAATAGAGAGGTTACAGTGTGTATGTATGTCTGAGGGTTTTTTGTTTGTTTGTTTGTTTGTTTGTTTTTTCTGTGTTTTGGGGTTTTTTTTGGGAGGGGGGTTGTTTGTGTTTTTTTTTGTGTTGTTTGTTTGTTTGTTTGTTTGTTTGTTTGTTTGTTTTGGGGTTTTTCTTTGTTTGTTTTGTTTTTGTTTTTGGTTTGGGTTTTTTTGGCCCTTTATGGCTAATATTTGATATGATACATAAAGCATGAAAGGATTCTACCTAAAGGGATAAAGTGACAAGAACAGTGTTCTCCATACCCATACTGAGAAGGAAAATCTTTTCCTAGGAAACAGGATGATATTTTATAGCAGTGTAAAGTAAAATGCAGCTTTTAAAATGGGCAGGTATTATGCAATAAATGGGGCAGTTCTAAGAAAAGAATATGTGACTGATATTTGTTCTTCATATAGTTAAATATTGTGACTAGTCTATTAGATTCCCACAGCCAAGGGTTGTAACAAGGAAGATTATTTTTTAGCCTTTGTTATTGGAGATACTAAGTTTGTGTAATTGTTGTTATTATAACTTAAGGGTACAGTTGTGTGGTTAGGCCTTAAGAGCTCTGCTCTGCTACTCCTCACTTCTCCCCCATGTCAGTGTGGCTCTGTCCCCCAGCCTGCAGTCCTGCAGGGTACACTTACTCTGGCAGGAGGTCTCCTCAGGCTGCACTTCCTTCAGGAAACACCCACTTGCTCCAGAGGCGAGATTCTCCATGGACTGCAGCGTTGTCATCTGCTTTGGTGTGAGCCTCTCCACAGGCTGCAGGGAAATACCTGCTCCACTGTGGTCTGCATGGGCTGCAGGGGATTCTCTGCTCAGTGGACACACGGGCTCCACGTCTTTGTTTTCTCACCTTGTTTTCACCATTTTTTTTCTTTTTTTTAAATCCACTATTGCCAAGTTTTGTCCCTTCTTAAGTACATTTCTCCAAAGTGCCCCCCTTGGCTGTGGACTCAGAAGCCCTGGCCGGACGCACAGAGCTCCCCGCAGCCCCCGCTGCTGCCAGAGCCTTTCTTACAAAGATCACAGTTTAGTGAACTCCATGACCTGCAAATTCAACTCTGACACTTTCAGAGGAGAAAGCAGTCTCTTTCGGAAGTAGTCAAACAGTTGGTCAAGGTCATTTCTTCTCCTAAAAGGTACAACTGCGTTCCAGGAAGAATTAACACAGAGAAACCCAATTGCCTGTGAGGCAAAGGAGAAAGGATGGGGCAGTCACAGCACCATTTCCCTGCTCCATAATCAATAAGATCTGACTTTGACGAAGAAATACATTCCTTTTCTTTGAAGGGTATGTGTGGCTTTTACTCACTTTAGAAACCTGCTTAGAGGGAAACAATTCACAGAAACCTGAAACAAAAAAGTTTCATTTTGACTACCTGTCTAGGTTTACTTTGGCTCAAAAATATCTATGTTAAAGACAGTGTAAATCTGGAAAACCTTGCTACCAGCTACAGGAGCCACAGAGGGAGTGAAGCAGCATCAGACAGAAGTGGTCAGCCAGATCTTGACTGACAGATAAAACTGGGTACAGTTTTATTTTGCCTTTTTTTTTTTTTTTTGCACTGGTCACTATTATTCCAAGTATTTCAAGCATTTATTCAAATGAAGATTAAAAAAAAAAATCAGAAAATATCAGGTTGCCTGTAAATTTTAAATTTTTACGTGGCAGTTTTTGCCTGCAACATTCAGAAAGATCCTTCAAAATACAGATTGTGATGGAAATGTGTTATAGTTCGCCTTTCTCTAAATAACACCAACTCCACTATGATTGAACTGACACAATTTTCAGACTGTTGATCCTTTTTTTATTGGCAAAATTTAACCACATTTCTGGTCTTGAAGCATTCAATACTTTCATAGAGTATTTTTGAAAATGAAGTTTAAAAATGTGAATGACCTGAATTGTTCAGACTTAATTCATCTCTTCAGAAACTCTTGGACTTTATCTTCTATTACCAGAGTGCCTTGGGCTTCTGCTTTGTTTGCTAGGTCACATCTTCATGTCATTTTATGAAGATAAAAATACTCCTTGGTGCCATGACCTTCATGTTTTCTCTCTCTTTCAGGGTCTATTTTAATAGACTGTCACATAAACCTTTGTACAGTGAAATTGGTTTTAATGTTAGATGGTGGTTACTTCATCCTCTAATGCAAATTATTATTTTTCCGCTGGACTAGTGAACCCTTTCTTTCAGTAGACCTTTGTATCAGCACATTCTTCCTTCCATGCTTTCAGATAGGAGAGCTATCAAACCTTATCGTCTTTTTTTTCTTTACATCTTTACAAGTCTTGCATGATGCATAGTTCCCTACCCAATTGATTCAGTTTAGCTTATTCTACATTTTATATCAATAAATTCAGTGTATTTGAAATTTTGAAATTATGCTGATGAAACTCTGAATTCTTTAATGGATTGATACTTTAAAACATAAAGAAAGACCTAACATTTTTCCTATTTGAACATCTAAGGACTACATTGTCTTCCTTTTTAATCTAATAATGAAAAAATATTTAATCTGTTTTAATACCTTTTGAGTTTTTTTAATTTTTGATTAATTATTTTAACAGGGAATATGATGAAGAGAAGGAGATGGCAGTGCTAAAGCTTTAGTTGTTTTTGCTAGTGTTTTGGTTTTGTTTTTTTTTTAATTTTCTCCACTGTAGCAGTGTGGCTGAAAATCAGCAACACTAGTGCTTCAGGTTATTGTCAGCTTGTTTATTTGTCTGTGGAAACTCTTGCTGTCAACTTTAATTCTTGTATAGGTGAACTGCTTTCCTACAAAGGTCTTAAGAAATCTTGTTTATGTTTCTAGAATCATGTTTTGTTTTACTAAAGTGCTTAACTATATAATAAACTTCAAAGACATGATCAGTCTATTACATTTATTGATTTCTGTGCTTAAAAAGAAGCCAAGTGTAAGCACCTCATTGAATCTGAACCTGCAGTAGAAATGTTCCTAATACACAGGAGTACCTTTATTTGTCAGGAAATTGGGTTCCATATGGAATTATAGTGATAAGCAATATTTCTGACAAGTAGTAAGTATTCCCTTGCCATTTAGAAGAGTAACCCATACTTAAGCACTTGGTATGCACAAGTGTTTCTTCTTACTGTTTTTATTTTAGAACCACAACATTTTTTGCTGTAGTGCAAAGGTTTTCATTAAAATCAAGTGATTTTGATTGCTTTATATGGGCAAATCCATTGACCTGCAAAGACTAGCTGTGTGTTAATCATCAGGTAAGGAACTGCTGTTTAGTACATGTCAAACAAAGCAAAGTTTTTAGGATTAATGCTCCTTTTTAAAATTCTGAGTACATATGTAGAAGTAAAGTACAAATTGTAAAATGAATGACTAATTCAAATGTCCCAGCACTGAGCAATTACAGGGGAAAAAAAAACCTGTTTAGAGATAGGAAATTTTGTCAATAAACTTCTCGTGAGCTGGGGAATATTAATATCAAGCAAATGAGGGGACTTGGCCAGCTTTATTACAATCAATACGGATTTGTTCATTCACCTTAATGTGAGCTGGAGCATGTCCTACTTCTCGTATCCTGAGTGACAGTGAACCTTTTTAGCTCAGTGCCTGCTGACACTACAGTCATGGGTTTTGGCAGGAAGAATTTTAATGTTCTGTTAAAATACTTTATGGAAAATTAGAATAATCTGAAGTGGATAGTGGAAAACTAACACTTACAAGAACACTGTTTTGCTGTGAAATGCTACAGTTCATGTTTTGGCAGCTAGAAACACAAAAGAAATTGCTGTGGATACTTTTCTATGAGGAAAGAAGTAGAGTAATGGTGCATTACATGAAAGACCAAATCTAGTTCAAGGACTGTTTGTGTCATTTGGAGAGTAAAAGGATTTAGTGAGTTAAAAGTAGAACAGGCATGTTGTACAGAAAAGAAATTCTTGGTAATTGAAGTAGCTGTCATTAGTTGTCAAAGTGATTTTAAAATCTATTTCTCATTTGTCTCCTACAGACCTTTTAAATACTGAACAACACAGATTTAGAAATGGTTGATGTATCTTGAGCCCCAAATTAGTAGACAACTGTTTTCTGCAAAGCTTAAAGTTTCTACTATTTAAAAAGCATCAATGACACTGTTTAGTTTCATTTAAGAAACAGTAACAATTGGGCAATAAATTCTATGACATGAACAAGATGGCTAATTTATCAGTGGTCTTTATCTTTGAATTTGGGCACACTGTTGCTTTGAGAAAACATGTAAGAGGAAGATGAAAGAGTCAACTGATATTGTTTTAAAGAAATTTAAACCACTAATTATTTAGAAGCAGTCTAATTTTTTATGACTGAGCTTAAAAGAAGAGAACTGTATTAATTTTACATTAAATATTTATTTTTCTTTAACTCTTTAGCTTCCAAATTTAAAGGAGGATTTATCTTCTATCCTATCTAAATGAGAGCCAGTTAAGGGATTTATTTGTATGCAATATGTGTGTGTTATTTAAGCAGAAATTGCCAGTGATTCTTTTATTTCAATGCATTGTATGTTTTCCCTCTATCTTCTAAGCACTAATCTGAGAGCTTTATCTGTCCAATTTTGTAAATTAAGCAGATGTCATAAAATGCAAATCTAATGCAATAGCCAAGTGTTTGCTATAATAAAAATGTAAAAAACCCCAAACCTAAAACACAAAAATAGCCTTGGAGTTTTTTTTACTCTTGAGTTCAGTATTACACTGCAGCAGTAGATGTAACTATGCACAGTTCAAAATGAACAATTTTCCATCAATTTTATATATTGTACTTCCGTGATTATCCCTTTGTATTTCTGAGCAGATAATGAGATATTATGTATTGCTTGCCTTGAATATTTTCAATGCAACAGTAATGATTTAAGTATTTTAACCAGCATGGCCCATGATAATGTATTCCTGAACTTCTGGCCATTTTTATTTCCTGTACCTGAAGGTTAATTTCAGTTTGCTTTCGCTTTTTCTTTTTTGAATAGAGCAGACACCACTTATTTATGAGGGGAAAATACAATTTTTTTCCCATTCTTTCATGTCCTACCTTTCTTTTGTTTTTAATGTAAAAGAAACTCTAAGTCCACCTGTATTAAGTTGTGAACTGCCATTTTTATAGTGATCTGAATTCCTTCTTGTGGACTAGTGCATTCAGACAGGATGAGAGTTTTGTTAGACTAGTCAGAGGAAGGCAAATATCCCTAGGAAAATGCTACCAAGTGTACGTATTTCTCATGCATATCTATATTTTATAAGTCTTCAGTACAGTAAAAATTATACTTTCTGAAGTTGTTGATCAACTTGGTAAATTTAAAAAGGTCTTAAATTTATCAATAAAACCCTTTGAGTTCAGCTGGTCATTATAAAATTCTGGAAATTATGGTTAATAAAATCACTAATTATGTGAAAAAAAGCTTAATTAATTTGGTGCTTTGATGAAGTCATTTCTTCGATTTTTAAGAAGACTCAACCAAGGCACCTGATGTTCAGTTAGAAAACCCCAGAGGAAAATCTAATGTAGAAAACTGGAAATGGGGTATGGAGGTTTTCAAAGAGAATAGATTATCATGTTTGATTTGTAGTAGAAGATTATTAAATAAGTGGAAAATAGCATGTATGGAACTAATTTCTGTGAAGTATGAAATGTCTGAAAAATAGAAAATAATGCTCAAACCACTTCATTTTATACTTTCAATGAAATGCATTTTAAAGGAATCTTAGCCAGCCATATAGTTATCCTGTGTTATTTTTTTCAGTGTTAATGTTAATGTTCAATGATCAGTTGGTGTGAATAGTCACCAGGAGATGGCAAACTCATTTTTGCTTCTGAGTAGAGTTTTTGATCACTGAGCACTGTTGCAATATTTGGATGGGTGAAAACTTGACAGTTTCGGTGGTAAAAGGTTGCAAGTGGTAAAAAGTCAAAAAAAACCCAACAAACAAACAAAAAAACCCAACAAAAAACGAAACAAAAAAAAAAAACCAAAAAACAAACAAAAGCCCAAAAACCAAAAACTAAAAAAACCCCCCAACATAATGAAAGTACAAGTAACTTTCATAATCCCTGCAATAATTTTCATAGGGACACCCCAAACTTTTTAATGTTGCTCTTTAAATGTTGCTGTAGCATTCTGTAGAGACAGGAGTATAGAAACATGTTAGAGCAGCTACCAAAAGGATAAAAAAAGGGTATCTGAATGACATGCCAAGACCATCCTAAATGTCTGAGGAGAAATATTCATTTGAACCCAGCTACCATTAAAATATTAATGCCTTCTGTTTTGTGGGGATAAATGCATTAGCAATTGTGAAGTGCATTAATACCACAGTAAGGAAAGCTCATGTAATGTCTTGTGGAAGATTAAAGTATCTCTCCTAGTAAACATCTAATGTCTGAAACTGAAATAAGTAGTCTAAATATCAGACAAATTATAAGCTTAATTAAAATATTTAGAAAGTTTATTCTCTGGACAAATTTCAGCTTAAGCTATTTCATTCCATTTACAGCCATGGTACTGCACATGAAGAACTTTGAAGGATATGAAGAAACGGAAGAAGTACTGTTACTCAGGATATAGTTATCTGAGAAGCTATTTACAGTTTTCTGAAATTCATTTTTCCCTACAGAAATGTGCTAAGGGGAATCTAGTCTTGCTTCTTTTGTTCAATTTTTTCTTTATTGAATTATAATTGTGAAAGGACTGCAATAACAAATAGTTCAAGTTGAATGGGAGACCTTAGACATTCAGTACTGCTTTATGTCATTTTCGATTGGAATGACTGCATAGGTAACGAAACAGATTATTTAATGGAAATTCTTCTCATTTGCCCATGCATCAAGAAAATGTTAAACACAGATATTACAAAGTAATCGGATTTACTGACAAAAAAAGTTGTTCAGGGGTAGTGGATAATGGGTATAAGATGAAGAGAAAAAAGCCATCAGCAGCTTGCTAACTTACATTGTTGATGAAAAGTGCATGCTGTGACAACAAATTCTGTTGTTGCAGTTCAGACTATATGAAATATGTAGTACTTCACTTCTAAGCAGCTTTCAAAGGGTTTGCATGTCAATTAGGTAGCTTATTGCCTTTTATGACACTTCTATACAGCCTTGCTCAACAAAAAATTTATTAAAAGTATTAACATTCCTTTTAAGGTTCCAAATTGATGGGAAATGAAGGGGTGGTGGTTTTCTTTTCACATTGGTATTTCCTTTTTTTTTTGATTTGTAATACTCTGAAGCTGTGTTTCTTTATAATTGCAGTTATTCAACACATGAACATTCATACACACACATCTATATTTTGACACATAGATGCCTAATAATATAGTCTACATTTCATTAGTTTCTCTAACTTACTTGTTTTCAAGGAGTCTGAGTTCCACTTTCCTTTGTCAGGGTCTACTATTCGAGTAGCTGGAGAGGTTTAGCTTGAACCTGTTCCACATCTTGTCCTGTGTTGCTGATTATTTTCAAGACATGTTTGGTGTGGCAATTTCTTTCACGGCCTTTTACCAATCCTGTTCTGTGTAATACTTTTCTCAGTGATCTGGATGAGTGGATCAAGGGCACTCTCCCTCAGTAAGTTTGCAGGGGATACCAAGTTGACTGGCAGTGTTGATCTGCTGGAGGGTAGGAAAGCTTTTCAGAGAAATCCAGACAGGCTGGATCAATGGACTGAGGCCAATTGTGTGAGGTTCAATGAGGCCAAGTGCTGGGTCCTGCACTTGGGTCACAACAACCCCATGCAGCACTACAGTCTGGGGGCAGAGTGACTGGAAATCTGCCCAATGGAAAAGGACTTGGGAGTGCTGGTGGACAGCAAGCTGAACATGAAACAGCAGTGTCCAGATGGCCAAGGAGGCCAATGGCATCCTGGCATGTGGCCAGCAGGACCAGGGCAGTGATTGTCCCTGGGTACTCCGCATTGCTGAGGCTGCACTGAGTGCTCTATCCTGTTCTGCGCCCCTCAATTCAGGAAGCACATTGAGGTGCTGGAGCATGCCCAGAGAAGGGCAACAAAGGTGGTGAAAGGGCTGGAGTAGAAGTGAGGAGTGACTGAGGGAGCTGGGGTTGTTTAGCCTGGAGAAAAGACGCTTCAAAGGGGGACCTTATTTCTCTCTACAACTACCTGAAAGGAGCTTGTAGTGAGATTGGGGTCAGGCTCTTCTCCCAGGTAACAAGAAACAGGACAAGAGGAAACAACCTCAAGTTGCACCTGGGAAGGTTTGAACTGGATAATAGGAAAAAATTTCTTTACAGAAAGGGTTGTCAAGCACTTGAACAGACTGCTAAGGGAACTGAAAGTATTTAAAAGGTGTATTGATATGGCACTTAGGGACATGGTTTAGTGGTGGATTTATCAGTGTTATGTTAGTGGTTGGACTTGATGATCACTGAGGTCTTTTCTAACCTAAATGATTTTGTGATTCTGCATTGTGTATCTCAAATAAGCTTTTGAGCTGCTGTGTAATCACTGCAGATGCCAGCTATCTACTCAAGTACAATACTTGAGTACACTAGGAGCTGGTCTGCATCTTCTGGTGTATTACATCCTATCCCTAGCCCTAGGGACGTTTTAATCTAAGTTAAGGAGAGATGTGTTAAGCATGTGTTAGCTGTTGCCTTGCAGTTGCATACAGCTTACAATAAATATATCTGACGTCTTTTTCTTTACTATACAGTTGGTATTTAAAAGCCAAAGCAAAGCTTTGTTTCAGTTCCATGGTAAGTAGGTCTGAAAATAGAGAGGCATTTGGGTGACTGGATTCTATTTTCAGCTGGCTTGGCTTTGAGTGCCAAAGGAGGATTTCTGCTCTGATTCATATTGTAAAGAAGAGGATGAAGTTATATTTCATGATAGAAATCTTTTCACTCTGCCTTCCCCTGAAAGTAGAAATAGGCAGATACTTATAGGCTGAGGAAGAGAGAACCCAGCAACTAAGAAATGACATAGTGGCTGCCAGTATGAAGCATCTAATTCAAGAGTTTTGGCTTTGCCTTTCTCTTAGGAGACATGAAAATGACAAGTATTTAGGGAGAACCTCTCCAATCTTTTGTCTTCTTGTCCCTGGATATGAAATAAATGAATTAAAGTTGCACTGTGGAGAGGAAATAAGTTCTGCACTAGCGAAACTCTGAATTACTGACTCTTAGACTTTCTCTAGATAGAGATGTGCCATGTGCCTTCTGGCTATAGAAGGCAGAGGGAGCAACATTACACAAGACATTGGTAATGTCTTGCAGGTTTTTTTTATTGGTCACAATATGCATGGTTTATTTAAATCAGATAAAATGGTATATTCAGTCTAAAGGCACCAAATCCTAGGCTTCCCCAGTATATAAAAGCTTAGAGAATTCAATTTTTATTTACTCACCTTACATCATATCATTGAATGTTGTGAACAGGCAGCATACTAAGGCTCTAAAGTTATTAATAACATCAAAAGTGGGGCAACTACTCACTGGCTCACACCTGATTTTAAGGGTTTAGGACTATTATATTGGAAGCTCATGAGCATTGTAAGGGAGGAAAGTGTTTTTAAAGTTTTGGAAAATCTGGTGTATATATATATATATGTTTCAGTTTTGAAGTATGTTCACAGGATAGGCCACACATTAATTTTCAGGGAATATTTTAGTACTTTGAGTCTGAAATTACGTATCTGTCATCAGGGGTGGAAGAACAGTTTTGGGTTTTTTTAAAGTTCAGGAGTTTTTTTGAAGAAAATTTCTAAATTATGGTACAGACCTACAGAAGATTACTAAAAACAATTAAAATTCTTATTTTCAGAAGAGAATATATTTTTTAGTAAAAATTTTTAAAAATTCATACTCTCTCCATTATTGGTGTTCTTGATCAGCAGGAAACTGGCAACTTTAAGTATTTCAGTTGAAGTGCATGTATTGAAAATAAATGGTATGAGAATTTATTGGAGAACTTACACAAAAGAAGTATTAATTAGTTTATATAGAAGGTTTTTTTAGCTAGACCAGTAGTACTGAAAACTAAAATACCAGTTGGCTCTCAATGTGGTAGTGAAATCTATCTTTGGCTTAAGGCTATCTTTTTTTTTTTTTTTTGGTGTATGG
>VXBX01001681.1:129158-151246 GCA_013400415.1 Scytalopus superciliaris
GTTTGTTTGTTTGTTTGGTTTTTTTTGTTTTGTTTTTTTTTGTTGTTCTTGTGTTTTTTTGTCTGTTTGTTTGGTTTGGTTTGGTTTGGTTTGGTTTGGTTTGGTTTGGTTTGGTTTTTTTGAAAGATCATGTTTAATTGTGCTTGTCCAGCCAAAGAAAGATGTTTAGTTACTTCATTCCATTATTTAATCAGTTGCTTCTGGCCTTACGTTTGTTTTGAAGCTTTACTCTCCTCAGAGATTTGTTCTTTCAGAATTCTAGATAAAGTACTTTCTCGTTATCTTTTTCAAATTTCTTACTGTTTCTTTTTGCTTGTTTGTTCTGCAGAAAGTTTAAACATTTAAACTTTTTTCTAAACCTAGCGTTAGAAACTTTGGCTTGTATGGTTCAGGAATTACTGTGTTTATAGTACTTTCTACAGACTGGCAGGCAAAATAAAACCCATATAAAATGTAGTAACACAACATTATCATGGCAACTCCCTTGACACTGTGAGTCGGGGGCTATTAATTCTCACTATTGAAATTACATGAAAGCTTTAGCAAAACATAGGAGATCCCCTAAACTGTGGATGTCCTAGCTATTAATGAAAGAAAAGCCATGTATCATCTCTTCCCAGGCAAATGTTGCCCATTTTGTGTACACTAGAATTTGTTTAACTTGATTTCTGCAACTTTTGAAAGATTTGAATATTTCAGCATTGCTATGTAGTTCTCAGGACAGAAATTGTCAGGGAGCAGCTACATAGGGAGGGGCGAGGGGGGAAGGGGGGTGAGTTGAGAGCCAAGGGTGATCAAAGTGCAAGCTTTGCCCTCGCTGAGAAGGCACAAGCTGGGTGAGCAGAGCCAAGGGGTGGTAGGAACCATGTACAGCCCTGTGAAAGTTCGGGTTGGCTCTCTGCCAACAGCCAAACCTCACAAGAAAGATTCCCCCCTCCCTCTCCCGAAATGGCAAAAAGCAGCAAGAGAAAAATTGAAGAAATATATATGTTTACATATATTAAATTTATATAGGTACAATGAGACAGGGACCCCCAAACCACCCCAATAAGGGACAAGGGGAAGGGAAAGGGGAGAGGGAGACAAAATAGGGAAAATAAGACAAGCAAATATATACAATCTAAATTCAGAAATTAACTCAGTAAGTAACAAATGCAATAGTAAACTCACTACTTTCCTTAGAAAAGCAGATTCTTAACCTTCGCCGCCGACCCAGGCAAACAGCCCTCAGAGCAGGCCTCGCTAACACAGATAAGCTAGGCCTAAACACCGAGAGCCTGTCACCAAGCTAACCCATGAAGGAAAAGAAAGCAAAAGCGCAAGAACACCTCCCCCTTCGGCTTATGTACACCTGATTATGTAAAGAGATGGGATGGAATACTTCCTAGATTTTGACCCTGGTTACTAAGGAAGGCCTACAAAAACAACCCATCACAAGCCCCTGATGAGCTGCCAGATGAGCAGTGTGCACACAGAGACCATGTTAGAGGTGGGCTCGAGGCAGGCAGGCTCTGTGCACCCGGGCAGCAGAGCTTGTAGAGCCCTTGTTTTGGAGCCCAATCCCAGTGCAGCAGGAGACCAAACTGGTACAGGTGGTACATGTGCCAGAGTTCTGACAATGCCCGAGTGTACTCAAGGTCCTGACTGAATAAATGGAAAATAAATAATTTAATAAAGAATACCCAACTGTGCTGATAACTTGGGCCCAGCTTCAATCGCACTTTAATACAGTGAATGCAAAGAAAATTTTAGGTAGTAAGGAGGCAGCCATGTTTATCTCAGACAGCTACTACTGTTAATTAGTAGACATCACTGCAAAATAATTTTAAAAGGGAAACAGACTGTGATTACCATGTGCAAATAAGGTAGGAGAATAATGTAATTAGAAAAAAGCAAGTCCATATTTTCCAGCAGACTGGATGCCTCTTGTCTGTATTACAAAGATAATAAGGCAGTAATGTGGAAGCTGATTGACAGAATGCTTACAAACACTGATCATTGAACTTGAGCTTTTTTTGAAAGAGGTATGTCTGAAATTCAAAATGAACATATAAATAAGAAAAAGCATGTACACAAAGATGTTCCCTGCATGCTTTACAGAAATCATAAACCTTAGACTGAATCTTCATTAGACACACGAGTTCATGTGAATATTATATCCTTTCATTTTCAATTAATGTTGGAAAATCTATTTTAATAATTGTGAAGGAGCAAAGAAATGTGAGTGGCCTTACAATGTGCAGCCTGTAGTTAGTATGACAAAGTTGTGATGGTCCTGCTATTAGTTAAGCTATGTGCTGTCTCTGTATTCCTTTTTGCTTCTCTTTGTAACACCAAATCAACAATGGAATCTTAACAATGATAGATGAAAAAAAGAGCATGCCTACCAAATTACTTATTGCTCCCAATATGCGATTCTGAAAAGTATATGTCACGGTCAGCAACTGTGCTTATGGGAAAACTCTTCCTTTATTTCTGTTCAGTTTGACTTTTCATATGAAGGAAAGACAATTTGATTCCAGACATTTACAGCTCATCTGAAGAAAGACATTTTTCAGATGTTGTTCTTTAATTTAACACCATTAGTTTGTGAAATTGTCTTTGACTTTTTAAGGAAATAATGAGTTGACAAGTCATTATGAAAGAACAATTTCAGTGTTTTTAGCATTTCATCTCCTTTTTCTTTACATTTCTGTACATTTGATAGTGTCTGGAGTTAAGCCAAGTAATGCTTCTTCATATGTTCTTTTCTACCATGGCCATGGGAATTAGAGGTGTCACAGAACGGCCTCCTGTATCTCAGACTTTGAAGCCTCTACACTTATTTTGTGCTGGGAACAGATGAACTGTTCCTGCCCTGTAAAACTTTGGAAAAGAAATAGGTAATGAAGCCCATTGGTAGGAGCAGGTGTTACTGAGCCATGCCCAGATGCAGTCTTTTTGTCCAATTTCACTGTACAAATTCTGTCTTAGGTGTCTCCTACATATTAGTCTTACATATTACATGTTGACATTGAACCCTGTTAGGAAACTGATCACCTCCAGTTGTTGGAGGGTGAGAGAATTGAAAAGGGGAAAGTGCAAGAACATTAATCTTGAGATAAAGACAAGCAAAATGGGTAAAGCAAAAGCTGTATGCACAAGCAAAGCAAAATGAGGAACTAATTCACTGCTTCCAATGGGCAGGCAGATGCTCAGCAGGGCTCTATCACACTTAACAGTTACTGGGGAAGACAAGCACCATAACTCTGAATGTCCTTCCACCATCTTCCCCCAGATTTTATTGCTGTCCATGAACCACAGTATGGAATATCTGTTGGGTCAGTTGGGGTCAGTTGTCCTGGTTGTGTCCTAAGTCCTTTTGCACCCCTACTTTCCTCACTGGACAGGCAGTATGAGCAACGGAGGCAGCCTTGACTCTGTGTAAGCACTGCTCAGCTACAACATCCGTGCATTATCAACACTGTTCTGGCCATAAATCCAAAATACAGCACCATGTGAGCTGCTTTGAAGAAAATTAACTCCGTCCCAGCCAAAACCAGTACTTTGCTCTTATTTCTTTTCCTCTTTTCTTCAATATGCCTTATTTATCACTTCACACTAGAATAAGGGTCAGTATTTTATATATGCAGAGCTTGCTGAAAGAGCAGTCACATGAGAGATATCATTAGAGCAGAGGAACAGTAGATACACTTAAGGAGCACAAATCCTTTGTTCAGGTCTAAGGTACACAAGTTTTGAGCTACACACATTCTGAATTTGTCTTAAATGCACTAATCTTTCAATCAGGTTAAAGAAGATGTATGCTGTCTGTGTAGAAGCAAAGGAGTAGGATTGTAAGTTCCTGATAAGATCATTTCATGACTTTCTAACTGCTGTTTGTGGTTATCAGTAGCCATAACTTCAATGGTTGATACTTGTGATCACCATGAGAAATGTACTTTCTTTGATATATATATATCTCACAGATTTAAAATCTTTTGACCATTGTGGTCAAAGTTCACTTAAGAAAATATAATCTGTTACTATAAGGCATTAAACCACTGAATATTGTACACTTAGTTGTCTGAAATACATGTCAGAAAAAAATCTTTTAAATTCGATGCATTTTAATAGTGAGAAAAAGTTTGGATACTGAGCATCAATTCAGATATGTAATGCCAGACTCAAAACTGAAGGAAAATTTTATTATATTCATCTTAGGAAGCATACAATGCGTTTCAGAATTATCAGAGAAGAGTGTACCATGATTTCCCTATCAGATCCTAACATATGGCTGGGAAAACTGGCATTCCATTTGTTCTCAGTATCTATCACACTGTCTACTGAAGTGCAATGATAATGAATGCTGTAGCTTGCGTTCTTTTGGGGGTTTGTCTATTGAAGATACTGTTCTAAAACTACCATCTGGGACAAAAAAGAATACTTTGATAGCTCAGGTCTTTCAAAGCAAAACAAAATCCCACGTATTAAACTCTGCAAGTGCAGTTCAGTTAAAGGTGTGTTTGCTTAATTAATGGATAAATTATTGTTTTTCCTGCTCTGTTCATGATGAATGATGAAGTTTTACCATTTTAAGGAATGCTTGCATTTTTTTTAAAGCACTCCTTTGAGAAAAACCCACAAACAAATTTCTTAACTGAAAACCAAGAGAATAGTATTCCAATTGTTTTCTACTTCCCTGAAATGGCTTTCCAAGACTAAAAACTTGGTAATATCTCTAAAACATGTCCATAATTATATGCTGCCATGATAGATGCTGGGAGAAAGAATCAAAGCTTTTCAAAAACAATAAATAATCTGAGAGAGGGCACAGTCAGTGTTGAAACAGTAGAAACTGAATTGACTATAAATGAAGACTAAAACACTGAAAACATTATTTTTTTTCCCTATGTTATCTGAGGATGCATCTATTTACATTGCAGGTACTTGACATATATTTAAATAGCAGCAAATACTTAGGTTCTTTGGAAAGATTTGGGTGAGAGAGTGAAACTGGTCCAGGCAGGATGGTCTGTGATCCTTACTCACAGTGACTAACACTGGGTTTGTGATATGTTGTTGATGCAGCTTCTGGACACAAATTTTCCATGGAAAGATGTACCAGGGTATGCTCGTAGCTGTTCAGAATCAGTAGGATGTGCATAGGGTTTGCTAATCTCCACCATCATCTGGAAACCTTTGAAGCCACCACAGTGAGGACTGAAGGTCCTGCAGGTTTTACAGTTGTACCAGCTGAGCTACCAAAATTTCTTTTTTTGTAGGACAGCACTAAGCATCTGGGAAGGAAAGCAGAAGCTGAGACAACTGTTGGGTTGGACTAGAGAGAGCCATTAAATAGGACTATTTTTCAGTCAATTTGTACTCCTTGTGCTTCAGAAAGATCTACTTTCTAAATAGGCTTTTGGGCTTATGAAATACCACACTGCATACCTGCAGTTCATTTCATGGGGTGTGGTGGGAAGTGGGTGTCAGCTAAGACACATGCAGATTACAGTAGGCATGTTGAAAAAATCCCTCTTTTGATGTATGCATCTGTTTTAAAGTTTATCATGTAATGCTTGGGTTTCTTCTGTTTTTGTTTTTCCCTGAAGTCATTGATTTCTGTGCCATGGATAGGAGATTAGCAAATACTGCTCCACTGTAGATCACATATACTATGTCTGCCTGTTCTTGTGTGAGGGCAGGTTTAAGTCTCTACAAAATATATGGAGTGTGGTCTTCATCACAAAAAGGGGTGATGCAATCAAGTAAGACTTTCTGACCTTTATGAAGAATTTGATAAATTTTTCTATAGTACAGAAAAAAAATCAAGGGTTTTTAGGATATATTTACAGAGTGTAAATCTAGCAAAAATTTAAAACTCAGACAAAAACATTTTTGTTTCTTAAATAATATTTCCATAGAAGAGTTTCCAGGTTTTTGTTCTCATCCACATATACTTTTGACACCTACATACAGCATTAGTCTTCAAACTCTCCATAAAATATTCTGATTCTTGTCACAGTCTGTATTTTATTATGTACTTGGCCTGTGTGCTGTGGGCATCATTAGGGCATCCTTCCAGTAAAAGCATAATCCTGTAAAATGGGAAGAAAGAATTGTTTTAAAAANAAAAAAAGGATAAATAATACCTGACACTGACTTTTCAAAATTGTTAGTTCATGGTTAATAAATGTAATATCCCTGCTTCTACATATCTTTTACTTTTCATTCGTGCATTTTTTCTTTTTTTTTTCAGATTAATATTTTTTATCTCAAAAGTGCTTATGCTTCAGTAAGTGCTATCCTTCATTTTTGTGTCTGTCTGAAGCCAATATATAAAGACAAAGTTAGCATTAAGGTGTTCCTTTTGGCCCAGGTGGTTTGCCAGTAGGAAAGCCTTGCCAGCTTCTTTTTATTTGGGGAGAAGAAATTTGTGATAGAGGTGCTTTGTTACTGGTTTGTCTGTTTTTTGTCACAGAAACCTCTTGACTTTCTGAAAAATGGGCATAGTCTTACTTTGCTGAACATAGTAAGAAGTTGCTGCAGAGGTTTTTCTGTCTACCTTTCCATCACTGTAATAGTTCACAAAACTCTACTCGACTAATATTTGTATTTTTTTGCTGACTTTCTCATTGCTTTCTGTAGATGAAAGGTGCTTCTGATAATGCCAGTTTGAGCCAAACATTCCTCCTATATTTCTAACCATTTGTCAGAATTCTTCAAAAAGATGATGATCAGTCTTAGATTCAGTGTAATGTCAGTGGGCAATAGATTCAGTGGACATATTCCTCTGGTTTTTTTTGATACCTTTTTCTTTGATGAGTGGCAAATGCCTGCATTTATTTTCATTAATTACATATAGATACAAATATGGATATTCAGAAATATAAGGAAGGAGTGTTTGGGTATGTAGGTCCACAAATAAATAATTGACTTTGCTAATGACACAGAAGGCTATTACTGTCACCCTAGGACAATATCTCATTCATATACTTCCATAAAATAGGAAACATCTGTGTTGTGTTTCTTCCAGTAGAAGAACAAAATATTCCAACTGTTATGTACATCTGGTGCTCCTTTCCAGCGTTATGTATCATATAATTTGTGGCAAAATCCCCAAAGTTTTTCATTTTCTTTTCTCTCTCTAATTTCTATTCTCTCTGTACAATTAACTTCTATACTGCTATTCTTGCCATCACCAAATCAGACTTTCTGCTTTGAACAGATAATGGACATCATCAGCAAAGTCATGAAAAACTCTAAGACAAGTAAAGCAGTTACAGTTGAAAATATTTTTGATCTGAACTAAACAGTCATGAAAAAATTTAGAATTCTGTGCACTGACCACAGTGATATCTGTATAGCTGTGTTAAATCTGTCATAATACACCTCTTAAAGCCTCTTCATAACTTCAAATTCCATTCAGATCCCCTTCCCCCCCCCTTTAGAGTCCACAACTTATTTTTTTTGATACTAACAATTTTTTGTACCTAAAAAATGTACCTGCTCATGAAATTTTCCCCAAAAATTCCAAGTTTTGTAAGTTGAGCACTTGCAGTACAATTCTGGAGCAGGTCTGACTCGAATGACTCATGTAGCTGGAACTGGTTTGAATCAAGAGTTGAGTAGTTCTTAATCAGGGACAAACAATTCTGGTGAAACTTAGATTTTTAGAGGTGTAAGTTCAATTACAAAGACTAAACATTCCTTGGTAATGTGAAGATGCCTTGTTTTGCCACGGGCAGTTACTGTTTTCTGTGAATCTCTCTGGGGTCACATTTGTAGGATCCTTTGTTGAAGAACAGGGCTGGCAAAAATATTGCAATTAAACTCTAACCTTTCCGATCCCAAGCCACAAACCAAAATTGGAAAAAAAAAAAAAAAAAAAGTCCTTCTGTCATAACAAGCAGGGGGAAAAAACAGCTGCGTAGTGTGGAGTGAGTAGCGTGAATGCAGTGACAATTTATGACAGGTGTAGCTGAAGCACAATGGTGATAAAAATGGGACTTTTAGTGTCTAGTGTGAAAGAAAAGTTAATTAACTTCTGCAAAGTGGAACTAGTTCAAGTTGAAAACAGATGCACATCAGTTTCCTGCATGTATTCAGCTAAGTATAACCTTATGCTCAAAGGCAGTTACTCATAATTGATTCTCTAGATCATAGTACATTCCTAGAAGCCTTATGCAAGTGTGCTATAGCTTGTGTAGGATGCTTATTTCATTATACCTACCAACTCAAATGTTTATTAGAGCCTAAGTGTCTTGGGAAGTTTGTGACATCATTGTTAGGAATCAGTTTTTGCACACCTCAGCTTATTGCATGTACTTGAAGAATCAACACAGCTTCTCATGGCTATTAGTATTTAGAATTCTGCAGTGCTTTCTCTTTTAAATTGTACTGAAGAGTGACTGTACAAGCAACGGCTTGTCTTGTAAAGACTAAGTAATATTAAGTGGACAAATGTAAAGCAATACTAATGTTTTGTATTCCCTAGTGAGGAAGTTAATAGAAAGAGTTTCAAGGAAATCTGTTCTCAAATGGCTTGTGGAATTAAAGTAAACTCTCTTGCATCTCTCTACAAAAAAATGTCCTCTGTTACAGCAAAGCAATAATATTCTTCAGTAAATGCCATGACATGTTCTTTCCTTTGTAGTTTTCACTGCTTGAGTTGTTTGCTGCTACTGTCAACTACCATTGTTATGAATCATTTCTGTTTCTTTTTCCTAAGTTATTCTCAATTCAGTTGTCTTCTTAACAGAAAATAAGAGCCTTAACAATAGAAAATTAAATGCTATTCTGTCAGGACTTGTAAAACAATATATCTCCATTTTATTTTGTCTCCGTGTATATTTTTCCTTTTCTTTTAAAGTTCCCATCCCCTTTGTCAAAAAGATATTTAAAGCTCCTCTGGCCTGTACAACTATGAAATGTAAAATTTAATGATATAAAATTATTTTTAAATTTAGCAAGAAAGCTGCAGCCCTTTATTTCTGTGTGTCTCTTGTTCACTTCTCTAAAATATTATTTATTTGTTCTGAATTTTTACTGTTTTTTGATGCTGATATTTTTTGAGAGTGTGTTTCCATTTGGAAGATCTGTGTAGGGTGAATACATTGACAGCTTATGACTGTTCATGCATAAAATGGTGACATAATGTATCAAAGCCTAGACATTTCTAAAGCAAAGTGTGAAAAGGAGATGGATAGACCAATTAGATCTGTGATTTCTTACAGTCTGAAGACTTAAGGAGACTGTTGTCTTTCAGTGCCTTTTGTTTAATATATGTAAAGTAGAGCACAGCTACCAGAAAATTATTTCCTCAGTATGATGAGGAGAACCAAATCAAATGCTTGGCATTAGCAAAATGAACAAATTTGAGGATCAGAAGACCCATAGCAAAACTCTTCAAGATCAGCTCAGCAAGGTGCTTCACATGCCATTGAAGCTTTTTGCATTAATCCACTCTCTGGTTCAATTTTATCATGTTTTACAGGGTGAAGAAAGAAGAAGTATGTTGCTTGTTGAGAAAGTAAGATTTTTTTGAGGTAAAAATAGGCTATACTCCTTCTTCTAGGGAAAAGTAGACTTCCTCTGCCATATTTTTCAGTCATGCTCAGGAACACTGGACCTTTTCAGTGCTAAGTGCTAAAATTTTCTTTAGAAAACCACTTTATTATCCTTGTCATTAATGCCTGTCCAGATCTCTACCAATGCCAACGTTTTGCCATCTGTTCACAAATACTTGTGGAACAAATATGTGCAAAGACTTATCTACACCTACAGTTTTCCACGTAGGAAAAGACTGACATACAGACTTCGCCTTATGTGAAGGCCCCCATGGCTGTTATATTTCAAGATAAAATAATATTCAGGTATCTGAATAAGAGATCTAAATGAGGAAAACCTTCAAAATGCGCTCTTGCTTGGACATTAGTCCAAGTAAACAAAGTGCAGAGTATCTGTGTTTAATTATGGTAGACAATCAAAAAGCCAAACTTATAAGCATTAGAAAAAGGACATCCTTTCTAATAAATTTTTTTCCTCTGTAAAACAGCCCTATTTATCCTAAGACTGAGCAGTGCTTCTGTAAAATTTGCCAATTTTTTCATTCCCTTCTGAAACATACTGAAAGCAGCATGTAAGCTGATTGAGTGCCTAGACTAACAGTCAGTGATATTCATGAGACCTGCTGTTTCATATGCCTGTCTCCTGACACATGAAACACCTTAATTTGAAACCGTTATTGCCTTACTTAGGAAAGGAGAACTGTGCAAGTACTGGCCTAGGAATTCACAGAACTAGTGAAGCTGTCAAGGTCCAAATGGAACTGATGAGTCCAGAATACTTTTTTCCCATTCATTTTAGATAAAAATGCTTCATGTTACCCTCAAAACTAACTGGATCTATGAGCCTGGTGTGTGAAGTTAAAAGACTAGTGCTGTATAAAACATAACTGCCATCAGACTAGAAATCTAAGCCTCCCCAGAAGCATGTACAATAATAATTTATGCTGAGAACAGTTCAAAATTATGGCTTTTGAAAAGTCAATAATAATCTCATGGAGACAAGACAGGGATAGATGACCTTGAGATAAGGCACGTAATCAGCTTAACTACTGCAGGCTTTGGTTTTATAATCTTTGTTTCTACTCTCATATTACTTTACTGCTTGACTGATGGTGTGCACTGTTGCTCCCTGAAGATATCTATTGTATTCTTTCAGGTTTACCCAGAACACCTCCCACCATCAACTGCAACCTGTTGGAAATTGCTACTATTTTTTTTTTCTGGTCTTTATAGTAAAATTTCTGTAATATAATCAAAGTAAAATCATTTTACTTTTGAGGTAAATTTCTTGCATTGCTATACATAAGGTCACTGGATTTCCACTACCTTGGAATGATTCTTGTAGTACAAATTCTCAAAAAAAAAGATCAGTAGACATTTTCAATACCTTGATACTTTTGTTTTCCCTCTGCAAAGTCAGTAACAGAAAAAAATGGTAACTGAAAAATAATTTGTTTTTAAAAGAAATATCCAAGCTCTCTGCCTTGTATATCCTGTTGGATCCTGTTGGATATATTTGACTGTAATTCAGCAACCAGCCTAACCTGCCAATTTCATACAGAATCCTCACATCTCTACAGACTATGTAAATAAATTCTGATTAATGTCTTCAAGCAGCCAGAGTGGCATTCTTAAAAGTATACAATTTTGGTTGAAATCTATCTCTAAAATCAATGCAAATTTTATCACTAGCTTTAACAGGAATACAGAAGTGAGAGAAGTGTTGAAGTCATGGAAACCAGCTCTTGGACTCCAGAATGGCACAAATAAAGGAAGAAGTGTGTTTTTCATCCAGCCAGCAGTTAGAAGGTTTTAAGTATTCCAGGCAGTACAGGCGGATGTTTAAAAGGCAAAATTCAAAGGAAAAAAGAAACTAAAGCCCTTTGTGGCTACACATCCACTATTAAAGAGCAAAGGTAGCCTGAAGCCAAAAAAAAAGTAAAGCTGTACTAGGTATGTGTGGGTTCTGTGATTTTTTAATTTTTTTCTGCCTTGATGTCTAATGTCTAGATTATGAGCTTATCTGTGTGCTAGTTGTGATAGAAGGACTGGCTAGAATTGCTTTTTCTGAAGAAATAAACAATATGTTTGGGCAATATTAGGAAAAATTATATGAAACTGAGGACCCTGAAATACTTACAGTAAATACTGGGATAAGATTCAGTTCACTCTTCATTAACATCCACCTAGCTGGTGAAACATTTCTTCTGAGGCAGCTGCTTAAATTCTCTGACTAGTCAGTTGTGTAAGCAAGGAACAAGAAACAGATTGTGCCAGCATAAATTTAGGAAAAACTCCTACCCAAGACCTAAAATTTATGAGCAATTCTGATCTCTAAGTAAACTCCATGTTTTTCTGCATCTTTGTATGCTTAATGGAGGTCATGAAATACAGGAAAAAAATTCTGAAACCTAATTTTTTTCAAGAATGTAATATAATTTTTCCTATTTATTAACATCAAATAATACTTACTTAGTTGAAAGTTTGGAGGGTTTAAAATTCCTAGCTACCTACATACCTTGTTACAGTTTGGACCAAAACACTGAATTCATAAAATAAAAGAAATGGAGGAAAACAGCAAAATAAATGGAATTAATAATCAACATACACTTTTGTTTCTGTATGCATTTATTTGTTTGTTTGTTTGTCTGCTTGCTTATTTTCAGGACAAAATGATTGTAAAATGTATGTACACAAAAAAGTGCATCCCCATCTGGAATATAGCACTTCAGGAACACTGCATCCACATGATAAAATTTTGTCTGTCAGCCTATACAGGTCTCTGACATTGTATTTGCATGCAGAACTCTCACTGACATGGTACAGAGTTCAGTGGATGCTTAAAACACTCCAAATATGGGAGTCAAAAAACATGGGGAAGGAACCTGTGTATATTGTGAAAAATGGGACCTGTTGCCAAAACAAAAGATTCAGAAGTCTGTCTTGCTTAATTTTCAGATGGTTTTTTTTGGTCTTTTTTCTTTTGTTTTGTTGAGGGTTTTCTATTTGTGTTTGTTTGGGGTTTTTTTTTTTTTTTTTTTTTTTGTTTTTTTTTTTTTTTTTTTTTTTTTTTTTTGGCTTTTTTTAGGGTTTTTGTTTCGGTTTTTTTTTTTGTTTTAATTTATATGAACACCTGACGAGTCTTGGAGGGACTTGTATATGTAATAGGCAGTGATAAAGCTTGCTATAGACATAGGAAGTGCTTGTACATTATCTCTTATTCTGAATTATGTGGGATTCACTGGAGCCAGTGCAGGTAAGATGTGTACATACTCTGATTTGGGTCTCAAGGAGAAAAACACAGTTGCAAAATAGGAAAGCTAAATTATCCTTATTAGCTGCTGATATTTGCTTTTAATGTAGAGAAAATGAAAGGAAGTGGAAGGTCATGTGATTTTATTTGTGGGTTTCAAGAGTATGTTCTTGAAAAATATTGCTGGAATCAGTAAAATGCATAGAATCATAAAAATACTGAAAAATAAATATTAACAAGTACAGGTACAAAGAGAAGTAGTTCAGTTTTGGACTGCCCTATAAAAGCAACACACACTGAAAGTAACTGAGGTCCAGGCTTGCTAACAGTGGGTGCTATTGTCATTGTGGAAGGAAGAAGGGATGGGTAGGGTAGTAGACAGAGGAGAAGGACAAGGAGGGAGCTTCAAGGAAGTAGCTAAAATCTGATGGGAGGTCCTTGGGGCTGGGAGGACCACTGAAGGTTTCTTGGTTCACAAAGGCCATTGCCATGATACTTAATTAAAGTAACTTATTTTTGCTGAAGTAATGAAACAGTAAAGTCTAAGCTCCCTGTGTGAGCTCTTAAAGCTTGTACATGCTGTAGTTCTTGAGCTGTGATACTTGATGGAGATGCACTATAACTGAGTGAAGCTTTAATTAGCAGTTGACAGTATGTGGCTGGTATGAAAACTCAATTTACACAAACATAATGTAAATAATAATAATAATAATATAAAAGTACCTGAAAAATCCTGTATTATTTGGGTTCTACTCTGTCTTCCAGAATGTCCCCAGGTATTTTTTGGAACACTTAATATTTCTGTAACTAATTCAGTAAGTAAAGCAGAATAAAAAGGATGCATTTCATTGCAGCTTAAATGTTGTTTGATTAATGTGATTAAATATTTAGTGTCAGAATTTTATGTGATACTGTAGGCAAAATTTTGTCTACTATCCATTAAGAAATTAACCTTGGGTATTGTCACCTGAAAAAACTTCATCAAAACATAAACAGTGGAAATTGAATATGTAATGAAATCTGACAACTGAATCGGGCAAACCAGATTTCCTCATAGGAAATCTGAAAACTGAATCTCCTGTCCATGGTCTTGTATTACAGTCCTGTTGATTTGCTGCCTGCAGTGCAATTTATTTAGTCAGAAATAAAGTGTCTTTCATTCCCTTGCTTTTGGGAAAGTAAAAGCATCAATATAGTAAAAAAAAAAAAAAAACAAACCAAAAAGGCTTCAAATACTTGAAGTAAACCAAAAACTGATATTAAAAAGTTCTAAGCTTAAGATGTAGTTCCCAGATAATTGTAGGGTTGTCATAATAGCTTTAACATATAAATGAAAAATATGTGATTCACGCATGAACACAGGAAATGAATTAATGGAGCTGTAACTGCTCAACTGCTAAGTGACAAGATATTATATATGATGGAAGTGTGTTCTAGGAAAATACATATTTTTGATATTACATAACAACAAGACTTATGAGCAACATATGGATTTATATTTTTATTTGGGGACAAAGAACTGCAGAGTATAATGTAAGGTTAACATATTTTTTGTAAAGGACAGTATGTCTATGTTTAAATATTTAATGGAAATATCATTGTTTAAATCCATTATTTTGTGGGTTGGGGGAGGGGGAAACATTTGTTTATTTAATTGACTGAAGCCATATCATTGCAAGTTTGAATATAAAGTTTGAAAACTTTTTATTGTCGGTAAGAAAAAAAGTAGTTTTCACACTTGTGAGGGCTTTTTTTCTGCTAAGTTTAAACGTTTCAAGTGCAATTGGCTAGAACAAAGATTAAGATCATAATTTAAAGAAACTCATCATCTTGAAAATCATTCTGCTTTGTTCAAATGCCAAAGTCCGAGTTAAGAAAGATGGACTTATGTACTGAAAGATGCAATTATTGTCACATATTTCCTTTAAACAGTAATATGAAAGATTTATTTTAAGTGATATAGTAGTTGGTCTATGACTTCTAAAATGAATAAATATGTATCCAGTTTTTATTACTACTTCTATTTGATAACATCTGCAGTTTTGTGAGCAAAGATTAATGATAGATTATTTAAAATAATTAGCTTTGTTGTGTCATGGTTTATGGGGTGATCCAATACAGCATCAGGTTCAGCCCACTGCTTGTGCAGGTAATTCCTTTAGTCAGATTGTCAAGATCAACAATATTATCTGGTTCCTGGACTCCACCATTCCTCTTGGAAACCCAGTTTTATGTGCATGTGTTCATATGCTAATATGCCTATACAGTTTAATTTCTGCTTATTTCAGTGGACTTGGTCAATGAGCTTAACAGATGTCCATATACTAGAGTAACTCTAGTCACAGATACACAGATGCAGGAATTTATGTAAGGATTCCCTTGCTCTAGCAGATGATGACAGAAAAGTGGAGATAATGACCTAGAAGAAAGAGTTTGTAATAGAAACTCAGTTCTCACCTGACTCTGGAGTTTGGAGGTTGCAAGTTTGAAGGTTGGGAGATTTTCCGGTATATTGATATGAGCAAATTATTTAAGGAGGTAGAGAAGACTGCCTTTCCTGTAACACCCTGGTGATGTTTTCAGATGTGTCACAAGTTTTGCAATTTTCATTGTGCTTCAAAGGACTAAGAGGTGCATAACTTTGTAAAATGTTTGATGCGGGGTTGAGTTGTGGATTTATACGAATAGAAACTTGTGGCCCTGTTTCTCCTCCTGCCAACATGCAGAGGCAAAATACTCCTGGATCTAACTGTATTAGTTTTTTTCTATCTCATTGTTTCTCTCCAGACTAACAGGTCTTCCGAGTATGGAGAGACTATTCCATATAACCAATCTAGCATTTGCACTATTGACTCATAGGATAGTCATTCTGTCAGCAAATCTATAACTAAAAAAAGGAAATAAAAGTGAGTTTTAGGTGTCTGCTGTTAGGTAGCTACTGTGCTTTAATAAATGTTGGTTTAACCTATGTTTATATGCACTCTGCAGCTGTACAATGAAGAAAAAATCCAACCAACAAAATAGGAGATAGATAATAAATCTGGGTGGTCAAACTGTTACTGTTACATGCAACTGATGACTGCAATTTCACATCTGCTTCCTCCTTCTTGCCTGTACAAGTAAATCTGTTAATACAAATTTTACATAATTGGAAACACAATTAGAATTTACAATGTATATTTAATTTATTTTAAAAATTATTTTAATAAATGTGTATTTAATTACAATGTATTCTTAATTTAACAGACATTAAGAATTAATTAATCTAATTTTTTTCTTTCCATTTTTACCTATAAATTAATGAAAAGAGAGTTGATTTCCTTGGATAAATACTTGTATCACTGCATATAACAAATCCTACAATGCACTATTAGTTTTTGCCTTATACAAATATTGTTTTCAAGAGTTCCTGTGAATTTTCCACATATAGTGGTAGGTAAGGAAATGAGGTTAGTTCTTTATTTATAATCTTTAATCTGAAAATTCTATTGTTTCTGTTTAAGATGTAGGTATTTTAACTGTCAAGCAGATGGACTCTAGATTTTGAAGTATGGAGTAAGAAAGGTATCAATTCACATCTGTCTTCCTGTGATCAGCATATACTAGTTGAAACAAAAGAATCAAATAAGATGCATTTACCAATGCTGTGAAGCTGTGTTTCTGATAAGAAATCTGTCCAATACATAATACTTTCAATCATCATTCATAAATACCCTGTTGCAGGACGAAGTTTGATAAAAATTAATAAAGCAGTAGTTCTGGCCTTGAAAATATGTCTTCTTTATTAATGCAATGCATTATCTATTTTTCTAATAGATAACAATCTTTTTCATATCATAAGTGATTCCTTCACTAAGTTTTATCTTAGACAATTTCTATATATTATTTTCCAAATCTTTTATCTCAAGTCTTACAATTATGTACATTTGTGTTTGTGGATCTATTGGATCAGCTTGAGGACTGAGTTTGTGCATCTCAGGTATCACTACCTTCACAAAAGCACTGTAATTTGTCATGTAAATGCACCTGAATAACTTCACATAGTGTGGTTAAGTTTGTTCTGCAAAAAAAAAAAAATCTTAGTACTGCTCTCAGTGCACTCCAGGTAACCCTTACATGTATACTTGTCATGTTCAAAGGTAGCACTTTGGAAGGGCACTTGCATTTGGATCCATCCCAAGGTAACAAATGGACTTTGGGATTCTGAGACCTGTGGTGCAAAGGCACAACTCTGCAGATCCATACTCAGTGTAGAAAAACCACTGCTATGTTATAAAAAAATTATACTTGTAGAGCCAAATGTCTCTGTCAAGGGCTGTGCGAGCATGTGGGTATTATGCTTTCCAGCTCTCCTGATTCTGACTGCTGACTGCTGAGAATCCTGAACCTCCTCTGCGTGGGGCTGTCCGATACTTGTCAGACTTACTAATAAGTGCTGAGCTGCTTCCAAGCCAGACTCCAGATTTGTGAGGTGACATATACACATAGAATGTCTTGCTAATAAATCCTTTTGAACCCATGCTGGCCCGCGTCAGACAGCAGTTGTATATTCTCAGTAGCAATGATTCAGTTTATCTGCAGTTCAGAAATATCACCCACAGAAAAACGAGGCTGCAGCATATGGAAAAACCTATTAGTAATACTTTAAAAGCTTTTCTCCTGGATTTCTTAAGCATTCTGCCATGCTTCTTGCAAGAGATTGAGTGTATCTTTTTTAAAACTGTGTCAGGAAGTTTTCTCATCTGTACTCTGTAGGTTAGCTAGCATAGCTCTTAAGTGACTAAAAATATTTTTTTACAATGACAGCAGAAATGAAATGGTATCCCACAAATATATGTTTTCCTGCATAGAGTGAGTGACACAAAAACAGTTACTCTCCATTATTTTTCCGAGACCTGACAAAAGCCCCAAAATCATAAATGATCTGGTCCCAAACAAATTACTTACCTTTATTCTTCACTTACCTGTTTCATAAGGCATCTTCTGCTGTTGTCATGCCAAAATGACAATGAGTTTCTTTGCTTCCTTTTATGTTTGCTAAGCTCTGTCTGATCCAGTGTGGTGGTTTTTGTATACTTGTGACAGTTTTATAAACTATATGGAAGTGTATTTTTAGCTTAGGTATATTGCCAGTGTACATCAGGTGCTCCTTATGACCAGAAATTAAAAAAGAGAAAAGTTTGGAGAAACCAGCCCTGGGATACAGGGCTTAGATGTTACAGACCTTCTTAAAATCTTTTATTTTAAGGAACAGCCCAAAATTACAATCAAGAACATATAGTTATTTGAAACTGAGTAGCTACAATGTCTGCTTTAACAAGTGAATTATCCTACTTCCTTCCTTCCTTGGAGTTTGTCACTAATTCATGTGAATTAGAGCTTCAGTGGTAGTACCAAAGAAGTAGGCTCTGTGCACTTACTGCAGAGTGAGTGGTTCTTTTAGACTAGACAAGAAAAAATTTGCTTCCTCACTACAGCAGCAGATTAATTCAATTAAGTCATTTTACTAAGGAAATATAACAGCAAACTATTGTAATGCTTAGATTTTACATATGGAGTTTAGTGCTGGAGTTGGGAGATTAAACAAGTTGTGCTGACCTTGGAGACAGGAACAGGTTCTCTGTGGAGAGGGAAATAAGTTCTATAACTCAGTTCCTACAAACTGATAAGAGGTCTTGTATGTCAAAAGCCTGTAGCTGCCAGCTGGCTTTGGAGTATCTGTTTTCACATGCTCAGGTGTGATGGGGCCCTGGAACATATTGAGATGTTCTGCTGCAGAGGAAGTTATGGAGCAAGATAATATAGCATGACTGAAAAAGCTGGTATCATATTAACTCTTTCTAAAAATGAGCAGCTGTAAATAAATTCTGTCTTTGAATTTCTCAGAATGTTAATTAGGCTCTTCTGACTTCTGGTCATTATTCTTGACCTCCAGATCTTTTCGGAGTGATGCATTTATCTTACACTGTCAGCTTTCATCATAGCAAATGGTTTAGGTCTCATATTTGCAGAGAAAAATTGAAATGTTGAAATATTCTTAGGAACTCATAAACAAATAATAAACATAGTTTTATTTCTTTGGTAATTGGAGATCGGTACCTTTTCAAGGCTCTTAAGCTTGACTTCTCACTTAGTAAATAGGTACATGTAGTGTTTGTGTATCTTAGTTTTGAACACTGTGTTGCAGCTTCACCCTGGAAATCTTGAGTCTGGCTATGTTCATGGTATTTCTGATTTACCTTGATAGCAATGCAGTCTATTTTTAGTCCAGACTAATTTTGATACAATCTGTTCCAACAATAATAAAAAATTAATATTTAAATTATTCCCTGATTTATCATTACCTATCTGAAAATTTACTAATGGACAGTGGGTGAAATCATCCTTAAAACCTTTCGGCAGTGGCCAATCAAGAAAAATAGTGTTCAGAAATAACTTTTTACTCTTCCTAGAAAGCTATATATGTTGTAAACAAGGAAGTATACATTTCTTATTTTATTTTTCTAGAAGAACTGCAGGGCACTATTGATTCTATAGTATCATTTTGTACAACTTTGTAAGAACCACCTTATGAAACCTCTGTCTGAATCTCTGAGTTAGACAAGATAAGTATTTTTATTTCTGATAGCTATATAGTGAGGTAAGTATTTTAAAGGGAACATTAGAGACAGTTATGTTCCTGTGGTATGTTCAGATAAAGCTAGGAAACTGAATTTGTATGTGCAGCACCGATCCTATTCACTATAAGGGAAATTATATACATCTCAGTTTGCAGGTTATTTGATCAGCTTGAGGACTGAGTTTGTGCATCTCAGGTATCACTACCTTCACAAAAGCACTGTAATTTGTCATGTAAATGCACCTGAATAACGCTGCATATTTCGGTCACATTTGTTTTGCAAAAAATATCTTAGTAGTGAATTTGCTTTTTGCCAGTCTTGCTACAGTGAGCTTCAAGAAAAATTTTAACTATTTTTCTTCATTGTACTGTTCAGGTTAATCTTGTGGATTTTAATATAGTCAGTAAATATAGTTATGACTAGTTAAAGGCAAAACCAGTAGTGGATGGTGGGCTGTGATTCCTCAGTGGTTAAATTAAGTCTATTGGGCCCAGAGTTCTATATACATTTTTCAAAGGCCAATACTGTCACTTATTCTTCAGAAACAGATGAAATAGAGATATACAAGTCTGAAATTTCCATGGGGATGATATTTTGACAACTGCCAGTACCAGAAACTATACTTTTAATCAATATTAAAAAGAATCCACGGGTGTCTGTCTTAGCACAGAACAGTCTTAGAAGTCTAGCATTGCCTCAGGGCATAAAAAATATAGATAAATCTGTACTGAATATTTTTATCCTAATGTTTAGATGCTATCCAAAATCACGGTTTTTTGAAAGAGAGAAACTAAATTTGTCTATAAATAACTTAAATTATGTAACATATTAAAGCAAGTGATAAATTACTGATGGCAAATTAGTTTTATTTCCTGCATAACATTGTCTGTCATAGCATTTAATTTATAATAAATAAATAAGAAAGAAAGAAAGAAATATTTCCATGTTTCAACTCTCTTGTTGCTTTTAAAACTTTGATCTCAGTAGGTTATAGACTTTGTCCCAAATGCAGCCTCAAGACTGCCATAGAAATGAATTAGCAACAGTGAGCTAAAATATTGGAAGTTACATGAATATGAGTTACTGTCTTAGATTCAAAAGTCTCATCTCCTTTTGGTTTGGCTGTGGCAAACCAGTATCACTTTGTGCTGCTGTGCTTATGCAACCATGAGCATCTTTTACAATGTGTAAGAGAAATGACACCACCATATGTCCTAATTGCTATAACAATGCACTGCCCTCCTGTGGGTTGTCATTATTTCTTCATAACCATGCTGCCAGAGGTATAACTGTCACACTCAACATTCTCCACTTCTCTTTTCCTTCTCCAACACTGCACTTTTAAACAAGAACTATGAAACTTCTGGTGTAAGTGTAATGCGATTTACCTTTGCATAGGAAACATGAGTGACATGAGCTGTTTGCTTGAACACTTCTTGTTTATAAATGTGGATGTGTCAGCCTGCATCACTGATTCATGTAGCTCTCTCCCAGTTTCCTGTTCTTTCAGGATTTTTTATGGCCTTCTAACTCATTTCATTCAGATATTGGTGCTCTTGAATTGAAATGATGGACACAGTTTTCTTTTAATTCATCATAATTTGAATTAATTGTGGTGTTTGGAAGGCAAACTTCTTTCCTTTGTGTCTGTGTTAGTTCAATTATTATACTGGCTAAAGATGTATCAAAATTAATTTTAAAGGTATTCTACTTATGAATATCTTTAATTTGGATTTAAACCTTTGAAGATATGAGGATTTGTTATTTTAAATGTTGTGTTCATCTCAATCTATTGCAGAGCAGATTTTGGTGTTATAATTTAAGTAATTTCAAAGTAAAGAAGAGTTTTGTGTTCTTGTGTCATTTGCCTAAGAAAGCAATATATTCCAGTATGATCAGTTAGAATACTGAAATCCAAGACTGTCAAGTAAACAAAGCAAATTCCTTCTTAAAAAATGTCTAATATATATTTAGGGGAATAAAGAGATGAGTTTTCCTCAGAGGAACTGAGAAGAGCAGCTGAAAAACTTCCATGCCAGTAATTTACAGCAGTTCTTTAGAGTACAGCAGGTTTTTGAATTTTTTTTTTTTTTTTAATTATTATTTCTTGTAATTATTTTTTTTGAGGAGGGAGAATATTTTGACGGGACTGAAACTGGTGTTTTTTAGAATGTTCAGTGCAGCAAGAGTCCCTGCTTACTGTGGCCAGGTGTTTGTACTAATGGGTGATGGAAAACTTTAGATGATACTTCTCAGGTTAGTTAATAAGTGGAATAACAATATCTTTAATAACAAATAAATTAAATACATTTTTAGTACATTAAGTTCTTGGCAGCCCCACAGCTGTTAGCCTGCTGAAAACAGAATTCAGATTAAAATTTCCACATTTAAATCTGCCAGTGTTTGAACTTTACTGTATATTTTTGATGACTTGGGAGGTTTGCTTACTAATTTGGAACTTTGCCTAATGTTTTTGTTAAAATAGAAATTTCTATCTTATAATTAATCTCCTTGTTCTGTATGTTCATACAATAAAAGTGCAGAACAAATGAGTACTCAAAATTCTAGACGTATAATGAATAGTTAGGGTTTAAACATAACTATTTTCCTGACATGGTACTGCTATAAGCAATTGGCTGTCTTACGTTATTCTTCTGCCAGGTT